>QLSR01000200.1:214272-273104 GCA_031780015.1 Citrullus colocynthis
GCAAAAAAAAAAAAAATAATAATAATAATAATAAAATAATAATCATTGTAAAATTAAATAGCAAAACGAGGCACAACAAGAACACAAATACCAATAAATTTTAATATTAAAATAAATAAATAATAAAAAATTAATTATAGAAAATAGGAAACTATAGAAAAATATCTCTTTGATTTTCTTACAAGATTCTCACCAATATGCATTACACCAACAACCACAAAATGCCACTTTTTATAGGCAAATTGTCAACTAGGAGGTGAAATTATTTGGACACCAAGGATGCTTTGACATTAGACACATAGACAATATGTGATTGCGCCATTTTATGTGTTAACCGCAAGTGTACGGGTCAAGTTATAATATAAGACGGTAAAGTTCGAATATCATTTCACTGAGGATCCAATCGTGAAGGTTTATATTACTGAGCTACTATAGAATCGAATCAATTTTATTTGAGGATTGGAATTGAAGTTGTGAATTATGGAAAATAAAAACTAAATAAGAAAAGTAAATAAAGTAAGAAACACAAGAGTCAAAGAGAGTCCTAGGGTAATGAATCCTTGTTTATTTCATCATGCAATATTCTAGGGTTCATGGATTTTATTGTAATTCATATGCCTAAGTCTAGAAACTGAATTCCAAGTTATTTTCTCTACAAAACAACCATTTCTCATGCAACTCGATTGATTACTAATCTCTTGAAATCAATACAAATTACATGGCATTAAGAGTAGTCTTTAACAACTTTCATTGTTAACCTAACTATTCTCATGATAGATTATTAACAACAATTCATTATTATAGATCTAGTTAGACATACAATCTTCCAACCATACAACTAACCTAACACATAAAGGTGGCCAATCCTCAAGAATTAAGCACAATAACAATGAAAAACATAATCATTACAACAAAACCATGCAAGTCTATAATATCAACATGAATTCATAAACAACTCATTAAAACCCTAAAACTAAAGAGTTTAGCCACTCATAGCTTGAAGCAACATGTTCAAACAATATAAACAAAGAAAGCGTGTAAAGGAAGGGAAACTCTACTGTATTGATTGAGGTAGCACCATCACAATCTCCTTGGCTCTCACGTCAGAACTCGACCGACACCACGACTCTTTCTTGAACTCTTTTCCTTTTCCTTGCCGCTAACTCACTCTTTGAGGCTCTTTTGATGTGTTATTTTGTGCTTAGATTGATGGTAAATTGATGATTAGGGCTGTTGGAAACCCCCCAATTTATAGAGTTGGCCGCCCAAAAAACTTTCCAAAAACACAACATTTTTCATTTAAGGAAACTGGCGCCGCGACGCTAGTCCACAGCATCGCGACGATGCCAAATATGGAAAGACAACGCCGTGACGCTGTTGGAGAGCATTGCGACACTGTCGTTGTGCTGCAGCAGACCTGTTCTCGAGAAATAGCGTCGCGTCCTGGTTGTCACACCCCCTCCCTGATTACCTACTTAACCTGGAACGAGATGTGAAGACAATAAACATCACCCCTCTTGTGACGTATATTGTCCCATCTTACATAACTTCCTGTCTAAACATTTCATACATATACATTCATAGAATCCAGCCATACTAACGCATGATCATAATATAACAATCCTTCCTGTACAGAGTACACTTTTATAATATACTTTCTCATAGCCCACTCGTAAACCACTAAATCTACATGCCACCAATGTTAAGTTATTTACACGTACAACAACAAGAAAATAAACTGTTTCTGGAAACTCGAAGTTTAAGCAGGACGAGTTGGAGTAGGCAATGCACCAGGAACGTCCTTGCTACCTGGAGGGGAAAAGAAAACTTGAAAACACAAGCTAATAGCTCAGTGAGTGACAAATTTTAACAAAACTATTTTAGTATAACAACCATTAAGCTTAAACAATTTCTAACATCATGAGTAAAAAATAAAATCGTAACATTTCCATCAATTAAATCTCGTTTAAATGCCCGTATCAAATCATATATGGTTTTAAAACCATTCGTAAGTAAAACAGTACGGTTATGATACTTTTCCTTTGTTGAGAGGAGTAAAACTCAATGCCCCAACGTCGAAAACAAGTAAGGCTCGATGCGGAGCAAAACTCAATGCACCAGCATATAACCTCTATGTGCACATAGGAACATGGCGGGTTGCCCAAGTACCTTCTCCATGTCCATCAGTACTGGGTCTTGGGGAAACTCACATGCCTTCTCAACGTCCCTCAGCATTGAGCCTCCTCTAAAACATTTTCCTTTAAAGAAGCAACACTTTATACAAACAAATCGTATGCAAATCATTCTTAAGAACACAGGGCAACTATTATATCAGTAACATTTCATAAACATACTTTTCAATAACTTTAAGAACATAAAGTATGCTTCATAAATCATTTGATCACAAAATCGTATTCCACTGGAAAACCGAACTAACATATACAACAAAATTGATTTAAAGTAAGAAAAGTGTCACTCACAACTCTTTTCTAGGCTTTGAATGGATTATACGCCTTTCTTATCCCCTCTTGGCCTGAAAATACACATTTCTTGGGTTAGACTTTTTCCTAAAGTTCCTTTCCATAACCAACCAAACTTAAATCATTCATATTTGATCAATATAACCTTAATGAGCGAGTTTCAACTCTATTAGCGAGACCACTAGCGATACTGGATTTCACTACACGCCACTAGTGATACCAGGGTGAGCAAGACTAGCGATACTCACCTGATTAGCGATATCCAGCGAGACCCAGCGAGAATTGTGAGACGCAAGGCTTCTAGCAACACCTGCGTTACCTGTCTCGCTTCTCACGCTTAAACTTTAGCGTTACTTATGTTCTACAACTTCCGCCTCCCTCTTTTCCTTTTGTTCTTCATTGCTGTCGATTAAAAGTTATAGTTCCAGCCAAAATTAGAACTTCTTTCCTTCTACAAACTTGTAGAGAAATATGCTTCTAGCTTACCTCAAATTTTCGTAGTTTAACTCATCCTCGTTCGTTAGATATTGCAAGATTTCTCCACACTACTACAGATTGCACAGAAATTCCTTATCAGTCACTTCCAGCTGAAAGTTTACATGTTTCTAATTCATTTCAACTCAAACATCCTTCATAAAAGTTATTCAGAATTGAGTTAACTTACTAACCTTAAAATTTCAGCCTTAGACTCGATCTCTTCGATTTGTTTTACTCCAAACATCCGATACTGTCCGGCTTATGCATCTGCTAATATCGTGCTGTTCCAGCTTAGATTTCGATATCAAAACGAGTAAAATTCTATCTGAAATCCACAAGAACACCTTCTTCTTCTTTCCTTATAGTTTATTTGAGAAATGGAACCGACTTAAGTTCTCGAAAATGTCTAAAAATGATTAATTATTCAAGTTACTCACCTATATATATATTGCCGACTTAACTTTCTGGTGCAGGCTGGCGCGCGGGGTTTCCCTTCTTAATTCAAGGTAAGGCGTTCAACGCAGCCTACCCTCAACGCCTTTAGCAAACGGCCACCCTCAATGCCTCCTCCTTTCGACACATACAACTCAGTTATTCACACCACTATCTTCGCCGCATCGAGACTACTATCTTCGACGCAAAGTGACTTCAGCTCCTGGCCTTACCAACGCATGGTGGTTCAAGCATATTTCTTCCTCCGCTAATGATCACTTATCCTCCAACGCGGGTAGCTACTTCAGCTCACAACTCTTCATGATTCCATCATCAACGCATGGCCACTCAAAGAGTTCAACTTTCCTCTTCATTCACCAACGCATAGTCTTGGCCAACACTTAGCCAAAATTTTGTTCTCATTCTCGGCTACTTCTCCTCTAACAACGCATGGTCACATTTCAATTGCCTTTCCCCAAGACTTAGTAATAGGAACGAATGCTTACACTGGCGTTGCCCCATTTTTGGCAACTTGTGGTTTTTCATCTCTTTTTCGTGGGATTCTGGCTCGGTTTTGATATTTTGGTCTTCTCTTCTAATTTTCCTCATTTTAACCTGAAAACCACTAGCAAACAAGTGAAATCTAATATAAACTCCCTTAATTTGAGAGAATAGAAAGCACTTTTCAAGCACTTTTCACCACCCCAAACTTAGAGATTTGCTAGTCCTGAGGAAATAATAGAATCAAATAATAGGGAGTTTAGATGAAGAAGTGTGCAATTTACTCATGTCTTAGAGAATAGCATTTAGAGCTTAAGTAGAAACATGCAAACATATCTATATTGTTATAGTCATTCAAGGCCAAATCTTGCTATCTCCCATGTGTGTTTGTGCAAAGCCTCCTTCAATTTAAAATGTTAAAACTCAAATTGGGACTTAAGAGAGTTTCCTTAGTTTTTCCCTACTCTAGCTCATGCACCAATATTCAAGCATTCTTACATTTCAAGTGAGTAATATGTCCACTAAGGTGCCTTTCAATCATATTTTTTTTTCAAGGACCCTAAACTTGCATTTTTTTACCTAGGGGCACTAGCTTTCACACATTCACTGTAGGAACTCGTACCTAGTCAATTCTCAGGCGTCCTTATTGATCACAGCAAATGCAACTCTTTTTACCCCCATCTATGCATACTCATTACAAGTTTAACATTTAAAAAGATAGGCAAATAAAGCTCATACATTTTTTTGTACACTTTTTTTTTTCTCAAAGGCATGTATACTCTTTTCTTTTTCCTTAGTCTAAGATTACAAACTATCATACATTTCCACTCTCTAATCGGTGGGGCCTTTTAGAGTGACAACCAAATGCACCCAACTTAATCCTTTTTTTTCAGTTAAAGATTCTAAATTAAAGTGGCTACGTGCTCAAGAATATGGGAGATTTTAAGAGGGACTCAAATGAATTTAACTCAAGATAATGCTATTCTATTTCCACAATAAGTCATCTATTATGCAAATTCAAATTTCATCATGGGTAATTAACATCAAAGCACACAACAACAAAAAAAAAACACTACCATTATCTTTAAAAGGTTCAAAACTTTTCAAAATTTTTTCCAAATTTCATTAACATGCATATGATCATTAAAACCTTCACTAACATGCATAGCAGGATAAGAAAATACACAAAAGTACGAGCGACACCTCCCACCCAAAACTTAGAATCATGCATTGTCCCTAATACATAAGAGCATCTAACAAAGAAAGAACAAGGCTGGGAGCAAGCGGGAAGCTACCTAACAGGCTTGGTGTAAGGAGTACTTTGTGTGATAAACCAAGATCTTGACAGATAAAGTATATGAGTGACTCAAAGATTTATTGAAAAGAAAATAAAAAGAAAAATAAAGAAAGCAATAAAATTGGGTTGCCTCCCAATAAGTGCTTTGTTTAACATCTTTTAGCTAGACGGGGATCACGAGTCACGGCGGATCCCAAGGTGGTTTCTTCATTCCATGCGTTCGATCGCCTTGAACTTGTAGTTTTCGCCCACATTGACACTCACAAACATATTCATTAACATTTAGTGAGTTGGTCAACAATTCATTATTAAGTTGGACATCATCCTTACTAATGTAATCAAGTAGTATTAAGGAATCATCATGCTTAGATTTTACCGGATTAACCACTTCATTTTTAACATGCTTCTCCATGATTTGTTCATAATTCATTATAGGTTTTGGAGGCATACAAGAAGAACTAGGAGAATTATCACAACTAAAAATATGCTTCATAGAATTTTCTAATTTAACATTAAGCATGCCATTAGTCTTACTATTCAAAGGAGGCTCATCATGCATAGAGTTCTTATTATAAGAGAGAGGCGATGTTACCTTTGTGCTTGGGCCCTTCCAGTGGCCGAGAAAGGTCTCACAAGGATTATAGGGACTTCAGCATCTTCCCCTATGTCTAGTATCACAAAGTCCGCCGGGAATATAAACTTGCCTACCTTGACCAAGATGTCCTCCAAGATGCCGTAGGAACGACAAAAGGATCGATCAGCCAAAAGTAAGGATATGGTAGTTGGTTGCATCTCTCCACCATTGAGTTTCCTAAATATGGATAAAGGCATCAAGTTAATAGAAGCTCCAAGATCACAAAGTGCTTTAGTAACCTTATTATTGCCTAAATGACAAGGGATAGAAAAACTCCTTGGATCCTTTAGCTTTGGAGGCAATTTCCTTTGTAGTGCTGCACTACATTCTTCGGGTAGTACAACCGTTTCATAGTCTCCATACCTCTTCTTATTAGACAACACCTCCTTCATAAATTTGGCATACTTAGGCATTTGTTCTAATGCCTCTGCAAAAGGAAGGTTAATTTCCAACTTTTTGAATATGTCTAAGAATTTAGAAAATTGAGCATCAATCTTTTTCTTTTGAAATCTTTGAGGAAAAGGTAAATTGTTAGGGATAAAAGAAGTAGAGTTAGAAGTACTCCCTATGTTTGACTTTGATTTCTCCTTTTCCTTAGATGCACTCTCTTTTAGTGGAACATCCTCTATGATGACTTCATCTTTTTCTTGTGGAAGCTCATCATCTTCATCATTAATCAAGGGAGTGGACAATTTTTTCCCACTCCTCAAAGTCACAGCCTTGCATTCCTCCTTTGGGTTTCTCTCGGGGCAACTAGGGAACTTACCCTTTTGCATTGTTTGGAGGGAAGTGGCCATTTGACTAAGTTGAACCTCCAAGTTTTGAATTGCCTTACCTTGGCTTTGAATGGTGCTTGCAATAGCTTGGACCGAATTTTCCAATGTGGTTGTCCTTGATCTTGACTCTTTGACAAAGTCAAGCATTATGTCCTCTAGTGATGATGTCTTTGCATTCCTCGTTCCATTGAATCCTTGAAGTGCTTGCAACACATTTTTGTTGTTAGCATATGAGAAATTCTCATGATTCCTCAAGTTGGGTGAGTTGGGAGGTGTTGCTGACCTCGGTATTGTCTTGGCTTCCTTAAGATAATTTAGATAAAGCATTAGTGAGAGAAGCCAATTGAGCTTTTAGGGAATTTACCTCGTCCATCTCATATCATCTGGTGGCTTTTGGGATGATTGGAGAAGACCGTTCACATGGCTAATTGTAAGGTGTAGTGCCAAGTCTTCTAGTATGGTATAGGCCTCTTGAGCATTCTTTGAAAAAATTGACCTTTCGGCAGTTGCATCTAGAATGGATTTGGTTGAGCTTGATAATCCATTGTAGAAGAGTTGAATTTGCAACCAATCTGGGTAACTATGTTGAGGGCATCTCCTCAAGAGATCCTTGTACCCTCCCAAGCCTCATATAGTTGTTCATCCTCAAGTTGGCGGAATGTTCCAATCTCCGTCGTTAGTCTTTGAGATTTAGCCGGTGGAAATTATTTGTTCAAGAAGTCTTGAGCCAAAATCTCCCATGTGATGTTACTATCTGGAGCAATGGTTTCCAACCAATCCTTTGCTCGGTCCTATAAAGAGAAAGGAAAAATTCTTAGTTTAATTGCATCGTTAGAGACACCATTCATCTTTAACGCCCCACATGTAAGCACCTAATTTGTAAGCACGTTCAAAAGCTTTAAGCGAATTAGTATTAATAATCTCATATTATAAAAAAAAAAAAAAAAAGAAAGAAAGAAAGAAAAGGGAAACCAAAAGAGAAAGAAGACAAAAAAGGGAATTAGAAAAAAAAAAGAAAAAAGAAAAAGAAAGAAGAGAAGATAAGGAAGGGGAGAAGTCGGTTATAACTTTTTATTGAAGGGAAAACTTTTCCGACTTATTTTTCTTCATTTCCAAACTCATTTCTAGGCTATCTTTTAGTTGCACATCACAGAGAGGTTGAAGAAGAGTTCTAGGACAAATTCGTGCAAGGTTTTGGACAGTTTCATGGTAAAACTGAAGCTGAACCAGAAGCTTCACCTGCTGTCGTACAGTTCAAACCAGATTTGGTGTTTGGTGAATATCGAGCTGAAAAGATTGCATTTTGGGTTGAACTTTTAAGGTTAGTAAGTTAACTCAATTTTGAACAACTTTTATGAAGAATGCCTGAGTTGAAATAGAATAGAAACATGTAAACTTTTGATGAACAAGGACGAGTTAAGCCACAAAAATTTCTGTGCAATCTGGAGTAGTGCGGAGAAAACTTTTATGAAGAATGTATGTTGTAAACTTTTATGAAGAATGCCTGAGTTGGAAGTTACTGCTACAAAATTTCTGTGCAATCTGGAGTAGTGCGGAGAAAACTTGCAATATCTGATGAACAAGGACGAGTTAAGCCACAAAAATTTGAGGTAAGCTAGAAAACATGTTTCTCTAAAAGTTTGTAGAAGGAAAGAAGTTCTAAATCTAGTTTAAATATGACTTTGAACTGACAGAAGTGAGAACAAAAAGAAAAGGAGGAAACTCTGCTGTCGGGTGTCGTTAGGAAGCTGGTATCGCTGAGAAATTGGAGCGTGAGTAGCAAGACGAATCTCGCTGGTAGTGCAGAGGAGGTTTTTATCTCACAAATCTCGCTGACTCTCGCTCGGTGTCGCTCCTCAGGTAATTTCACTAGTCTCGCTTATTCTGGTGTCGCTAGTGCCACGTACCTATTATGTAATTTCGTTAGTAATCTTGCTAGTAAGGTGAAATCTCGTTGGTAATCTCGCTAATGACATAGAATATCGCTTATTATGTTTATTTTAGAAAAGAAAGGGAGTCTTGGTGGTGAATCATGATTAGAGTTTAAGTATGCACATTTAACGATCATGTAAAGGAAGTTTAAGGAAAACATAGCGTGAGGAATATGTATTTACAGGCCAAGAAGAGCTCAGAAATGCATATAATCCGCTCAGGACAAGTTGTGAGTGACACTTTTCTCTCTTTGAAAATGAAATTTATTGGAAATGTTTAGTTTGGTTTTTCTTATGAGATATGGCTTTGAGATGAACTATTTTCTTGAAAAGCATGATGTTTGATGATATTGTTCACAAGGCATGTTTTATCCGTTTTCTATAAGATGTTGAATGGCATGTTGTGAAATGTTGTTTATTGTGATATATCTGATTTTTCATGAAAGATTTTCATGTGAACTATTTACATATAATACTGGTTTCTAAAATGTTTTAGAGGAGACTCAATGCTGAAGGACATGAGAAGGCATGTGAGTTTCCGCGGGACCCAGTACTGAAGGACTCGTAGAAGGTACTTGGGCAACCCGCGATATTCCTATGTGCACATAGAGGTTGTGACGTTGGGTGTGTTGAGTCTTGCTCCACCCCAACTAAGGTTGTTATCCACGTTGAGTGCGTTGAGTTTTACTCCGCCTCAACTAAGGATGTTTTTGACGTCGGGTGCGTTGAGTCTCGCTCCGCCCTGACTAAGGGAAAGTTTTGTGAACAAACTGATTTTCGTGTACGATATTTTGGCATGAACATATGTGATTTGATTACGTTGTTGAAAATTATGATTTTACAGAAATGATTATTTAAATCATGTTTACGTATATGGTGTTATAACGATTTTAACATGCCCGTTTTCGAACAAAAGATGGTTTTACAAAATTAGTCACTCACGGGGCTTTTAGCTCATGCTTTCCATGTTTTCTTTTCCTCCCAAGTAGCAAAGATGTTTCTGGTGCATTGCCTACTCCAACTCGCCTTGCATAAGCTTCGAGTTTCTAGAAAAATCTGTCCTGTTTTGAAGTGTTGCTTGTATGTAAACCTTATATAGGTGGCATGTAGACTCAACTGTGTATTTATTGGGAGTTGAAACATGGTTTTGTATAAGGTCTTTACGAATGAATTATAAATTTGAATTATCGATATATATAAAATTCCTATTATGTTATGGTTTGAAAAGTATTATGGAGCAATACGTATGTTGTAAACAGTACAAGATCAGTGGGTAGAAGTGGATGGTATGCGTCCCAAGAAGGGTGATGTATGCTGTCCTCACATCTCCTTTCAAGTTATGCAAGTAATTTGGGAGGGGGTGTGACACCACATATTTCTAAGAAAGATCGTAAGTGCTTGTGAGGATCTTCATTAGTTCTTCTTCTAAAGGCTAGCTCTCTAGCCATGTGGATCAACCCTGGTTTTAATTCAAAGTTGTTAACATTGATGGGCACATTCATAATGTCGGGTTGATTTGCCAGTAATGTGGGTTGGAAGTAGTCCCGAATTGCCTTTGGTATCTCCTCTATCATCTCCTCGGTGTGATTATGTTGAAATCTTAGATTCCTTCTATAGGTCCTATCAATCTTGGGATCAAGAGGAAGGATATTAGTATGATCATGAGGCATAAATCGACAAAATAATCAACCAAATAATAATATACACCTCAAATTAAGATTTATCAGTTCTAATGAATATTAAATAACATAAATCGTTCTTTGGACCCCCGGCAATGACGTCAAAAACTTGATTGTGCCACTTTATGTGTTAACTGCAAGCGTACGGGTCAAGTTATAATAGAAGACGGTAAAGTCTGAATATTGTTCCACTAAAGATTAAATTGTGAAGGTTTATGTTACTTAGCTATTATACAATCGAATCAATTTTATTTGAGGATTGGAATTAAAGTTGTGAATTATGGAAAATAAAAACAAAATAAGGAAAGTAAATAAAGTAAGAAACACAAGAGTCAAAGAGAGTTCTAGGGTAATGAATCCTTGTTTATTTCATCATGCAATATTCTAGGGTTCATGGATTTTATTGTAATTCATATGCCTAAGTCTAGAAACTTAATTCCAAGTTATTTTCTCTAAAAAATAAACCTTTCTCATGCAACTCAATTGATCACTAATCTCTTGAAACCAATACAAATTACATGGCATTAAGAGTAGTCTTTAACAACTTTAATTGTTAACCTAACTATTCTCATGATAGATTAACAACAATTCATTGTTATAGATCTAGTTAGACATACAATCTCTCAACCATAGATCTAACCTAACATGTAAAGGTGGCAAATCCTTAAGAATTAAGCACAATAACAATGAAAAGCATAATCATTACAACAAAACCATGCAAGTCTACAATATCACCATGAATTCATAAGCAATTCATCAAAACCCTAAAACTAAAGAGTTTAGCCACTCATAGCTTGAAGCAACATGTTCAAACAATATAAACAAAGAAAGAGTGTAAGAAAAGGAAACTCTACTGAAAAGAGACTCTTGATTGAGGTAGCACCGTCACAATCTCTTTGGCTCTCACGTCGGAACTCGAACGACACCATGACTCTCTCTTGAACTCTTTTCCTCTTCCTTGCAGCTAACTCACTCTTTGAGGCTCTTTTGGTTTGTTATTTCGTGCTTAGATTGATGGTAATTTGATGATTAAGGTTGTTGGAAATCCCCCAATTTATAACATTTTTCATTTAAGGAAACTGGCGCCACGACGTTGGTCCATAGCGTCGAAGTGCTGTCAAATATGGAAAGACAGTGCCGCGGTGCTACCGTTGTGCTGCGGCAGACCTGCTCTCAGGAAATAGCGTCGCGTCCCAGTGCTGCCCCATTTTTGGCAACTTGTGGTTTTTCATCTCTTTTTTGCTGGATTCTGGTTCGGTTTTGATCTTTTGGTCTTCTCTTCTAATTTTTCTCATTTTAACTTGAAAACCACTAGCAAACAAGTTAAATCTAATATAAATTCACTTAATTTGAGATTATAGAAAGCACTTTTCAGGCGCTTTTTAATATGCATTTAATACACATGGAGTCAGGGAGAACAAGACACTTGTTTTAGACACTAAGCTTTGGGCATCTATTTTATTATATATATAATACTTCCCCTTAGAATCTTACTAGGAAAAAACCCCCAATGGGAAAAAAAATCCTAGTAAATGAAAAAGACTACATATTTTATATAATCTAATAAATCTAAGAATACAATATATTTGCTCCCCCTCATGGAAACATTACTTGAAATCTCTAAGTCACCACATTCCAATGTGGTGCACCAGTTTTTCAAAGGTTGTGGTAGGTAATGGCTTCATAAGTCTGCTAGGTTATCCTTTGAACAAATTTGTTGTATAGTGATGTCCTCGTTTTCTTCATGATCATGAGTGTAGAAAAAACTTTGGTGAAATATGCTTTGTTCTATCTCCTTTAATATATCCTCCTTTGATTTGGGCTATACATGTTGTATTGTCTTCGTATAATATTGTTGGAAGAATTTTACTAGAAGACAAACCATATGATTCACAATGTGCTGAGTCATATACATTCTTGACTAGCCTCATGAATTGCAAGAATTTCAGCATGATTTGAGGAAGTGACTGTTATAGTTTGTTTCACTGTTCGCCATGATGTAGCAGTTGCTTGACATGTGAACATATAACTTGTTTGAAACCTAGCTTTGTGTGGATAGATAAATATCCATAATCTGCACAACCAATTAGATCAAAATTCGATTTGTTTGAATAAAACAAACCCATATCAATAGGGTAATTTAGACAGTTCACATCATTCCTTGGAACAATGCTTGACCAATTAAACAAACCAATTTAGTCATGCTAACATTTATAAGTAATCAAGAAGGTAAAATTGTTTTACTTACTCACTTACAAGTTTAATTAATTTTCTTGCATGATAATGAATTTTAACATGTTTGCTTGGTTTTTAAAAACAAGCAAGATATTATAGAATCCTAAATCATAATGTAAATGTTCTTAGTTCTAAATGGACACTCTTAAACCCAATAAGACTAAAGCATTTAGTTTAATTAGGCTTTAATTAATAATTAGCTGACTAGCTGACTACATGTAGCATCTATAGTATATGGATAAGGTGGGTGCCTTATCGTGGTGACACTATGGATATGACTCACTTTGTAATAGTTACAAATAGAAACCGTTCATGTGGAGACATGTGAGTGGGAGTATCCTATACAAAAAGTTTGTATAAGTGTAAAGCACCTGAAAAATGTTTTAGTTTGCCTTTGATTTATAGTTATTGTTGGTATTATTGTGATTTAACATGATTCATTGAGTAAATTTTAGGAAACCAAATTGTAGGAACAATTGGATCTTAAATAAGTAAAAGTGGGTGCAAAAGACCCAATATGGAAGCTTTGGGGCTAATCATGTGAATAGAAAACCAAAAGAAGCCAAAAAGCAAAGGAAAAAGGAGTTTGAGAGCATAGTAGTGTTGAGCATGGCACTAAAACTCGTGAGCTGGGTTTGCACAAAGCGTCGCGATGCTCCAACGTAGATGTTTATTTAAAGGACGATTTATTTCATCCGAGGGGAATCAAGTTCTTCACGGGATTTAAACCTAGGGCAAGCTTCGCTATCTGGAAGAGTGCACTATTGCTAGTGATCGATCCGGGGCTCGAAAACGAAGGTTGATAGGTCAATATCGTGAGACAACGATGGTGAAGGGAGTCCAAATTCTTATTCTGCTCACATTTTTTCATTCTTCCTTGTGCTGTCACGATGTATTCTTATTTAGAATTTGTTATTCTTGAAATCATGCATGACCAAACCTCAGAATTCTAGGGTGTTGTTGGATTTATGAGTATTTCTTAATTGTTTCTTAACATTGGGATTATTGCAATTGGTTGATTTCTTTAATCTAGCTGCATGAATTCTTTTTATTGACTGGCCATTAATCAAATTGTTCTTAGGCTGATTTTCTTGCTTGGAAAAGAGGAATTTTGGCTGGAATTGGTAGGTTAAATTATTATTGGATGATGCATGTAAATGATCGAAAGATAATAAGAGTTGTTGATGAAAGGACTTAGAGCTGCTCTAGTTTAATCAATAAGAAAAAATTCAATTTGATAAATTATGGTTAGAACAGATTGAGCTTGGGAAAAGATATCCCAAATTTAAACTTCTAAACTCATTCAACTTACACAATAATCTTGAATGTTAAAAAACTTTTGAAGGCTCATAATGAAACAACACATTGGAATTGAAATTCTGCTGAATTGTTAGTCAATTGAGATGAATTGGCGTAGGCTTTCCTTAACAAGTTCTTCCCACCAACTAAGACGAGCTAGTTGAGAACAAAAATTGAAACATTCAAGCAGAAAGAGGATGAATAGTTGTTTGAGGTTTGGCAGCGATATAAAGAATTGCTGAGAAAGTGTCCCCAACATGGTTATCCAGACTGGCTTTAGATCCATTTGTTTTATAACGGATTGTCAATAACGATGAAGTCCATCCCGGATGCTGCAACTGGAGAATCTATCTTTTCTAAAATTGTTGTTGTTGCTCGATCACTGATAAGCACTTGAAAAGTGCTTTCTATCCTCTTAAATTGAGGGAGTTTATATTAGATTTCAATTGTTGGCTAATGGTTTTCAGGTTAAAATGAGGAAAATTAGAAGAAAAGACCAAAAGATCAAAACCAAGCAAGAATACGGTGAAAAAGAGATGAAAAACTCAAAATGGCAAAAATTAGGGTAGCGTCGCGATGCTAAAACCCGCGAGTAAGAAATTGTGCACGTTGCCCTAGCACCGCGGCGCTCCCCAACAGCGTCGCAGCGCCATTTCAAAATTTTCAATAGCATCAGCGCCAGTATTCCATAAATGAAAAATTGTTATTTTTGGTAAGTTTTTGGGCGGCCAACTCTATAAATTTGGGGGTTTTCAGCAACCCTAATCATCAATTAACCATCAATTTACAGACCAAAAGAGGCACAAGAAGGAGAAAAACGAGTGAGAGTTCATAAAAGAGCTCAAGGAATGAGTTAGTTGCAAGGAAAAGGAAAAGAGTTCGAGATAGTCGTGGTACCCTTTGAATTCCGACGTGAGAGCCAAGGAGATCGTGATGGTGCTACCTTAATCAAGAGCCTCTTTTTAGTAGACTTTCCCTTTCTTTACACTCTTTCTTTGTTTATTTTGTTTAAACATGTTGCTTCAAGCTATAAGTGGCTAAACTCTTTAGTTTTAGGGTTTTGATGAATTGTTTATGAATTTATGTTGATCTTGTAGACTTTCATGGTTTTGTTGGAATGATTATGCTTTTCATTGTTATTGTGTTTAATTCTTGTGGATTGGCCATGTTAGGTTAGATGTATGATTGAGAGATTATATGTTTAACTTGATCTATAAGAATGAATTGTTGTTAATCTATCACGAGAGTAGTTAGGTTGACAATAAAGGTTGCTAAAGACTATTCTTAATGCCATGTAATTTGTATTGGTTTCAAGAGATTAATAATCAATCGAGTTGCATGAGAAATGGTTGTTTTTTAGAGAAAATAACTTGGAATTAAGTTTCTAGACTTAGGCATATGAATGACAATAAAATCCATGAAATCTATAATATTGCATGATGAAATAAATAAGGATTCATTACCCTAGAACTCTCTTTGACTCTTGTGTTTCTCACTTTAATACTTTCCTTATTTGGTTTATATTTTCCATAATTTACAAATTCCATTCCAAACCTCAAATAAAATTGATTCGATTCTAGAATAGCTAAGTAACATAAACTTTAACAATTGGATCTCCAGCGGAATGATATTCGGACTTCACCGTCTTATATTATAACTTGACCCGTACACTTGCGGTTAACACTAAAAGTGCGCACCAATCACGGTTAGAGGACATGGCTGTCACCCGTTATAATTGGCCATTATAACGATCAACATCTAGAGTGGCTAGGCTCTATGAGCGTGATGAGGTGACTGCTTTTAAAGCACAAATGGCTTTTCCTAACTAATGCTATTAGTTAATTGTCAATAGGGAGTAAGCCATCGATTGCAACAATGGAAACTTGTAACACTGGTACATTTTGGGAGACTACTAATCAAGAAAAGATTAACTACATCCATTGATCCAATCAATACCATGGCAGTTTCAATTTCCTCAGTTCCAGTCTCAACAGGCACAACAACCTACTCAGTATCACTTAGGTTTGCATAATCATGAGAATTTTTCTTACGCTAACAATAAAAATGTGTTGTAGCCCCCTCTACATGTTCTAATTCTAATGTTGAGAAGAAATCATCTATAGAGGACTTGCTTACTGAATTTATTGAAGAATCAAGAAACCAGACCAACTTATTTGAGAGCACTATTATGAGTCACAAGAAGGCCATTCAGAATATGGAGGTACAGATTAGTCAGATCGCAACAACTATGAATGCCATGCAGAAGGGAAAATTTCCCAATTTTACAGAGAAAATCCAAAGCAATATTGTAAAGCAGTGACTCTCAAAAGTGGAAGGAATGTAGTTGGTCCGATTCTGTTAGAGGAAGGAGAGCAAATGGTGGTGGAACCTAAAGTGGATGAGAGAAGAGAAAATGAGGAGGAAAATGCTGAAGAAAAAGTGGAGGAGGTGCCTAAACCTTCTACTACAGGAAGAATTTCTGATCCTTTACCTACTATTTCTACTAACATCCCTTATACCCAATGATTTAGTAAAAAGAAATTAGATGAACAATTCATTCAATTTTAGAAATTTTCAAAAAGCTTAACATAAATATTCCTTTTGTAGATCCATTTGAATAGATGCCCAACTAGGTAAAGTTTATGAACGATGTTTTGTCAAAGAAAAAGAAATTTGAAAAGTACAAGGCGGCGAGCTAACTAATGAGTGCAGTGCCATTCTGCAGAAGAAACTGCCTAAAAAACTAAAAGACCTCAAGAGCTGATGCGCACTTTGAGTGTTAACCGCAAGTGTACCGGTCAAGTTATAATATAAGACGGTTAAGTCTGAATATCGTGCCACTTGAGATCCAATTGTGAAGGTTTAAGTTACTTAGCTATTCTAGAGTTGAATCAATTTTATTTGAGGATTGAATTTAAAAATTATGAGTTATGGAAAATATAAATCAATTAAGGAAAGTATTAAAGTGAGAAACACAAGAGTCAAAGACAGTTCTAGGGTAATGAATCCTTGTTTATTTCATCATGCAATATTATAGATTTTATGGATTTTATTGTCATTCATATGCCTAAGTCTAGAAACTTAATTCCAAGTTATTTTCTCTAAAAAACAACCCTTTCTCATGCAACTCGATTGATTATTAATCTCTTAAAACCAATACAAAATTACATGGCATTAAAAATAGTCTTTAACAACTTTTATTGTCAACCTAACTACTCTCGTGATAGATTAACAACAATTCATTGCTATGGATCAAGTTAAACATACAATCTCTCAATCATACATCTAACCTAACATGTGAAGATGGCCAATCCACAAGAATTAAGCACAATAACAATGAAAAGCATAATCATTCCAACAAAACCATGAAAGTCTACAAGATCAACATAATTTCATAAACAAATCATCAAAACCCTAAAACTAAAGAGTTTAGCCACTCATAGCTTGAAGCAACATGTTTGAGCAAAATAAACAAAGAAAGAGTGTAAAGAAAGGGAAACTCTACTGAAAAGAGGCTTTTGATTGAGGTAGCACCGTCACGATCTCCTTGGCTCTCACGTCAGAATTCGAAGGGCACCACGACTATCTCGAACTCTTTTCCTCTTCCTTGCAACTAACTCACTCTTTGAACTCTCACTCAATTCTCTCCTTTTTGTGCCTCTTTAGGTCTGCACTTCCTTGATTTGATTTGATGCCTAGGGCTGCTGGAAACCCCCAAATTTATAGAGTTTGGCCGCCCAAAAATTTACCAAAAATAACAATTTTTCATTTAAGGAAAACTGGCGCTGGTCTATAGCACCGCGGCGCTATTGAAAAATCAGGGACAGCATAGCGACGCTGTTGGAGAGCGCTGCGGCGCTAGGGCTGCGATCTGAAAGCCAGCTCTCGGGTTTTAGCGCCGCGGTAGCGCCATTCAAGCGACGCGGCGCTGCCCCAATTTCTGCCATTTTGGGTTTTTCAGCTCTTTTTCGCGGTATTCTTACTCGGTTTTGATCTTTTAGTCTTTTCTTCTAATTTTCCTCATTTTAACCTGAAAACCACTAGCAAACAAGTGAAATCTAATATAAACTCCCTTAATTTGAGAGAATAGAAAGCACTTTTCAAGTGCTTATCAGGAGCTTCACAGTTCCTTGTTCTATAAGTGATCTAATGGTAACTAAAGCTTTATGTGATTTAGGAGCCTTAATAAATGTAATGATGTTTTCTGTGTACAAGAAGTTGAATATAGGGGAAGTGCAGCTAACAACAATAACACTTCAACTAGTAGATTGTTCTCTTACTTACCCTCAGGGTATAATGGATGATGTGCTGGTTAAAGTTGATAAGTTCATTTTCTTGACGTACTTTGTTGTGTTAGATATGAAAGAGGATGCAGAAGTCCAAATCATCTTGGGATGACCATTTTTAGCCACAATTAGGAATTTGATAGATGTCCAACAAGGTAAGCTTACCTTAAGAGTAATTTCATCTTCTTGGTGGACTTTGTTATGCTGGATATGGAAGAGGATGCAAAAGTCCCAATCATCTTGGGACGACCATTTTTAGCCACAATTAGGAATTTGATAGATGTCTAGCAAGGTAAGCTCACCTTAAGAGTAAATGATGAAAAGATAATTTTTAACATCTATAGATTTCTAAAATATGCAAACCATGATTGTACATGTCATAGTATGGATGTTGTGGACAGAAATGTAGCTAAGTTTAAAGAGTTAATCTTGTCTACAGATTAGTTGAGTCAGAGCATGCTAAACTATGACATGGATAGGATAGACATTTTAGATGATGATGTTGGATTTTATTCTGAATGTTTAGATTATTTGTCTGTTAGCTATGCTAAACTTAATTTATTATCTCTTATGTCCGTGAGTGAACATAAATCGAATGCACCACCCACTATGGAATTAAAAGAGTTATCTTTGCATTTAAGATATGTCTTTCTAGGAGAGTCTTCTACTTATCCAGTCATAATTTCTTGAAAATTGAATGAAATATACGAGGAAAAATTATTAAGGGTCTTGAAGGAGCATGAGTGAGCTTTAGGGCGGTGATCAATTAGCGATTTGAAAGGTATCAATCTATCTATTGTGATGCACAAAATACTAGTGGATGATACCTATAGTCCTTCAACTGAGCATCAGAGAAGGCTTAATCCAACCATGAAAGAGGTAGTAAATGCTGAAGTTCTTAAATTGCTAAATGCAAAAATTATTTATGCTATATATGATAGTTTCTTGGTGAGTCTAGTGCAGGTAGTACTAAAAAAAGGGTGGGAAGACGCAGTGAAAAATGAGAATAATGAAAGTGTTCCCACCAGAATGGTGTCACACTCCCTCCTAGATTAATCTCTTTAACCTAAAAGAAGGTGTAAAGACAACAAACATCACCCTTTTGTGACGCTTACTGCCTATCTCATAATATTCTCATACAATCACTTATACCAAAGCTTAAGAAGCAAGTATGGAACAACCAACAATTCTTTTAAACAATTATACAAGTCCATGTTACAACATATTTTGTAGCCCAATTGTATCTGGTCAAAGAAAAACTATCCTATGCATACCTCGACTATAAGCCCTACCTTCATTCTCAAGAACTTAACATTCTTGGGAGAGTTGGCGAGCAAGTAGGCGGGTAGTTGAGATGGGAAGTAGCCGAGAGCCTTGTTATGAAATAATCGAGTGGTGTATTATAGGTGTGGTTGGCAAGAAAATTGGCTAAGTGTTGGAGCATGTGTTTAAGACCTTGAGTAGTCGAGCCACAAAAAGTGTGAGTGATGCGGGCTTAGAGGATGGGCTGAATGATGCGTCTTTCTTGGTGAAGGATGCGCCCATGGTGAGTTGGTTGAAGGCTTTTGACGCATTGCTTGATGGGCAAGTTGGGTCAGGCGTCGATGGCTTGGATGCGTTGGCTGAGGTTAGTAAGAGGGCATGGTACATTGAGGCTATACGTCCAAGGAAGGCTTGTGAGGCTAAAGCATGGGGCAATGCGTCCAAGTCAACAACCATCAGCCAAGGGGTTGCGTGCAATGGATAGCCGAGAAGAGTAGCTAACTAACCTCAAAGCAAAGCTAAACTAGGCATGGAGAAATGTTGCCCAAGGGTTGCGTCCACCATTTCTTATTACTTAAGCAAAATTTGATACTTATGTACTAAGTAAGTCGGGTTAGGTGTCAAAACTGGATATAAGTGTGGCATGGACTTGCATGCAAGTAGGAGGTGGCAAGCTAGAATTTTGCATGCAACTTTTTGTGAAGGCTATAAATAGAAGGGTCTGACAGATGAGATTGGTGTGTGCAAGCTACTCGGACTATTTGAGAGTTTCTTCAACCAAATTGTCCCAAATTGAGTCTAGTTTCACAAAGAGGCTGCCGAAAGGAAACTTGCGGAAGAACTCGAATTTCATCAGAAATTCAAGCTTGCTCAGGCTATCGGCTGAAATTTTGAGGTGAGCTAGCCAAGACAATTATCTATAGATTTGTAAGAGAAAACAAAGTCTAATTTTGACTAGAAATATTACTTTTGGTAGCTGGAAGTGAAGACAGCGTGTTTGAGGTTGTCGGGTGAGTTTTGGAGGAGGTTATACGTGCAGCCAAGCTAAACCAGTGGCTGAAAGTAAGAATATATTGAGGTTATTTTGTGTTTTTGATGTGCACTTTAAGTGTTAACCGCAAGTGTACGGGTCAAGTTATAATATAAGACGGTTAAGTCTGAATATCGTTCTACTGGAGATCCAATTGTGAAGGTTTAAGTTACTTAGCTATTCTAGAGTTGAATCAATTTTATTTGAGGATTGAATTTGAAAATTATGAGTAATGAAAAATATAAATCAAATAAGTATTAAAGTGAGAAACACAAGAGTCAAAGAGAGTTCTAGGGCAATGAATCCTTGTTTATTTCATCATGCAATATTATAGATTTCATGGATTTTATTGTCATTCATATGCCTAAGTATAGATACTTAATTCCAAGTTATTTTCTCTCAGAAACAACCCTTTCTCATGCAACTTGATTGATTATTAATCTCTTAAAACCAATACAAAATTACATGGCATTAAAAATAGTCTTTAGCAACTTTTATTGTCAACCTAACTACTCTCATGATAGATTAACAACAATTCATTGTTATAGATCAAGTTAAACATACAATCTCTTAATCATACATCTAACCTAACATGTGAAGATGACAAATCCACAAGAATTAAACACAATAACAATGAAAAGCATAATCATTCCAACAAAACCATGAAAGTCTACAAGATCAACATAAATTCATAAACAAATCATCAAAACCCTAAAACTAAAGAGTTTAGCCACTCATAGCTTGAAGCAACATGTTTGAGCAAAATAAACAAAGAAAGAGTGTAAAGAAAGGGAAACTCTACTGAAAAGAGGCTCTTGATTGAGGTAGCACCATCACGATCTCCTTGGCTCTCACGTCGGAATTCGAAGGGCACCACGACTATCTCGAACTTTTTTCCTCTTCCTTGCAACTAACTCACTCTTTGAACTCTCACTCAATTCTTTCCTTTTTGTGCCTCTTTAGGTCTGTAACTTCCTCGATTTGATTTGATCTGATGCTTAGGGCTGCTGGAAACCCTCAAATTTATAGAGTTTGGCCGCCCAAAAACTTACCAAAAATAACAATTTTCATTTAAGGAAAACTTACGCCGCGACGTTGGTCTATACGCCTCGACGCTAGTGACGATTTTGGAACGGCGCTGCGACGCTGTTGGAGAGCACTGCGGCGCTAGGTCTACGTCCAGAAAACTTGCTCTCGGGTTTTAGCGCCCGGCGCTGCCCCAATTTGTGCCATTTTGAGTTTTTCAGCTCTTTTTCGCGATATTCTTGCTCGGTTTTGATCTTTTAGTCTTTTCTTCTAATTTTCCTCATTTTAACCTGAAAACCACTAGCAAACAAGTGAAATCTAATATAAACTCCCTTAATTTGAGAGAATGGAAAGCACTTTTTAAATGCTTATCAGTTTTCCACTCCCAGAAGGCGGGCTGACATGCTTTCGATTATGCGACCATGCATGCTGATGGGCGAGATTTGCTGCTATTGATGTGGAGGCTGTAGGGGCGAGATAGGTTTCGCTGGAGAGCAGGGGCTGCGGCTGCGTGTGTGCAGGAGTGAGTGAACAAGTCTCACTAGTCTCGCTAGTCTTGCTGAGACGTAGGCTGATGACGCGGGCACAACATAAGCCACGGGAGGCACACACAACCCTGCCATTTTAAGGTTATTTTGACACTATCTGTGCGTGAGTTGCTGCCCACAAGTGTTAGGGTGTTTGAGGCAACATGCCTGTTCGTGGTTTGCCATACGTTTGAGGTTAGGCAGACTATGTGAGTGTGCTATAGGGCTGTTGGACACGCCTAAGGGCAGTTTGCAACCTTTGGACCTTTTGGCTAATTTTTATTGTAGATGAGCCTTTTTGAGCTAAATTTCAATACTTAAGACCCAATTGACTTAAGTCATGCCATGAAGAGAATTTTAAGGATATTTGACAAAAGAATTAAATTATTCCAGGTTGAGAAGAGCTAGGGGAAGTGTATAACCCATTAAGAGCCTAAGATAAGTTGTGAGTGATAGAAATTCATTTAAAATGATTTATATTTTTAATATTTCCAGTATGCTTGGTTTATTCTCAAATTATGAGATTTCTGGCATGAGTTGAGTATGACAAAGAATGTGTTTATTCATATGATTTTGAACATGCTTTTACATGATTTCGAGCATAATGCTTTATGGAGTTGATTTTTTTTTTGAAAGCATACTGTTTGATAATAGTTTGAAATTTTTTAGAGCTATTTAACTTTTGTTATAAATGATTTTATCAAAGCATGCTATATTTCCAAATGAGTAATAAATGGTCCCCCAATGCCGAAGGACATGGATAAGGCATATGGGCAGCTTAATACTATATATTGGGACCGGTACTGAAGGACTTCAGAAGGTACACAGGTAGCCCAAGAATAAATTCCTAGTGCACATAGAGGGAAATTCGACTCTGTTGTGTTGAGATTACTCTACACAGCTAAGGTTATTCGACATTAGGTATGTCGAGATTACTCCAACCCAACTAAGGTTGTTTTCAAAGTTGGGAATGTTGAGTTTACTCCACCTCAACTAAGGAAAATCTTCCAAACAGATGTAATAGTTTTATAAACTTCCAAATGCTTTACATTTATCGAGCATGATTTCGTTGAGCTTTTAAGCCAAGCATATTTTCTAAACTTGTCACTCACTGAGCAACCTAGCTCATTATTTCATTGTTTTTTTTTTTTTTTTGTACTTTCCAAGTAGCAAGCGATACTGGGGTGCTTAACGTACACATCAAACTCGTCTGGGGCTGCTGTGTAGTTATAAATATTGTAAATATTTAATTTAGACCTAGCACTGTACATATCGGGGTCTAAAGAGTGGAAGTTTATATAAACTCTGTTGTTATTACCTTAAGTGATTGAATGTACTCTATAAAAGTTTCCTAGCTTAACTTGAGATTCTTGCATATGGTCTGAATGAGAATTATGAAATTTTTATTAGGTACTTGGTAAGGATTCAATGTTAGTAAGGTTGACAGTAGATGTCGTGAAAGGGTCGATGTCTGCTGTCATCACACCATTTCCTAAGTTAAAGAGGGTAACTTAGGAGGGGGCGTGACATCGACTTCACACGACAACGAAGACTCCTCTGCTACCTGAGAAAGAAAACATAAAAGGAAAAAGTAAGCTAGAATCCCGGTGAGTGGTGAACATCATATAACAAAGGGTTCTTCTCGACCCTTAATCATTAAGCAAGCACAATAACATATCATCACGAGGTTAATTACTCAAACCTCAGCATCGATGGTAAACTTTATACTGAACATATTCCCTACTAGCTATCTCCTGGCACAACAGACCGTCATTCCTTCCATGTGCATGTAGACCTACCTCTTATAGGCTCAGAAGCTAGACCCGTCAATCCTCTGACCATCCCACGTAAGGTTCTTCTCACACACTTAGAATCTAGGTCCCTGTGACCCTTTAACCATCCCGTGAGCTTCTGCCACAGGCTCGAATTCTAAATCCTTAGATCCTCCAACCATCCTATGCGTAGTCCCGTCATAGGCTTAGAGACTAGATCTGAAGATTGTGTAACCATCCTGTGCGGTGTTCCCTTTCTTTACCATTCAAATGACACTATTACGTAACGAAATAATATTAACTCTTAAAAAGAAAAACCACTCACATTAGATAAGGATTTTGGTCTTCAAATTCTTTCAACCTCGTCCTGAACTCTTTGCCTTTCAAGAACTTAGCCTGTTCTTCTCCCTTGAGCACACGACTACGCTTCTGGTACAAAATAGACAACTATAACCCATAAACAGCAAACTGGACGCCCAGAACTACCCTTTGGATGCCTGAAACAAGTCTATACGATGCCCAGAACAGGGTTAGATGCCTAGAATGCTTTGAATGCCTAGTCTGGTCCCTATTGGATGCCTGATGACCCTCTTTAGCCGTTTGTTCCTTCCTCGAGCAAAGTTCTTTCATCCCTCTAAGGTGTCTTCACCATGCATAACCAACACATGGCCTCAATTCCTATATATAGACTTAGGAAATTCATCCTTATCAACCAACAATCCTCCCAAGCTCGACACATCAACTCTTAGGTGTCTTCACCATGTATAACCAACACATGCACGCTGTCAACACCTCCTTCAAATTTGTTTAAGTGTCCAACTTTTGTGAAACTTCACCTCACAGCACAACACCTCTTACTTTGACTCTTAGTCAAATTCATATTACTGACACTTAACCTCTTAAGGTGTTCACCTCGGAGTTAGTCATCTCTGAAGGAAATTGAATCCCAGCGGAAGTGTGTGAACGCGTTCATTGATTTATTAAAAGAATTAAAAAAACAAAAAATAAAGAAACAGTTAAGCATCATACTTTTGCCAATCTATAATTCTTTAACCGATAGTCTTCTCCTTGTAGTCTTCCTTTTCCAAGAGATCTTCCTGGCTATGACTCTGGCAAGGAACCCATTTGTAGGAACCGCTTCTTTGAAAGAATGGGAAGAAGAATTTTCTTAGAATTTTTCTCAGAAAAATGGGAGAATCAGTAGAAGAAGATTTTTAGAGTAATCGTAGAGACTATTGTTGTTGGATTTTGTATGTGTGTAAATTGTCCTAACGCAAAGTGCTAAATGATGTCTTTATGCGTTCAACATGTCATGCTTTGAGCATGCTATGCGTCTTACTACTATGCGTTGGTGATCTGTCAAGTTTCCCTATCCTTTACCCAAGTATAAGCAAAGGAGTAGGTTTTCTCGGTGAGTCCGAGGTCGAACACAGGGATTATGTTGATTCAATATTTTTGTGAATTACATGCGTTGTAGTGGTAACCAAGAAATAATGGGGAGAGTGTTTGTTTCTGATCTAAAGAAAGCGATAATATGTACACTAGACTAAATTTGGAAGATAGAAAGGCATGTGACACAGCAAGTTCAGCTAAAAATGTGTGTGAATGGATAAAGAAAGGGTTCGGGTTGATTAACATCTAACATCGGAAATGCACAGTAGTATTCTATTCATACTTGCGACTCTTCTCCCAGTTGTCAGCCGCTATGGTTTATATGTCTATAACGCATAGGAGAGTGTTAAGAACCAAGGTTATCCCCATAGACAGGCAATACTACTTGGCCCTTGTCAATTGAGTTCCACAATCGCTTACACTCTCGAGCAGTTTGATTATTACTACTTATATCGATTTGTTAGATGGACATAAGCATCGGATTAAGCTCGCAATTGACAAGATAAAATAGTTTCACTGTGGTTCCTAGTTAGATGCTAACACAACCCTAGACCCTAGAGTGATTAGTTACTCATGGTTTGAAAGTAAAAAGTGGAAAGTTTAGAGAAATGAGTAGACATGGAAGATAATTATATTGATGAAACGAAATACAACTTTAGATGAGCTCAATGTCTTGACACAAATCTAAAATCAAGATAGAACAATAAGAAAGAAAGCAGGGAAAGGCGTCAATGTCTTGAGTAGCCCGGATGGAAGTGTGAAGCTGTGCTGTGAAGTGGTCCGGTGGAGGGAAGACTCTTCTCTATCGAGCTATTTGTCTCCGGTTGAAGTCTGGAGAGGACTCTGCTGTCACTTATGGAGTTCTTCCGAGAATCAACAACCCTTTCTCATTTCGCGGAGCTGCCCTTTTATAGATGATGCATTCGCAATTAATGGCAAATCTGCTTGATTGGCGGCAAGATTGATACTATGCGTCCATCTGGCTTGATTGCGTGATTCTCGGGTCAATTAAGATCCACCACTTTGGCCACAAATCATGTTCGTCAATCATCCGTCAATCTCTCAAGATTCTGCTTTGATTCTCAGCTCCTTGCATTAATGGTTCATAACTTGTAGAAATACAAGTTATTATAGTCATTATTTGATTTAATTAGAGTAACTTTGGAGTTAAACGCATGATTTTGGTAGTTAAATGATGAAAAATGTATCAACATGAGTTGGCACTACTTGCAAAAGAAAAATGCCTGAAAAACGATAAGCTTCTGTTCCTAACGCAGGGTTAAGAAGAAAAGAAGTGGGAACAACCAAGTACGAAGAGATGAAGCTGTTGCGAGAACATGCGGTGAGGTCATGCGTTGAAGACCATGCGTCGAAGAAGAAACTCAAGCATGCTCAAGCAGCTGTCATGTCATTATGAAAAAGAGTAGCAACCTATCAAGATCATGGCAGAACAAATAGGTTGACAAATCTGAAAGGTCTATGCGGCATGGGTGAAATTAAATGCAAAGGTGTCAGGTCATCATGATATCAACCTTTTGACGCCTATAAATAGCCCAAAAGCTTCTGAAAGAGAGACAGAGAGACGAGTTCAAGAGGCGAAAGCTCTGCACTATTTCTCCCTCACCATAACCAGCCTCCATTTCGAGCTCTTCTGAGAGAAGGATTCTGAGCATTTTCAGAGTCATCTCCCAATGAGTGAGAACCTTCACCCTATGGAATTTATGTATCAGATAGCGACCATCTCAAGCCTCCATGAAGCAAGACGTTGCCAGTGGCGGCTTGACGCTCTTCATTTCTGTTTTATTTCCATTTTTCTCCTTCTTGCTTATATTTTGTTAATGACATTCGAAAGAATGACTTATTCACTTAATATGAGTTTGATTGACTATTCTCTTTCATCTATCTTTATACTGAACACCTTACACCATGTTTGAATGAATGAGTTGATGTTAAGAGTTAGTTTTCTTGAGCAATTTTGAGCATATTACATCTTGATTAATGCATATCTTTAGCTTGCATGACTTTGTCTGACAAACACAAGTAGTAAGCATAACTGTCGAGCTTGAGAGAGTGGATAGTTAATCTTTAGCATTTATTAAGACTAGATGAGTTGCAGAGATGTAGTTCATCTTTTACCAACGCAAACTTACCATGCGTCTTAGAAATAAGATTAATGTGGCGTCGAAACATTGAGAGATGGATTCACAATTGCAGTTTGTAGGTATGAAATTGTACTCAGAAGGTTTAGGTAACAACTAACTCTTGCATTAACTCCTATCGCATGGTTCCATTCATTCTCAACGCATGCTATCTGACACTAAATGACATATGACTAACCATCACCGCGTCCACCTCATTATTAGTAGTAGGAAATTCTTTTCATTCTTAATGTATAGTTTTACACAACAAACAATTGCATATATTACATGTATAGTTCACCGCATAGTCAGGCTTATAATCTCAGCGCCTAGTTATTACAAATCCCTGCGTTCGACCCTGGACTCACCAGGATACCTATAAATACTTATACTTGGGTCTTTATAGGAAAACTTGCTTAATCATGAGCACATTTAGAGTAATTCTCGACGCATCCTTGTACAGAAATGTTAAAATCTATTTTGTGCAACAAGCTAAGAAACAGCTTAATTCAAATAAGAAATAATAACGAACAAGTCGTCTATGCATCCATGAAAGTTTGGCCGATGTCAACGCGGCGTAGGTTGCTAACGCGTAGTCTTGCGTTGAGAAGTCATCAACGCATCATTTGCATTCTTTCGTTAAAACATGCGTTTTAGGCTAAAAAAGTGGTAAAATCATTTATCTTCATAAAAATACAAGAGTATAACGCAAAGGAAGATTTATTAATAAAAATCACATACACTGCCGCATGCTTCTCTATTTAATCTCTATTTATCTAAGAAAAAGTCTATTATAACTTGTATTTCTACAAGTTATCAACTATTATCTTCGAGAGTGTGTTCTATGAAGGCTCCTAAGGGCCCTATTTAAAGAACTTTATGAATTACTCCTAATCCTATTAGGATAACCCATTTGCAAAGATTCTAAATCAAATATTTAAAAATATCCAATATTAATAAATACCTGCCAAAATAATATCTCATATTAAATGGTTTAGAATATTTAGATCTTATCTAAATATTTATTTTCTGCAGAATCTTTGATTTGGATTTTAAAATCCAAATAAATAATTAATTATTTGAATCATATTCAAATAAATTAATTCTTCATATTATAAAGTTATAATTTGAATCATATATAATAAATCATGCAATTAATTGTATTCAATACAATTAATATTTTCCTTCATAAATTTGAACATTTCAAATTTCTTTTTCTTCATAGTTGATCCTTGTTGGCCCGTAGTGAGCTAGCAAGGAGACCTGATGGACCTATAGATTAGAAGCTCCAACGATATGAGATTAATCGACTAAACTCATTAAACACATTAATCAATATTCCTTACCTATGGGTACACTCCACTAAAGACTCACAACTGCACTTTTCTCACTGCATATATATTTTTGTGTTTATGAATATAGACTAATAATAGCAAATTAGTCCTTCGCAACACCAGTTGGGTCAAATTACCGTTTTACCCTGGATCTAAATCCTTAAGTACCAGTGCTCCTCGAATGAACAATCTGTTTATAGTCCAACCATTAAACAAAAACCCCGCCAGTGAGAGGGTAGGGCCCTTCGTTCAAGTCCCGGAGATACCAATTAAGGGAACACCTATCTACTTACCCTAAAAATGGGAATGAGTGAATTTCATCTTGTATAATTATGTCCCCAGCACCCCACTCGGTCTTGTCCCCAAGATGTTAGGTATATTGAGTCGACAAATGACCACTCTCACCCATACAAATGAAAGGACAATTCCTCGTGGACAGGAGTTCATAATATACTTAGGATTAAGACTAAGTTGCCTAGGTCTTCCTATTGAAATAGAAACCTAACTAGTCAACGGAGTTACATTTAGTGATTACTATTTCGTGGTCTGGTCTTATGCAACCTCACTACAAAGTGGGGGAACAGACTTAGTTCTAGAGGATGAACCCTTGTGGAACTTCTTGAAATGGGCAACATTTGCCTTTCCATCAATTGGTCTCTTATTTTTCATAAGAGACTGATAAGTCTGTAACTCATTCTGGAGGATTGTCATAGTGTACACAATTTTATTCATAACCACATTGCTGCGGAATTGAAGAAAGCTCTTCAAAGGGTGATTAGCAACTCCTTCTTTGAAATGAGACAATTCTCAGCTAATTCTAATGCCAAAATAACTCATATTCCTATAGACATTAGACACGTTGTTTGGTCAAGGATTCGTTAACTCTTAACTCATCCTTGTAAGTGTAACCCTCCCACTTTCAGATCCAAGAGGTACGCACCAACAAGCTACCATTAGGAAAGACAGTTGTTGGTAATTAACCTAAGTGAACCTATCCTTTTCAAGAGTTCGTGGTGTTTCGAAACCTATGATCAGGCCCTCTAAAGGGATGGTTACTCCAAGACGACACGCAGGTGGATCATAAGAATTTTATTGCGCGACCTAGGGTTGGAGATCGAGGGATACGTTGACATGCATCCTGCTCCTATTTACTATAGACATTTTCCCATTCACCTTGTTATTGAACCATACAAACACTTTCAGAAAGGAGGCTGCTCCCAGGGTGACACGAAGCCGAGTATGGATCTCACGGTGTGAATAGTCAGTGACGTAGGAGCAAAACTTGATATAAACATCTCATTTTGTAATTTTCCTCCCACTAAAATGTCCTACCTTATCTTAGGGTTATTTAACTTGGATAAATTGGGCTAAGTCTATGCCTATTACAACTCTTATAAAAGGTCTTTACACTAATGTCCTAGGTGAATTAAATCATTTAATTAACCTAGTAACAATGCATACTAATAGGCCTTAGGTTAATTCAATTCAGGTTCTAATTCAGTTTCCAGTTAGGAGGTGTTTCGTAAATCGTCAACTTAAATACCTCCAATCTTGACAGAACTGAAGTGGTAGAGTTCCCTTATAACCTAAAGTCGTATTTGTCCTACTTAGTCATATTTTAAAACTACTTTAAAACAAAGTAAGACAAAATTCTAATCTTATTAGAGTTAATGTGATCTTAGGTCTAAATTAGTTTTAAACAAATTAAAACAAATTTCCTAAGATCTTATGTTTGCATGCAATTCTTAATTATAGGTTGATGGTTACTAATCAAAAATTTTATAACTATTATGAATTTTAATGATTAGCTCTATAACATGCTTTTTATGGTTTAATTAATTAATAATTAAATTCTAATTAATTAACCAACCATATTACATGCATTTCATGACATAATATAAAAATTATATTATTCTATGGATGTATCATACTCAATGCAAATTGATTTTTATTTAAAATATAACGATTATATTAAATAAATCAGGAAAATCAAGCATACATTAACAAAACATTAATAAATATAATCATGTATATTGATTTAATTAATGTCATACATCATACTTTTCCAATTTCATGTACTTAATATAGCAACATACATTAAATAACTCATGAAATTATTATCCTACATTAAAACCATATAATATAACATTTATAATATACTAAGATGCATGAACATGCTTAACCTATGGTGGGATTTTAATCCAAATGGCGTACTTTATACAACATTCAATTTAATTTAAAACATACATCACAAGCATAATTAAATTAAATAAAGCAAAATTGACCGGCATATTTGGCATATCCTAGAAATTAAAAAAAAATTGACAATAATTTGACTTTTCAAGACATATCTTGGTCTTCAATTTCTTCTTTGGCCGTCAAAATTTAGGGTTTGAAACACCTAAATTTAATCCTTTGATATTTCAGCCGCACATGCTTCAATGAAATCTGTCAGATGCTTTGATGACGCACAAAAGATGACGCATAACAGAATTTCCAGATTTGAAAAAATTCCAAATTTTCCAGATTTCAATATTTCGAGAAAACCAATGATTTTTTCAAGCATTTATAGCACTTTTTACATCAAAAAGATTACAAGAAAACCCTAACCTTGAGGGTTTTACAATTGATCTAATCAAAACTTTAAAATCTAATGTCCAAATATGCCTAACCAATCAATTTTGCAAAACTTCACATATCTCATATATGAACAATTAAAGCACCCACCATAAAAGAATTTTAATTCAGATTAAGAATCAAAGATTGACTCTGATACCAATTGAAGGGAATTGAATCCCAGCAGAAGCGTGTGAACGCGTTCTTTGATTTATTGAAAGAATTAAGAATACAAAAAGTAAAGAAAAGGTTAAGCATCATACCTTTGCCAATCTATAATTCTCGAATCGATAGTCTTCTCCTTGTAGTCTTCCTTTTCCAAGAGATCTTCTTCGCTATGACTTTGGCAAGGATCCAGTTTGTGGAAACCGCTTCTTTGAAAGAATGGGAAGAAGAATTTTCTTATAATTTTTCTAAGAAAATTGGGAGAATTAGTAGAGGAAGATTTTTAGAGTAATCATAGAGATTATTATCTCCGAGAGTGTGTTCTATGAAGGCTTTCAAGGGCCCTATTTATAGAACTCTATGGGTTACTCCTAATCCTATTAGGATAACCCCTTTGCAGAGGTTTTAAATCAAATATTTAATAATATCCAATATTAATAAATATCTACCCAAATAATATCTCATATTAATGGTTTAAAATATTTATATCTTATTTAAATATTTATTTTCTACAGAATCTTTGATTTGGATCTCATCCAAATTAAATAATTAATTATTTGCATATAATTTAAATTAATTAATTAATTCTCCCTCTATTTATTAATATGGATTTTATCCAAATAAATAATTAATTATTTGAATCATATTAAAAAAATCAATTCTTAATATTATAAAGTTATAATTTGAATCACATTCAAATAAAATTTATAATAAATCATGCAATTAATTGTATCCAATAAAATTAATATTTTCCCTCATAAATTTAAACATTTAAAAATTTTCTTTCAACATAGTTGATCTTTGTTGGTCCATAGTGAGCTAGCAAGGGGACCTTATGGACCTATACATCAGAAGCTCCAGCGATATGAGATTAATCTGCTAAACTCCTTAATCACATTAATCAATATTTGTTAACTGTGAGTACACTCCACTAAAGACTCACAGCTGCACTCTTCTCACTGTACATATATTTCTGTGTCCATAGATATAAACCAATAATAGCAATTTAGTCCTTCATTAGTGCTTGTAACACCAGTTGGGTCAAATTACCGTTTTACCCCTAGGTTACTTATAAATCCTTAGGTACCAGTGCTCCTCTAATGAACAACCTGTTTATGGTCCAACAATTAAACAGAAACCCTTCTCGAGCCAGTGAGAGGATAGGTCCCTTTGTTCAAGTCTCAAAGACATCACTTAAGGGAACACCTATCTACTTACCCTAAAAATGGGTATGAGAGAATTCCATCTTATATAATTATGTCCCGAGCTCCCCCCTCGGTCTTGTCCCCAAGATTGTAGGCATATTGAGTTAGCAAACGACTACTCTCACCCATACAAATCAAAGGACAATCCCTCATGGACAGGAGTTCATAATATACTCAAGATTAAGACTAGGTTGCCTAGGTCATCGTATTGAAATAGAAACCTAACTAATCAACGGAGTTACATCTAGTGATTACTATTTCGTGGTCCAGTCTTATGCAAACTCATTGCATAGGATACCCCCACTCGCATGTCACCTACACGAACGCGTTAGATCATTACGTTTGTATCAAATACAAAGTGGGTTGTATCCACAGTGTCATCAGGATAAGGTACCCAGCCTTATCCCTATACTATAAACCCTTTTTAGACTCTATCTTGAACATTGATCTCCATATGTCCCCACATACAGTTCAAGACTCATAAAACAACCTAGGATGTTAGTTTATTGGATTTAGGGTTATTAAGACAAAACAAACAAAAATAATCAATAACGCTTATTGAAATAACACATCAATACCTCTTTATTAATGATCTAATTACAGTAAAGTAATTATATTTACAATCTACGAGTTTTAGGGCATAAAACTCAACAACCTCCACCTTGAATTTCAACATTTTGGATTCACACTCAAGTCTTTTCCAAGACCTTCTATGCATCCATCTAAGCTCAAGTTGTCACATCCCAACCCGAGATACCTTCTTAACCTAGGAAGGGATGTGAAAACATGAGTCCTTTTACAACATCTATCATTAATTCCATTGTATTCCTTGACAAGCATGATATTTAATTAATCAATTGAGTATAGAGTTTGTTTACAGATGATATAACCATAGCTTATACAAACTCTTTCCTATAACATATTGTAACATTATATCTCAGCAGACCTCGGCTACGCACAACAACGGGAACTCGACTGCTACCTAAAAAATAAACATAAAGAAAAGGGTGAGCTCTACGAAACCTAGTGAGTGGTTAATGTATAACTTGGATTCACAACCCTGAAAACATAACAGATGTTATAAGAATCATTAATAAGCACAACTATAACGAAAGAATATTCAAACCTCCCACTTTTGCCTAACCTCAGTACCGAACTATTCTGCTGGCACGCTCTGGCATAGTAGTTTCAACCAGGTTGTAGATGCACATAGTCTTACCCCTAAGAGACAATAAGCTAGACTTGTCGATCCTTTGACCATCTCACAAGAGATACTTCTCACAGGATCAGGAACTAGGTTTCTGGCACCCCCTGACCATCTCGTGAGGTTAGCATTCAACACAGGCTCAAAACTAGATCCTCAGATCTTCTGACCATCCTGTGCAGTTCTAGAATCCTTAACACACATCGTAACCCAAAGATCCATCATAGCTAATATGCAACAGATAACAATCGTAATCTAATAACAACACACACACTAGCTTACTAGTAACATCACACAACATAAATGAACTACTAATAATCACTCACAGGAAAAGTAGTTGCAGCACTTTAAAGCCTCATTCCCCTGCTTGAAACACAAAAATTGGTTTGGGCTTCCCGATTCTTCCTCAAACTCTGGAACTAAGAAAACAGTAGTGGAGAAACCTTTGGAACCTTGGAAATTCTTTTGGAAGGCCTAAAAATACGTTTTTACATGCAAAGCATTTCCCTTAGATGCAAGACAGCTCCTTCTAAACATAGGACAGGTTATGTTGGACGCAGAATAACTTGCTGTGTTGCTTTTCTACTAAGTTGGACGCCTAGCACTTCCTCATGGATGCCTAGTTGGTAAAGTTGGATGCCTAGGCTTCTCTAAAACACTCTCAATTTCTTAAGTAAAACATGGATAATGATTTTTGAGTGAACAAACGAATAACTCCTCGGCCATATTTATAGGAGTTGGATGACAAGCTTTGTCATCCAACCTTTTTCCATAAGTTGACACTTAAACACACACTTGGCTCCATGCATGCATACTTCAACATGCATCAAGACATACGTGCTCCACAAGTCTCTTTGCATGATGTCTTAGCCATGCATTAGAACACCTCCTACTTATGATGTGTTGGACTCCGACAAAGCCACTTAGCGCGTTTTTCTTCCCTTCTATGCATCCAACTCATGCCCGAGAGAAAGCCTGTACGTCCAACTTACCTCCCCCATGAGTCCATCATGAAGAATTTTAAGGTATGATCTCTTTTGCTCTCTTTTTTTCTTCTAACCTTCTTATATTTAGCCAATTCTCCTTTCCCAACATCAATCATGCGTTCAACATGACCTTTTTCCTAGGGTCATGCGTCCAAGTCCTCCTTGATTACCCCATGGACTCCTTGTTACCTCCTCTCATACGTTCATGGTGCCCTTTCCAAGTCTATGCTTCCAACTTCCACTATCCAACACTTAACCATTTTTCCTTCAACCTATAGGGTATGCATCCAACCCTTCCCTTTCTTCCTTAGGGTTTGCTTTTTCAACTATCAAAGTCATCCAACACTTAGCTAAACTTCCCTGGAGTCATGCCCTATGCGTTCAACTCTTAGAATTGGTAAGATTCCTTTTTCAAATCGAACCATGCGTTCAACTCTCCTCTTTATGGCTTAGAATTCCTTTCGACACCTCAACACTTAGTCAAGATTTCCCTCACAACTCTTCGCTATGCGTTAATGTTGTTGGTTTGTTTGTTGGAATTCTGTTTTCGATTTAAATTGAGTTTCATAGCGTGTTGCACAAAAATAGATATTATCATTTCCGTACAAAGATGCGTTGAAAATTACTCAAGTATGATCTTGATTAAGCAAGTTTTCCTATAAAAAGCCCAAGTATAAGCTCTTATAGGTTTCCTGGTGAGTCTAGGGTTGAACGCAGGGATTTGTAATAACTAGACGTTGAGAATAGATGCATGACTATGCTGTGAACTATACAACTAATATGTGCATGAGTTGTATGTATCTAAAACTATACATAAAGAATGAATAAAATTTCCTACAACTAACAATGAGGTGGACGTGGCGATGGTTAGTCAAATGCCATTTAGTGTCAGATAGCATGCGTTGAGAATGAATGGAACCATGCGATAAAAGTAGAGTTAACGCAGGAGCTAGTTGTTACTTAAACCTATCTAAGTATAAGTACATACCTACAAACTGAGTTTGTCAATCCATCTCTCGATGTTTCGACGCCACATTAATCTTATCTCTAAGACGCATTGTAAGTTTGCATTGGCAAAAGATGAACTACATCTCTGCACTTCATCTAGTCTTGATAAATGCTAAAGATTAACCATCTACTCTCTCAAGCTAGACAGTCGTGCTTACTACATTTGTTTGTCAGACAAAGCTATGCAAGCTAAAGATATGCATTCATCAGGATGTAAAATACTTCATATTACTTAAGAAAAACTAACTCTAACATCTAACTCATTTAGCATTCAAACAACATGGTTTAAGATATTTAATATGGAAATAAATGGAAGATAATCGTCAATCAAACTTATATTAAGAAAATAAACTATTCTCTCGAATGTCATTAACAAAACATAAGTAAAAAGGAGGGAAATGGAGATAAAACAGAAATAAAAGATGTCAAGCCGCCACTGGCAATTTCTTGCTTCATGGAGGCTTGAGATGGTTGCTATCTGATACCTAAAGTTCATAGGTTGAAGGTTCTCACTCACTGGGAGACGATTCTGAAAGTTCTCAGAATCCTTCTCTCAGCAGAGCTCAAAATGGAGGCTGGTTATGGTGGAGGAGGATTTGTGCAGATCTTTCGCCTCTTGAACTTGTTTCTCTCTCCTTTTTTCCTCTCTTTTTCGGAGAAGTTTGGGGCTATTTATAGGCGTTGAAAAGTTGAAGCTCATGATGACCTGACACCTTTGTATTAAATTCCCTGCCCCACTGCGTAGACTTTTTACATTGTAGGTACATTGGTTCTGTCATGATCTGATAACTTATTGTCCTTTTTCATCATGACCTAAAAGCTTTTGCCTAGGCGTCCGTATCTACTTTTTCTTCTCCAACGCATGGTCTCAACGCATGGTCTCGGACGCATAGTTTCGACGCATGGGTTTCCATTTGTTCTCGCAGCAGCTTCGTCTCTAGTACTTGGGTTATTTGTGTTTCTTTTCTTCTTCATCCTGCGTTGGGAACAGAAAAGCTCATAATTTTTCAGATATTTTGTTTTGTAAATAGTGCCAACGCATGGTGATACATTTTACATAATTCAACTACCAAAATCATGCGTTTAGCTCTAAAGTTACTCTAATTAATTCAAATAGTGACTATAATAACTTGTATTTCTAGAAGTTATCAGTTAACCCTATATCCCATGTGTCCAACATAGTGAGTTTTCCCAAAAAGGTGTCTTCCAATTCACAACTAACTTCCAACTATGCTACCAACTCAACCTTCTTCAACACTTACTGAAATTTTCCTTCCTTTTCTAGGTCTATGCGTCCATAACAAGGTTTTCCAAGCATCATTGTGTCACTTGGAGAGTTTCTTAACCTATTTACCTCCTTGTAGTCCAAAGCTTAAAAAATCACCTACCGTGGTTTTCTCCCAAACTCATCTATGACTTATTCTCATCTCAAAACTCAATTTTGTTCAAACATTTTCCTCCCCACCATACCTTCAACGCATAGGACTCTCTTACAGAACACATGAATTCTTTTTAGGACACTACCAAGAAATCATCCTTGCTATTCTAAAAAATAACCAAAGAGGAGTTGTGGGCTCTCTTTTTTGGTAAAGGTATGGGAGAAGAGATCTTGAGAGGAAGAGAGAACTTGAGAGGGAAAAATTTTGAGAGAGAATTCTTCACAAAACTCTTCTATCAACTACACTGCCTCTCCCCTCTCTTTTCTCTTTATGTAAGTTTTGAAGGAGGAGGAAAAATAACTCCCCACTACATGTAGTAGGAGTTATTTTAATTAATTTAATATAATAATATTAAATATTAAATTAAAATGAATTTAATTATAATATATATTAAATCATATTCAATATATATAATTAAATAAAATTAATTAATTAATTAATTAATGAAGTATTTCATATTTAATTTAAATTTGAATCATATTTAAATAACCTTCTCTCACATAACCTATAGTTTTAATATGAATCTCATTCATATTAATTTTAACCTATAGTATTTATATGAATCTCATTCATATAATCAATATTTAAATCTTATTTAAATATTTTTATCTCTCTTATAATATAAAGTATAAATTTTGAATCTCATTCAAAATAAACTTTATATTATAATGTATCTATATACATTATGCTAATTGTATCACATACAATTAATTTCCTTATTAATTTGAAATGCTCAAATTAAACCAAAATGTTTGATTCTAATACTAATCCTTTATGAGCTAGCAAGGGACCTTATGGACCTATAGTTAGAAGCTCCAATGATATGAGATTAATCAATTAAACTTTTTAATTAGATTAATCAATATTCATTCACTGTAGGTCACTCCACTAAAGACCTACAATTGCCCTCTTCGCATATAGATATATTTCTATGTCCACGAAAGTAACTAATCAACAGTAAGTCGACCCTTCAAAAATTACTCATAACTACAGCTAGGTCAAATTACCGTTTTATCCCTGTAGTAATATCTAACTTCTTAAGTACTACTGATTCCTCTAATGAACAAACTGTTTATAGTCCAACTATAAACTAACCCCTCTCGGGCCAGTGAGACGGTGAGACCTCATTGTTCAAGACCCGTAATCAGCCCTTAAGGGAGTAATTTATCTACTTACCCTAAACATGGGAAGTAGTGAATTCCATCTTGTGAAGATATGTTCTCAACTCCCTAATCAGACAAATCCCCAAAATGGTAGGCTTATTGAGTCAGCAATTTGGCCACTCTCACCCATACAGATAAGATGATTTGTAAGACCCTAACTCAGAATTCTTAAGATGCGTAAGGAAAGAAATAAGACTAATTGAACGCATAATATTAGGAAAGAAATGGATATTTCACTAAGAGTGAGAATGAAGGATGGAAGGCATAGTTTGGGTATTAGTTAAGCGTTTACATGTATTTTGAGCATAGTCTGGTTAATGCATGGATGGTAAAGCACTAAAGTATGATACCTTATCTAGAGAGAATTTGATATTGAGGAAACGCATGACTCACAATTAGTCTTGGAAACTAACAGGTTATGGGAATAGCTTTGAAGGGTGTTAAGCTAGAAAGAAAAGAGAAACCGAGGCAACTTAAGGTGGGAGCAGCATGCGTTGGAGGTTATTATGTGTTAGTAAGGATTTTGGTGTTAATAAAGAAGTCTATGCCCAAAGACCAAATGTTTAGGGCAACTACGAACGAAGGGTTGCTGTGTGTAAGGGGTGACTACTAGTTATACGTTGAGGAGCTCAATTTCATGGTAAATGGAAATATAATTTTGATTTCGAATAAACGCATAGGTTATAATTAAAGAGTTCAAAGAGTAGGAAGTCGGACGCATGGTACGATGCGGTAAGGTACAAACGTATAGTAGTATGCATTTGGGGCCCTGACGCTTAACAAGATACGGTGAAGAAATGGTTTCAAAGATATTATGGCGGAAGGTAAAGGAAAGTTGGTGAACGCACAAGGGCAGTATGATTAAATGAAAAGTTGTATATTGAAATATATTAGACGTATAAGATAAGCTTATAAGGGCTAGGTGGCTTTATAAAAACTTGAAACCTTATAAGCAGGAGGTGTTAGAAGTATGTTAAGTATTTCATGCAAGGTGAGGCTTGGATAAATGCATGATTGATTAAACATGCAGTTTGACATGTGGCAAGCAAACGACAAAAAGGGAGAAGCAGTATTACCAGCCCTCTACTCCAAAACTATAAAGAGGACATTGAGGGAAAAGGAGTGACTGATGATGCTGAAGTAGGAATTCTTGAGAGAAAGAAAGAATTCTAGTGTTCGCAATAAAAGTCTGCGGCCAAGGAAGAAAATATTCCAGAAAACTTAGCTATATTTTGTGTTAAAGAAGTTGTCTTGTGTTTAAAAAGGGTCAGCCTTGCGTCTAAGTTTCAAGGTGAATGATACGTCCAAATTGGACCTTGCAGGGTTGACGCATCCGAAAAGAGAAGTAAGGAAGAGTTAGGATATACCTCGCGTTAGCTATCAACTTTGCGTCCAAAGGCAGGGTTGTGACCAAACGAGCTACCAGAGTAATGAAAAGCTTTGCGTTCAGGATTAAAACGCTACGTCTAAGAAGCTCGGGAAAAGGAAGATAGCGGGATAGAAGAAAAGCTATCCATAAAGCATTCTGTGAGTAACACTAATGCCTTTTCAAAAATGAATGCGTTCTCTGTGATTAACGACATTGGTCTTGGAATATGAATACGTGTTCATGAGTTCAACATATAGAGCATGCGTTTATATTTAAAAAGCATTTGAGTGTGCTGGTTATTAGAAATGAGTTTATTAAAAAGCATGTCGTTTGTTACTACATGGTTTTCATGATTTTACTGAAAAGCATGCTGTTTGATGTTATATGGTTCTATGAAAGATTTAGAAATGAGCATATAGAAAAGAATGATATTTGATACTAAATATGTGGAAATTGAGTTTATTGGAAACTTTAACTTATGAATTTATGATGTGATGCTTCCAAATCACGTTGAGTATTTTAGGAAATCTTAGAAATGGGACCCCAATGCCCAAGGACTTGGAGAAGGCATATGGGCAGCCCGAGATATAAAAAGGTACCAAATGCTGAGGGATTTGAAGAAGGAAAATGGGTAACTAGGATATAGAAATGGGACCCCAATGCTCAAGGACTTGGAGAAGGCATATGGGCAGCCCGAGATATAAAAAGGTACCAAATGCTGAGGGATTTGAAGAAGGAAAATGGGTAACCAGGATATAGAAATGGGACCCCAATGCTCAAGGACTAGGAGAAGGCATATGGGCAGCCCGAGATATAAAAAGGAACCAAATGCTGAGGGATTTGAAGAAGGAAAATGGGTAACGAGGATATAGAAATGGGACCCCAATGCTCAAGGACTTGGAGAAGGCATATGGGCAGCCCGAGATATAAAAAGGTACCAAATGCTGAGGGATTTGAAGAAGGAAAATGGGTAACCAGGATATAGAAATGGGACCCCAATGCTCAAGGACTTGGAGAAGGCATATGGGCAGCCCGAGATATAAAAAGGTACCAAATGCTGAGGGATTTGAAGAAGGAAAATGAGTAACCGGGATATAGAAATGGGACCCCAATGCTCAAGGACTTGGAGAAGGCATATGGGCAGCCCGGATTATAATACCTATGTGCTCATAGAGGAACATACGACGCTGATGTGTTGAGATTACTCCACACAGGTAAGGATAATCAACATTGAGTAGCGTAGAGCTCAACTCCGCCTCAACTAAGGAAAATGATATGAGATGCATTGAGTAGCGTATAACACCGCTCCGCCTCAACTAAGAGAAAATGATTTGAGGGGAACATAAATTTTGAATGTTCAGTTCTGAATTAAGCATGCATGATTTAACAATGTTATTTGAGTATGATTTAATATGATTTGAATCGATTCGTTGTTGACAATGTTTATATTATGATCAATTTTATAGTTAAAGAAAAATATTTCCAAAAACTATTACTCACTGAGCTGTTAGCTCATCGTTTCATATGTTTTCCATTTTTCAGGTAGCATGACAGTTCCCGTTGCCGATCAAAATCGAGGTTTGTCAAAAGTATAATGGTATCACCGCCCTAGGAAGGATGATTAAATGGGCATAAAGGAAGTGTTGACAGTGGTAGTCGATAATAGAATCGATGACTGTTGTCCTCATGCTCCGTCTCGGGCTACAGGAGGGTAGTTCGGGATGGGTGTGACAGGATTGCTCTTATAGACAGAAGTTTATAACTCACTCAGGATTCAGGTCAAGTTACCTATCATCAGCCTATGAAATGTTAATTTCTACAATTAACGGTGTTATAAAGAGAAATTAAACTTTTTGTAGTCCGGTCTTAAACAAACTCTTTGCATAGGATACCCCCACTTTATAACTTCTTGTAACCATTACAAAGTGAGTCATATCCGTAGTGTTACCAAAATAAGGTACCCAACCTTCTTCCTATACTACAGATCTTTTGGTTATTACTTAAACATGATCCAACCTTGTTTGTTAACCACATACATGTTTAAGTTTACATAAAATAAACTTACATACATGGAATCTTAGTTTATTGGATTGAGTTAATGCATAAGATAGATAAAATAACTTCTTATTTTATTCAATAAATAAAATGTATTTACGATTTACAAAATTACAAGACCCAAGAGATTTAGGAGACACCAGTCCCAACAATCTCCCACTTGTCATTTTAGTCGTGAGAGCCTTTGTAAATGGATCAACAACATTGTGCTTCGAAGCAATCTGCATGATGACCATGTCTCCTCGTTGCACAATCTCCCGTATCAAATGATACTTGCGCTCTATATGCTTTTCACTTTTGTGGCTTCTAGGCTCTTTGGAATTTGTCATAGCACACTATTATTAAAATAAAGTGTGATGGGCATTGACATGTTTGGAACAATTTCCAGGTCTGTCAAAAGCTTTCCAAGCCAGAGAACCTCTTTAGCAGCTGCAGCAGCTTCACAAGCAGCTACATACTTTGCCTTCATAGTAGAGTCAGCAATGTAACCTTACTTTGTACTTTGCCAAACTACAGCCTCTCTATTAAGAGTAAACACTGATCTTGATCTGCATTTTTTAGAATCCTTATTAGTCTGAAAATTAGAGTCTATGTATCTTGTAAGGATCAAATCCTTAGCCCCTTACACAAGCATGTAGTTTCTCATTCTTTAAAGATACTTGAGGATGGTTTTAATTGCAGTCCAGTGATCAAATCCTAGATTGGATTGATATCTACTGAAAATCCCAACTGCATAACAAATGTCAGACCTTGTATACAACATGACATACATACAACTACCAACAACCGATGCATAGGGAATCCGTCTCATTTCCCCAGCTTCTTGAGGAGTCTTAAGACACTGTTCCTTAGACAATATAATTCCATGCCCAAAAGGCAATAAGCCTCCCTTGGAATTATGCATCGAATACTTGACAAGCATCTTGTCAATATACGATGCTTGAGACAAGGCTAATGTTTTGTTCTTACGATCCCTTATGATCTGGATCCCTAGAACAAATTGTATCTCACCCAAATCTTTCATTTGGAATTGGGCAGCTAACCATTTCTTTACATTTGTTAGTAAACCTACATCATTCCCCATGAGTAGGATATCATCCACATACAACACTAAGAAAGCTACTGATAACTTGTTGAAATGCAAGTTATTATTAGCATTCTTTTAGAATAGTAGAGATAAAGTAGAGAATCATGCGGCAGTTTGGGCTTTAATTCATTGATACATCCTCTTTTGTGTTTTACTCTTTTTAGTTGGTGAAGATAAATGTTTTGAAGTAAACGTAATCTAAAACACATGATTTAATGCAGGAATGCAAGTCTCTTGTTAGCATAATGTAATTGAGACATACAAAGTAGCGAAGAATCAAATGGGAATCCTAAGAGATTGCCACGAGATTGATGTGCTTAATCTGCAGCAAAAGTGACGGTTACAAATTTTGCTGAGAATCACGCAATTATGCAAGAATGATGCAAGGCGCTAAATCAGCCTGTGATTATGCGAGTCTGCCAGTGTTACAAGGCAACCTCTATAAAAAGGCAGACTCGAAGGCTAAGAATGTTGTCGAAATCTTTGGAGAAATTCTCAAGTGATAGCAGAGTTCTTTCTAGATGACAACCGAAGACGAACAACTCGAGAGAGAAGTCTTCCTTTCGATCATCCATCTCATAGTAGAAACCATCACGCAACCAAAGTTGGCAGATTCGAGAGATCGAGCATACGCCGACTATTTCATGCTTTCTATCTTGTTGTTTACTTTCTTATGTTTCTTAGTGTAACAAGAAATTGTAATCTATGAAACATTTGATTCATTCCATTAATCTACACACCTTTTATGTCTATCATTTTCTTGTCTCTTATCATTTGTGTATTAACATCCATGAGTAGCTAAATTTTTTAAGGTTAAGGTTGTGTTGTTGTCTATTTAAGAATCAACGATTGGGTTATTTCATCTTGTTGGATGTGTTGAATCTAATACTCATTTCCATCAAGCTAATCGAGAAGGGTAGTAATAATCAACTGCTTGAGAGAGTAAGTGATAGTAGAAATCATTAAGCAAGGCTAAGAAGTATTTCTATACATAGAACTAACCTTAGAATTTCATATTCTCACATGCGTCATAGACATATGAGCATGCGATCTGTTAGATTAAGAGTTGATAATATGAAATAGGTCACTCTGCATTTCTGAAAATAGGCAATAACCAACCTTATCTCTACTTTTCTTCCCATTTCACATTTATACTTTTGCTGATTATTGTTGTGACACATCATACTCCATTTCCCATCAATTTAGTATAGTTTTTGATTGCTTATTTACTTTTAACGCATTGCAACCATTCTTACTTTCTTGTTACACATACAACTCAAATAATTAAAGGAATTTGAAATCTACATAGTCCCTGCATTCGACCTCAGACTCACTGAGAAACCTAATTTTGACTTATACTTGGGTGAAAGTTAGGAAAACTTGACTAAGGCAGACAACAGCTACTGAACTGTTGATGATTTTCTTATAAACACAATGTTCATCAAGATTTTGGTCAAAGCCATAAGATTTGATAGCAGTATCAAATCTTATATTTCAAGATCGAGATGCTTATTTCAATCCATAAACAGATCGATTAAGCTTGCAAACCATTTGCTCTTGACTTTGTTGAATGAATCCTTCTAGTTGTTTCATATAAATGGTCTCTTCAAGATTACCATTCAAAAAGGTAGTCTTGATGTCTATTTGCCATATTTCATAGTCATAATATGTGGCAATGGACAAGAGTATCTGGATAGACGCATGACAATAGGTGAGAAAGTTTTTTCATAGTCCACTCCCTCAACCTGGGTATAACCCTTTGCTACTAGTCTAGTCTTAAAAGTTTGTACCGTTTCATCTACACCTCTTTTCCATCTATAGTTATTTTCCTCTTGTCCTATAGGTTTTACCACATCAGGTTGATCTACAAGCTCCCAAATTGAATTGAAGTACATAGATTCCATTTCAAGATCCGTAGCTTTAACCCATTCATCCTTGTCTACATAATTCATTGCCTGATTATAGGTCAATGGATCCTCAACTTCATCATCTGGTATGATGTCTTGAGTTTCAGTTAAACTAAAATATCGAGTAGGTGGGTTTACAACCCTCCCACTATGACGAGACTCCCTCAACTCTTGAGGAGAATGAGTACGACTTGATGAAGCCCCATCAACAACTCTTTTGATGTACCAGCTTCTTCAACAACTCTTGTTGAAGTTTCAATAGTTTCATTGGAAAATTCATTTAACACAACTTTATTGTGCGGTATATACTCTCTTATGTGGTCTTCTTCCAAAAATGTAGTATTTGTCGATACAAATACTTTATTCATTGTTGGATCAAAGAAAAGACCACGTCTCGCTTCTTTGGGATAAGCTACAAATAGGCATACTCTAGAACGAAGTTCCAATTTCATAGGATTTGTCTCAAGCACATGTGTTGGACAACCCCAATTTATAAAGTGTCGTAAACTACCTTTATGATCTCTCCTAATTGCAAAGGAGTTTCAGAAACACTTTTGGATGGAATATTATTCAAAATGTACAATGTAGTTTTTACTGCATAACCTAAAACGACTTTGGTAATTGAGCTTAACTTATCATAGATCGAACCATGTCTAATAAGGTTCTTTTTCTCTTTTCTGATACACTATTTTGCTGAGGTGGGATGAAATTTCATGTTCTATCATGCAGATCTAGAAATTTAAATCCATATACTCTTTCCTCGATCTGTTTGAAATGTTTTAATGGTTTTACCTAATAAGCTTTCAACTTCAGCCTTATACTTTTTGAACTTTTCAAAAGTTGCAGACTCGTGTTACATTAGGTAAAGATATTCATATCTAGAATAATGATCTATGAAAGAGATGAAATATTCATACCCTCCTCTTGCCTTAACATTCATGGGACCATAAAGGTCCAAATGTACAACTTCTAAGGGTTCTTTGGCTCTATAATATTTTCCAATGAAAGGTCTTTTTGACATTTTGCTTTCAAGACAAGATTCACATATAAGCAAAGAGGTTTTTTCTAACTCCCTTAGAACTCCACTCTTAACCAACTTCTCAATCCTATTGAGATTTATGTGACCTAACCTTAGATGCCAAAGATAAGCATTTTATTTAAGAGAAACCTTTTGTCTTTTATGTTGAGTTTTTGCATTTTCGACTATTTTAGTATTTAGAAGCGATTTAGATATGATGCGCACTTTCCGTGTTAACCGCAAGTATACGTGTTAAGTTATAATATAAGACAATGAAGTCCGAATATCGTTCCACTGAGGATCCAATTGTGATGGTTTAAGTTACTTATCTATTGCAGAATTGAATCACTCTTATTTGAGGATTCGAATTCAAGTTGTGATTTTAAAGAAATACTTAAAAGGAAAGCAAATAAATCCTTGTTTACCTCATCATGCAATATTCTAGGGTTCATGGATTTTATTGCAATTTATATGCTTAAGTCTAGAAACATAAATCCAAGTTATTTTCTCTAAAAAACAACCTCTTCTCATGCAACTTAATTGATTACTAATTTCTTGAAACCAATACAAATTACATGGCATTAAGCATAATCATTAACAACTTTCATTGTTAACCTAACTATTTTCATGATAGATTAACAACAATTCTTTGTTCTACATCTAGTTAGACATACAATTATCTCAACCATACATCTCACCTAACATTCAAACATGGCCATTCAACAAAAATTTAAGCACAATAACAAAGAAAAACATAATCGTTACAACTTATAACAAAACCATGAATAGTCTACAATATCAACATAACTTCATAAACAATTCATCAAAACCCTAAAACTAAAGAATTTAGCCACTCATAGCTTTAAGCAACATGTTCACAACAATATAAGCAAAGAAAGAGTGTAAAGAAAGGAAAACTCTACTGAAAAGAGGCTCTTGATTAAGGAGGAATCGTCAAGATATCCTTGGTTTTCACGTTGGAACTCGAACAGCACCACGACTCTCTCTCGAACTCTTTTTCTCTTCCTTGCAGCTAACTCACTCCTTGAACTCTCTAATGAACTTTCTCTCAATTCTCTTCTTATTATGTCTCTTGGTGTGTAGATTGGTAATTTGGGCTACTAGAAACCCTCCAATTTATATAGTTGGCCGCCCAAAGTTCTTTCCAAAAATATAGATTCTTCAAAATAGGAAAGATAGGCCCGCGACGCCATAGAATAGTGTTGTTGCGCTGACCGTCATTGAAGGATGGCGCCTCCACGGTGTTGGATAGCACTGTAGAGCTGTGTGTCATAATTTTCTCCCTCGGTGTCGTGTCGTAGCGTTGTGTCGGAGCTGCTGTGCTGAAGTCGGAGGTCGCTCTCGGAAAAAAGCCGACCTGGCAGTGTCATACCAACGTCGTGGCGCTACCCTATTTTGGGCAGTTTTGTACTTTTCTTCTCTTTTTCGCTAGATTTTGGCTCGATTTTGATCTTTTGGCTTTCAATTCTTCTCTTCTTTATTTTGACCTGAAAACCACTAGCAAACATGTGAAATCTTATATAAACTACCTTAATTTGAGAGAATAGGAAGCACTTTTCAAGCGCTTTTCAAGATACTAACAAACTTAGCATATATAAATTACTCTCTAAATTTGCAAAACAAACAAGAACACCATCTTTATAAATAAATGCTTTATTTACATTAGAATGGGAATAACATTGTTCTAGCAAACATTGTATAGAAATCAAGTTCCTTTTTAAATCAAGAACTAAAAAAACATTCTTTAATGAAAGAAAAGATTTATGGAGCAGTAATTTGACGCCTCCCACTACAACTTGCAAGGTCATCTCGCCAGTCCCAAGTTGCTGTCCGGAGCTAATCCCCAGAAAAGAACACACATGATTAGTAGCCCCTGAATCAATTATCCAGGCAGAATCATCATTCTCCACTAAACAAGTTTCTAAAACTAGTAAATCATATTAACTTTGTTTGGCAACATAAAAGTGTTATTTTTCCTAGCTTAATTTAGGCTTGTTTGTGGATTTTATGTGTTTATTATGATATTTTATAGGGATTTGAGCAAATCATGCATAACGGAGCATTACGAACCATTCGAAGTTGATTTGGAGTTATTGGAAGTGAAATCGGGCACTCGAAGCTCAAGAATGTGAAAATTATGAAAATGCCTATGGAGCAGCGTAGTGCAGAGTGCAGCTGTGCTGTGCTCTATGCCCAAAGGCCGAGAGCAAAAATGGTGACAGCGTAGTGACGCTCCCCTAGAGTGCAGCTGCGCTTCGAAAATTGATGGATGAGCGACGAAACAAGTGCACACCTGAGCGTAACGCGTTATGCTACTCTCTAGGTAGAGGCTCTGACTTCTACCTAGAGCATAGCGATGCTCTGCCCTTTTTATAAAAGGAAATTTGGCCAAATTAGGGAGGGAGTTTGGGCTTTCAGCCCCCAATCCAAATTTCCTCTTCTCTTATTCTCCAACTCTGTATTTCTTCATCTTTGGGTGTATTTTCATGGTTGTAAAGCTCATCTTGGATCGATCTTGTGGCTAAGGTGAGTTGCTAGCTTAGCTTTAGGTGAAACTCATATATTGATTTTGAGGATGTTTGTTCTTAATCTATATTTTTCTTTGATTTTCTGTGGTTCTTGAATGCGATTTAATTTCTATGCTTAGATGTATGATAGGTTTGATCAACCATCATTCATTCTTTGATTGCTAGAGATTAGGAATTCTCTAATGTATTTTTAATCTCAAATGGGCAAGAGTTAAAGCATGCTTGTGTTGTTAAATTCGAATGATTACAATAATCTAATCACAAACATTGTTGATTAACTAGTTCAAGAACGAAATCGGTTTGTAACTCTAGGCTTTCCGGGTTATTTATCGTCTTAGTGGAACCCTTATAATGTGATTGTTTGTTTGTTATGGACGCTATCTCGAACCCAAACAACTAAGCAATTATTTTAATTAAAGTAATTAATTAGTAATTAGGGTGCTTGCTCTAGGCTTTACGGGCAAGTTGGCTAAGCACATTAAATTGAGAGATAATTCTAAGTAATCCTATGATAAATCGAGCATTGGGTGGATCCTAAGTCCCAAGCTAGGCGTTTTCTTTTATTTTTCCTACACTTTAAATTTTGCAATTTACATTCTTGCATTTCACTCAAATAAAAACCCTCCTTTTTTACTGCTTTCCATAGACCCATTTAGCTTAAAAAGATCGTATCTTAGGCTCTCTATGGTTCGAGCCCTGACTTGACGCTTGTGCTACTCAGTAGTATAGGTAGCTGGTTTAGTGAATTATAAATTTTATTTGATTGGCGGGGAAAGGTTTACGACGTCCATTTCATAGTCCATTAAATTGGCGTTGTTGCCAGAGAGCCAATTAATCCCTCTTTGTTAAATTAGTCTTGTAAACTTTAAAAACCTCAAAAAGATTTTCCTTTTTCTTGTGTCTACTTATTTTCATCATGGCAGATGGCAATCTGAGCATCTATTATGCGCTTCTTGTGAGGCAAGCAACTCAACGATAGGAAGAAGAGGTAAGAAAAATTCATGAGCTTAGAAGTCAAATATCTGAGCTAACCTTTCTTGTTCGAGATTTTTTTGTTAGGCGATTGCAAGATATGGAGGCATGCTGTGTGTGCACACTTTACGCTCATTGATCCAAAGCATGTCCTCAGCTATTATGCAGTCTTGTGCGCTATCCCTATCCCCCTTGGGAGTTGCCTAGCCCGATCTCGATGTCAATGCATGCTCCATCTGCCCATTCATGTAATTCTTTAGAGGAACTGGTTATGGAACTTTCTAATAACTCTTTTGAATTTTCGCAAGAAATCCGTAAGCAATAGGAGTGCTCGAGTTTCCAGCGAGATAGCCTCTATTTCGGATCTGAGGTTAGAATTGACCTTCAGAGTCTGAGTGACCTAGTTGCTTAGGTTGCTGATTTAGTTAGGTGGCGAGAGGAGATCTTGTTGTAACCATCCTCTGAGACTACAGAGGTGAGCAACTGTGAGGTAACTGTCATTGACCACCACGTTGAGCAGCTGATTCCTCAAACTTCAGGCCAAGGTATGACGTTTGGGTATTTAATGTTTGAGCTTGCCAATTGCTCTTCTCAGAGTGAGCTGAAGTCTCTTGAGTCTCATCTGGAGGCCCAAGTTCCCTTGCAAGTTGAGAACGACCTCATTTCCCAGCTTGTAGACTCTATACTGACACTAGAGAGACTAGAGTCACCCATCGTTTATACTACTGAGCTTGAGTTTGTTGAGGAATTCTACACATCTAGCGACGATGAGGATGCATACCTTCTGCCATGCCCAGAACAAGTATGTGAGGTTAAGTATGAGCCCGAGCTTCATCTCGAGGAGCCCCAAGTGAAAGAGTTGGAGGCTACAAAGCCTCGTTTGTTCTTCCCTCTAACATCTCTTTTATTTTCGAATATTGCTCATCTCATCCTCACGAGTCCGAGTCTTTATTTTCTGCTGAGTCAGTCCTTAAGTCTTTTATTTTATTTCCTATTTCTTTTAAAAAAATAAAAATCCAAAAAAATTTGTTTGGTGCCTTTCAATTGCAGGAGCGCTTGCTCAGCTTTGAGAGCTTTGTTGACTCAAGCAAGAAAGGACCAGAGAAGCACTAGAATTTCTACATGTCCTAACAGGTGAATCCCATCGAGCATAGCAACGTTAAACATGTTGCACTACCTGGAGGCAGCCATGATTTTAAATTTTCTTGCTTTCTAATTTAGTTGTCTTTACTTTGATTAGTTTAATTAGCTTTTTCTTATTTCTTTCTTGGGTGTATGAGGGAAAGGAAAAGCTTTGGAGAGGATCCGCCATCCCATACGCTTCATTTCTCAGGGGAGTTTCTCTGTTCCTCTTTAATTTGTTCCTTGCCTTCACAGTTCATGCATTGGGGACAATGCATGTCACACCCCCTCCCAAGTACCCTCTTACCCTAGGAGAAAGTGTGAGGACAGCAGACACCGACCCTCTTATGGCATCCATTGCCAACCTTGTACCTTTACCATCACCTAATAAGCATATATACATAATGATTGAACAACATATTTAAACCAGGGTTAAGATATCATACAGACATTGATTTTCACTCAAACCATATATTTACATGAGTTTCACAACATCGCCCTTAACCCTCACTATGGACAATACATGTTTAAGTTCAAATATTTACAATTCTCAAAATACTAGACACTGATGGTGGGCCCAGACGAGTTTCTGTGTAGGCTAAGCATCCCAGACTCGCTCGCTACCTGAAAAACAGAAAAACAAGGAAAAACATGAGTTAGGTTGCCTAGTGAGTGACTTGTTTTGTAAAAAAAACTTTCCTTTAGCTTGGAAAATAATCATAGTGTAAACATTATAAAACAATGCGTATATAACATCGATTCAAAGTCATATCCATGCAAAACATGCTCAAGTAGCATTGTCAAATCATATATGTTCATTTAAAAAAAAATACGCGGAAATTTAGTTTATTTCAAAAACATTTTCCTTAGTTGAGGCGAAGTAGAGCTCAACGCTACTCAATATTGAAAACATCCTTAGCTGGGGCAGAGTAATCTCGACACACCCAATATCAAAAAATCTTTAGCTGTGTGGAGTAATCTCAACACAACAGCACCTATCATCCCTCTATGTGCACATAGATATCATATCCTGGGTTACCTGAGTACCTTCTCCCAGTCCTTTAGTACCGGCCCCATATAAGAGATTTAGGCCACCCACATGCCTTCCCGAGTCCTTCAGCATTGGAAACTATCTTTATACCCAAGTTACCCACATGCCTTCTCCGAGTCGGGAACCATTTCTATATCCCGGCTACCCACATGCCTTCTCCAAGTCCTTTAGCATTGGGAGCCTTTTCAAATACATTATTCAAAAACAACATGTTTCGAAAATAGCATAATATAAGTTCACGAGTTTATAACATTTCAAATCTTCACAATTTCATTAACAAGCTTCAATGCTTTCCATAAAATCATATGTTAACAAACAGCATGCCTTTCATAAAACTAGTTTAACAACCAACATGCTTCAAATGATTTCCATGTAAAACACATAATATGCACATTAAAACCTGTGAAATCACAAACATATAAACATGTTTCCAAACATAATCTTTCAACAATGAAACTTTGTTCAAAGTAAACACATTTTAAATAAAATTCTCACTCACTACTTGTAAGACCCTAACTCAGAGTTTTTAAGATGGCTAGTAAGAAAAGAAGTAAGAAAAGAAGTAATACTAGTTGAATGCATAATATTAGGAAAAGAATGGATATTCCACTAAGAGTGAGAATGAAGGACTGAAGGTATAGTTTGGAAATTAGTTAAACATTTAGATGTATTTTTTAGTATAGTCTGGTTAATGTATAGATGGTAAAGCGTTAAAGCGTGGTACTTTAATTTGGAAGGAATCTGATATTGAATTCTGAAAAGGAAAACGAGAATTAGGAAGAAAAGAAACGCATGGCTCACACTTAGTCTTGGAAATTAACAAGTTATGGGATTGGTTTTGGAAGGTGTTAAGCTAGAAAGAAAAGAGAAGCCAAAGAACCTTTAGGCGTGAACAACATGCATTGAAGGTTTATTATGAGTTAGTAAGGATTTTGGTGTTGATAAAGAAGTTTATGCTCAAGGACAAGGATATTTAGTGTTTAAGGTAACCAAGGGCCGTTAAGGCTATGCGTTGAGGAGCTCAATTCCATGGTAAATGGAAATATAATTTTGATTTCGGGTAAACGCATAGGTTGTAATTCAAGAGTTTAAAGGGTATAATGTTGGACGCATGGTACAATGCGGTAAGGTACAAACGCATAGTAATATGCGTTTGGGACACTGACGCCTAGTAATATACGGTGAAGAAACGGTTTCAAAGGTATTATGGCGAAAGGTAAAGGAAATAAGTAATAAAGCTAAAACCTTAAAGGAAATTCAGTGAACACACAAAGGCAGTATGATTAAATGAATAGTTTGTATATTGGAATATGTTAGACGTATAAGATAAGCTTATAAGGGCTTGGTGGCTTCATAAAAACTTGACACCTTATAAGCAGGAGGTGTTAGAAGTATGTTAAGTATTTCATGCAAGGTGGCGCTTGGATAAACGCATGATTGGTTAAGCATGCAGCTTGACATGTGGCATGAAAATGGCAAAAAGGGAGGAAAAGTAGTATGACTAGTCCTTTACTCCAAAGCTATAAAGAGGACCTTGAGAGAAAAGGAGTGACTGATGATGCTGAAGTAAGAATTCTTGAGAGAAAGGAGGAATCCTGGTGTCTGTAATAGAAGTCTGTGGCCAAGGAAGAAGATATTCTAGACAACTTAGCTATATCTTGTGTTAAAGAAGTTGTCTTGCGTCTAAAAGGGTCAGCCTTACGTTTAAGTTTCAAGGTGAAGATGCGTCCAAGTTAGACCTTGTGCGGTCGACGCATCCAAAAAGAGAAGTAACGAAGAGTTGGGATGCACCTTGCATTAGCTATCAACCTTGCGTCCAAGGGCAAGGTTGCGACCAATCAAGCTGCCAGAGAAATATAAGACCTTGTGTTCTAGGGTTAGAACGTTGCATCCAAGAAGCTCGGGAAAGAGGAAATAGCGGGAAAGAGGAGAAACTATCCTTAAAGTGTTTCGTGAGTGACACCTTCCTTTCTTTGAAAATGGTTTATTGGAAATGTTGTTCTGATTTTATTATGAGCTATGATTTTATGAAAAGTGTTTATTTGAAAAGCATGATGCTTGAATATATAGTTCACAAGGCATGTCTTATCTGTTTTCTATAAGATGTTGAAAAGCATGTTGTGAAATGTAGTTTACCGAGAAAATATCTACTTTTTTTTATGAAAGGTTTCATATGAACTAATTATGTGAAATGTTGGTTCCTAAAATGCTTTAGAGGAGGCTCAATGCTGAGGGACATGAGAAGGCATGTGAGTTTCCCCGGGACCCAGTACTGAGGGACATAGAGAAGGTACTTAGGCAACCCGCCATATTCCTATGTGCACATAGAGGTTGATGTTGCTGGTGCGTCGAGTTCTGCTCCGCATCAAGCCAGGAACAATTTCGACATTGGGTGTGTTGAATTTTGCTCCACCCCAACTAAGGATGTTTTCGACGTCGAGAGCGTTGAGTCTTGCTCCACCTTAACTAAGGGAAAATGTTAAAAACAAACTGATTTCATGTACAACTACTCTGGAATGTATTTATGATATTTGTTTGAGAAGTTGAAAATTATGATTTTATAGAAATGATGATTTGAATTAAGTTTTTGTGATATAATGATGATAACATGCCTGCTTTTGAACTAAAGATAGTTTTACAAAATTTGTCACTCATTGGGCTTTTAGCTCACCCTTTCTTATATTTTCCATTTTTCAGGTAGTATGACAGTTCCCGTTGCCGATCGAAGTCGAGGTTTGTCAAGCGTTAATGGTATCGCCTTCCTAGGAAGCGTGGTTAAACGGGCATAAGGGAAGTTCGACAGTGGAAGTCGATAATAGGGTCGATGACTGATGTCCTAACGCTCCGTCTCAGGCTACAGGAGGATAGTTCGGGAAGGGGTGTGACACTACTTATCCCGGGCCTTTAATGGATTATACACCTTTCCTAGCTCTTCTCAACCTGTATTAATACATTTCTCTTTGTTAGATTTCCTTAAAGCTCCTTTTTACATCACCAACAAGTTTAAACATTTATACTTGTCCAATGGTTTCACCACCGAAACCAAATTCCATAAGGATAATCAATAATGAACGAGACTCAAGCAACTAACGAGACTAAACTAGCGAAATTGAGCTGCAACAAAATTGTACCAGCGATACCGTGAACTAGTGAACCAGCGAGACATAGTTGATGTCCTAAAACTCATAGTTTATAAATGCCAAATATACTTTTATCATTCAATAAAGTTGTTATTGAAATTTATAATCAATAAGTAGTTATTGATTCTATAAAATGTTCTTACTAAATCTAAATCCAATCATCAAAGGATCCTAGATTGTTACACGAGACTCAAACTTTATGTAGAGACATAAAAGTGGATCAAGTTTAAGTTAAAAGTCTAAATGGTCTATAGTATATGAATAAGGTTGGGCGCCTTATTCTGGGGACACTATGGATGCGGCTCACTTTGTAACTAGTACATGCGAAATGATTCTAATTCATTCATGTGAAGACATGCGAGTGAGGGCGGACCATGAAATAGTCACTTTTACTTTAAAACACCGTTTACTGTCTAAAACTGACTATCTCGACTTTGATGGCGTAGGCAACTCGATCTTAATCCTGAGCTAACTATGAACTTCTGTTTACTCGGGATTATCCTTAGATCTGCATTGGTGAGAGCAGCTCAACTGGCTCAATATGCCTTCCATTTCAGGGGTAAAACTAGGTAGATAGCTAGGGACATAGGGTGCAAGAAGGAATTCACTCCTACTCTCTTTTGGGTTAATAGAGAGGTTGTTCTCTTAAGTGCTGAATCCAGGTCTTGAACAATAAGGCGCCACCCTCTCAAATCGGGTTTGAGAGGACTTTTGATTTGGAAGTTGGACTACAAATCATCGTTCATTAAAGGATCAGTGGAACTTAAGGAATAAAAGGTAATCACAGGGTGGTAAAATGGTAATTTTGCCTCAGTTGTAATTACGAACAACCTATGAAGGCTCGACTTACCAATCATGGTTATATCAAATGGACATAATATATCGACAGTGAGAAAAGTGCAGCTACGGGCCTAAGTGGAGTGACTCGGTAGTTAACGAATGTTGGTTAACTAGGTTAAAGAGTTTAACTGGTTAATCTCGAATCGTTGGAGCTCATGATCTGTAGGTCCATAAGGTCCTCTGGCTAGCTCATATAAGAACAAACTTGGAATAAATAGAAGGAATAATTCAAATCGCTCAAATTAGGTTAATCATATGAGATATGATTAAGTAATTGATATATGATATCAAATGAGAGATTTGGTCAAAAATATTTAAATGGGGCTTAAATATTGAAATTATGAATGTGGATCCATAATCGGAGACATGGATTTATTCAAACAGTCAGTTTTCGGAAGAAGTCAAATAGTTGACTTTGACCCGAGCAAGTCAAAGAATTGTTTTAGTCAAACCTTCTAGAAAGGTTGACCATGAGACTAAATTAATGTTTCTTACCAAATTAGTGGAAAAATCTACTAACTTGAAGAGTGGAACATTTAATTAATCTCAAAATTCTACACTTTGACACATAATCCTTAGCATGCATTAGTGGAATGTGTGTTGTCAACTTTTGGTGAACTTAGACAAGCAAAAGTTGCATGTAGTTTGCCTTTTTTTAAAGAAAACCTTTCTTCATTTATTTTTCTTCTTGAAAAATCTTGAAAATTTAGAAGTTTTTGAGAAACTAAATTTTCCTTCTTTAAAGAGCCCCACCACTCTATTCCAAGTCTTAGAGAATAGCTAGAAAGACCTCTTGGTGGTCCAAGTGGGAGCAATTTCAAGAAACGAAGAAAAGCTACAAGGTATCAATTTCTTTTCTTCTTCTCTAATTCATTTTGTATGATAAATGCATGTTTAATCCTAGGTTGTTATATGCATCTAGATTATTATTTCGATTCTCTTTCGTTTCCGCTGCACATGTATGTATGAGATCCTTTCAATTGTATCACAGACAATTAATTCTCTTATTAATTTGAACATTTCAAATTAAACCAAAATGTTTGATTCTAATACTTATTCTTTATGAGCTAGCAAAGGGACCTTATGGACCTATAGTTAGAAGCTCCAATGATATGAGATTAATCACTTAAACTCTTTAATTAGATTAATCAATATTCATTCACTGTAGGTCACTCCACTAAAGACCTACAACTACACTCTTCGCATTATAAATATATTTCTGTGTCCATAGAAGTAACTAATCAATAGTAAGTCTACACTTCAGATTACTCATAACTACAGCTAGGTCAAGTTATCGTTTCACCCCTGTAGTTATATCTAACGTAAGTACCATTGATCTCTCTAATGAACAAACTATTTATAGTTCAACTATAAACTAATCCCTCTTGAGCCAGTGTGGCACATCCTGCCCCAAGCCACTTCCCCCGTAGTACGACACAGAGCATGAGAACAGCAGACATCGACCCTCTTACGATGTCTACCGTCAAACCCTACTTTTCCTGCAACTAACATGTGCACTTATACAGACAGAGATTATACTAACATTTAAAACATGCATTATTATTAGTACAAATGTCTACAAATTTATTTACAGAAACATGTTTCTAGTTCCTTTCTTTTAGATTACCGCCTACAGCTAAGTACACATAATTTCTCGATAGACCTTGACTTCGAACAACAACAGAAACTGGACTGCTACCTGAAAAGAAAAACATAAGAAAAGGATGAGTTTCAATGAAGCCCAGTGAGTGATCGATACCGTAAGGGTTTCACTAACTTTTAAAAAACACAATAACAATAATCATAATAATTCTCACAACGAAGTTCACGAGCAAATATAAATCAAACCATATCAATCTTAGTAAATCAAACCTCCCCCCGTAGGGTTATCTCAAGTGTCCGCTTTTCCCGCTGGCCCTCGACACAGCCAAACTCATCAAGATAGTCAACAATTCACACACATCTAGACTTCTATGTGCACACATAGTTCCTACCGCTTACCATCGGGCTCAAGAGCTAGGCCCGTCGGCCCCCTGACCATCCCCTCAAGCACCTCTCGTGGGCTCAGAAGCTAGGCCTGTCGACCCCCTGAAAATCTCACAAGGAAACCTTCGTTACAGGCTCAGGAACTAGGTTCGTTTGACCCCATGACCATCCTGTGCGGTAACAAGTCCCAGTCCACTCACGACTGTCAACAATAATGCCCTCGGCATAGAAACGTACCTATCAATCAATCAAGCTCAATACGCAAATACTATTTATCCAAGTGCCTCAATATATATACACACATATATTCCATTAATCCAATAAGCTTGATATGCACATAGTTATCCTAGCATGCTTACAACATCATGCTAACAACTGACAAATTATCCGAGATCTCACCATAGCACATATAATAAAATAAACCATATTTATCAATTAAAGCTTATATGTGCTATTATTCATTCATTATATAATTACGTTCTCTCACGAAAAAGAAAATCAACCACTCACCGTAATAACGGAGAATTTGATCGGCACCCACTTTGAGAATTCCAAGCTTCTTCTAAGAATTCTTCCAAAGGTAATCTTCCAACTACTTTCTCTCTTCCTTTCTCTCTCTTATTTCTCTTTTTTCTTTCCTGTCTCTCGGCCCACCTTTTCTCCCTTTTCCGGCACTTCTTTCTTCTTTTCCTCTCGGTTTCTCCTTTTCTTTCCTTTCCTCTTTTTATTTCTCTCTTTTTCTCCTTAGGTACTCTTGGCTGGAATGAAGAAATCTCTTCACAAGGTTCTCTATTTATAGCCAAAGTTCAGCCAATTCTTCAGCCCAAAGCTTGACATCTTGCCATCCAAATGCCCATTTGCATGCTTCCTTCTTCATGCATTGAAACACATGGTGGCTTGCATGAACTCTTGGTCATGCAGCTCTACACCTTCCCTTAATGAAGTGTCAATTCCAGATTATAGAGAAGACTTATCAAAGATTCGGTCAAAACTGAAGAAAAATGTTTTTCTGCCGATTCTCTCTGCAGGTCTCACTAGAGGAGCAACAAGATCAATCTCGCGAAGTCCCACTGATCACTTTTTGTCTCACAAATATCGCTAGTTTTCCTTGGTCTCGCTTCTCTCGCTGGTCTCACTAGTTGCCAGTCTCGTTGGTTACTACTTGATCTCGCTAATTTTTATCTGGTCTTCACTAGTCTTGCTGAGTTTTTGCCTAATCTCGTTAGTCTCGCTGGCTCTCACTAGTCTCCCTAACTTTTGTATGGTCTCGCTAATCTCATTGGCTTTTACCTAATCCCGCTAATTTCCTAGATTTTCCTTCTCCAAAATTCTCTAACTCCACAAGCCTAGATTTTCTTTCTCCAAAATTCTCGAACTCCATAGGCTTGTGTCCCAAGTTTTACCCCCTTTGCAATAGTTTTTTTTTTTTTTTTTTTTTTTT
>QLSR01000200.1:273336-284700 GCA_031780015.1 Citrullus colocynthis
TTTTTTTTTTTTTTTTTTTTTTTTTGTCTAAGTCTTAAGCACTTAGGTCGAAGAGTAAGGTGTTACACAGTGAAAGGGTGAGGCCTCATTGTTCAAGACCAGTAATCAGCCCTTAAGGGAGTAATTTATCTACTTACCCTAAACTCGAGAAGTAGTAAATTCCATCTTGTGAATATATGTTCCCGGCTCACTAATCAGACAAATCCCTAAAATGGTAGACTTATTTAGTCGACGATTTGGCCACTCCATCCATACAGATTAAAGGATTGCCCTCATAGACTGGAGTTCATAACTTACTCAGGATTTAGGTCGAGCTACCTATCGTCATCCTATGAAATGATAGTTTCTACAATTAATGGCATTACAAAAAAAAATTAAATATTTTGCAGTTCGGTCTTATACAAACTCTTTGCATAGGATACCCCCACTCACATGTCTCCACATGAAAGATTAGGATCAAATCGTTTGTAACACTTTACAACTCTTGTAACAATTACAAAGTGGGTCGTATCTGTAGTGTTACCAGAGTAAGGCACTAATAGCTCTTAAAAAGAGCTATCTCTCCCGACTTTATTCAGGCTCGTTCTGTCATTTTATCATTTTATTTCCTTAATTTGTAGGTTGTGAGCGTTAAGGTAGTATGACGAACAATCGGAGTTGATTTGGTGCAAAAACGAGACAAAACGAAACTTCGGAAGCATGAACCAAAAAAGGAGATCAAAATGACCAAAATGCCCTTGGAGAGTGCACTTCGCTGAGCTTTACGCTAAAGACTCGATGGCAAATTTGGCATCAGCGTCACGACACTGAAAGGGAGCACAATGTCGCTCCGAAGATTGACAGAAATCAGGAAGCGCAAGCGCGCCTCACAGTGTGTCGCTATGCTCGAGATTGGCGCTTGACTTCTTTGACGAACATAGCAATGCTGCTAAAGAGCGCAGTGATGCTCTTGCATTTTCTATAACAATTTTGCTATTTTTAGGTTATTGTCAGCATCCATCCTACCTCCAACCACCATTTTATACCCTTCTTGCTCCAATTTTTCATCTTCTCTTCCCTTTTTTTTCTTCATTTCCGTTTTTAATTACTTGAAGACTTGTAGATTTTGCTTAATGAGGATGTACTTGGGAGTAGGATTTTAGACTTAATTTCTTGAGATTTTGTTTTAAATTTTATGAGGCTAATTACCATTGAATGGATATGATTCTGAATTTAATCCTTATTGAATTTGCTTGATGGAATTGACATATTTTGATAGTATCGTCTTAAATTGCAAAAATTTCTTGGCACTGAGCATAATTACAAATTAGGTTACATGATTAATTTGGTAAAAACTTTGATTGAGGACTTCTCCATTGATTGAATTTTTACTAATTAATTGAATCAAATCCTTAATCGAATGTTAGTTTAGGCTTTCTGAACTCTCATTTGTCATAATTAAATTCTGTTTGCCTAATATAAATTCGATTTGTTATTGAAAATGCTATCATTATAAATAATTCAATCGGGTTTAGTTCAAATTATGATTGCTTAGTTTGATAATTTGGGGCATCTAGTGACACTTGATGTCATTTAATTATGGTCCATTGGTAATTTGTTTTTATGTTTAGTAATCAATGATAGAGATTAAGCTGAATCCGTTCCTATCCCCGAGTATTCATTTCATTTGATTTCTCTATTATTCGTTTGATTTTTTTAAGCTTACTTGCATCGAATTCTTTGATTGATTTTACTTTCATGCTTTTAAATTATGCATCGTCACCAACCTAAAAGAATTCAAATATTGAGTTAGACAAGTCACAAACTCTCTACGGATCGACCCGTGCTTGCCATTATTACTACAGTTTGTTGTAATAATAGTACGTTCAAAGTAATAAATTTTATTTGATTGAGGGAGGGAGGTTTATGACACCCATTCTCTGGCCCATCAAGAACCCAACCTTATTCCTATACTACAGATCTTTTGGTTATTACTTAAACATCATCCAATCTTGTATGTCAACCACATACATGTTTAAGTTTAGATAAAATAACCATGGAATCTTAGTTTAGTGGATTGAGTCAATGCATAAGATAAATAAAATAACTTCTTATTTTATTCAATAAATAAAATGTATTTACAAATTACAAAACTACAATACCCAAGAGATTTAGGACACACTAGTCGTAACAACTCAACCTTAATCCTGAGTGAGTTAGGAACTCCTGTCTAAACTTCAAATTTTCTTTCAATCATAATTGATCCTTGTTGGTTCACAATGAGACCTTATAGACCTATAAATTATAAGCTCCAATGACTCAAAGCACTGTAGACCCATAGTTGAACTTTTATGCACTATAGGACAAGTTGTATCCAGGGATATAATTAGTATAACTAAGTTGATCCTTCACGAGTCGTTCATAATTACAACTGGGTCAAATGTCCATTTTACCCTTGTAATTTACATTCCTGATTTATCTAAGTGTCCAACTATTGTGAAACTCACCTCACAGCACAAAACCTTCTACTTTGACACTTCATCAAATTCATGCTATGTTAACACATCACCTCTTAAGGTGTTCACCTCGAAGTTAGCCACCTTCACCTTGTATTTCAACCTCCTGGACACATACTTAAGCCTTTCCTAAGACCTTCCGTGCATCCATCTAGGTTTGGTTTCAACCAACTATGTGTCCATCTATGGTTAACCATGAATCTAACTTGACTTCCAAGGAGGTATGCTGCCAAATCTACCTTTTTAACCAACATAAACTATCCAACATTTAACCAAAATTTCATCCTAGTTAAGGTATGTGTCTAAATCTACTCATACTTAGCCAAAATTCACCTTGTTAACTACTACCATGTGATAACTTGTAGAAATACAAGTTATTATTGTCTTTCTTTTAGAAAAATAGAGTTTAAATGGAGAATCATGCAGTAGTTTGGATTAAATTCCGTTGATAAATCTCCCTATGCATTTTACTCTTGTGAATTGACGAAGGTAAATGTTTTGAAGCTTTTTGAACCTAAAATGCACGCATTGATGCAGGAATGCAAGCAACTTGTGAATGTGTCATCAATCAGAAACGCAAAGCAATGGAAAATCAAACGAAAATCTTGAGAGATTGCCAGAGGATTGATGTGCTTGATCTGCGGCGAAAGTGATGGATCTGAATTGAACCAAAAACCACGCGATTATGCGAGAAAGACGCAAGGCAGCAATTTACCCTCTAATCATGCAAATTTGCTAGCGATTGCAACGCAACATTTATAAAAGGGCAGACCTGAAGGCTGAAAAGGTTGTTGAACCTCTCAGAAGAATTCGTAAGTGACAGCAGAATCCTTTCCAGATGACAACCGGAGACAAATAGCTCGATAGAGAAGAGTCTTCCCTCCGCCTGACCACTTCACAACAGAATTCACTCTACCACCTCGACGAGCTCAAGAGATTGAGTAGTCACACTATTTCATGCTTTCTATCTTTTTCTTACTTTCTTGTGTTTTAGTTTATTGACAAGAGATTGTATTCTCTAAAATATTTGTTCCGTTCATTAATCTATACAACTTCCATGGCTATCCATTTCTTATTACTTTCCACTTGCTGCTTATCATCCATGAGTAACTAACTTTCTTGAGGATTACGGGTTGTATCATCTAACTAAGAACCATAGTTTTGACTGTTCCATCTTGTCGATTGTACTTGAATCTGATGCTTATGTCCATCTAGCTAATTGATATAAGTAGTAATAATCAACTGCTCGAGAGAGTAAGTGATTGTGGAACTCAGCTGACAAGGTAAGAAGTGTTTCTCGACATAGAAATAACCTTGGTACTTAACACTCTCTTATGCGTTATAGAGATATAAGCATAGTGGTTGACAACTGAGAGGAGTTCAGAGTTGTTGGTATGAAATAGATCTCATTATGCCTTTCTGAATTTAGATGATAACCAACGCTAGCCCTGCTTTTACCATTCATATAATTCCATTAGCTGAATTTTGCTGTGTCGCATACCTATCCATTCCATCACTTTAGCTTAGTTTTACTGCTTTTTATTTTCATAAAAGCATCACTTCTCCCTATTTTCTTGTGATGCATATAACATAGTCCCTGTGTTCGACCTCGGACTCACCGAGAAAACCTCATTCTTTGCTTATACTTGGGTGAAGAATAGGAAAACTTGACAAATTAATATTGCATATATATATATCACGTTAGACATGCAACACCATGCATCCAACTCTTCATGCTCGCATCTTGGCCTAAGTGTCTTACCTTTAACTAAAATAAGTTGTTCAACACTTAGCCAAAAATCTCATCTATACACAAGCTATGCGTCCAAAACTTCCTCACCATGCGTCCAAACCATAGTCTTTCTCCCGGGGCATGCTTTCAACCTTGGTTCTAAGGTTGACCAGTCGAACTTTCATATTATGCTTCATGCTTCCAATTTTCCTTTCAACACTTAGTCAAATTTCTCAATTCAGCCTATGAGGTTAATATTCTAAACTCCAAGTTCAACTCAAAGTACTAAGTTGGAGTTCACTTCATAGTTTACTTTCTCAAAGCATAGTTGCCTCCATTCTCATAGCCCCCAACACTTTGAAACTTTCATAACGAGTTTTCTCTTGACCATTGCTACGACCAATTCACTCATCATAACTCAAACTTAGAGAAACTCTTTTCTTCCCATGACGTGTTCAATGCATGGTGCCACCCTTAGTCCTAAAAAATTTTCTAACTGCACAGGCTTGCATCAATTTTACATATAGAAAATTTCTCCAATTTTTTCCTAACTTCTCAAGACTCAGTTAAACTCTTTACAAGGCTAGCTTTAGGGTTTTGGGTTTCATAGTTAACAACCTAGATACCCTAAGTTACTAATCCATTGCGTTCTTGAAACATCCTAATCATGCAATGTGTAAAATTTTTATTCAACCTAGAATTCACAACAAACATGCTTTGGACTCTGCCCCTTTGAGACTAAAAACACATTAGAACGTCCCTAATCTCTAACAATCAAAGACTGAATGATGGTTGATCAAGCATATCATACATCTAAGCATAGAAATGTAAATACATTCAAGAACCACAGAAAATCAAAGAGAAATGTAGATTAAGAACAAAAATCCTTAAAATCAATCCATGGATTTTACCTAGATCTAAGCTACCAACTCAAATTAGCCACAAGATCAGTCCAAGATAAGCTTTACAATCATCCAACACGCCCAAGAATGAAAAAATATAGAGGGAAGGAGAAGAGGGGAGGAGAAAATCAGGTTAGGAGCTAAAAGCCTGAAGAGAGTTGCGCTAAAATCGGCTAAAATAGTATTTATAAAAAGGGGAAAGCATAGCTATGGTCCAAGGCTCTGTCACTACACTCCTCACAAAAGTCGTAGCGCCAGTCTCAAGCGTAGCGACACTGTACGCTGCACGAGCCTTGCCATTTTGTCAATCTCCAGAGCATCATGACACTGTGTGAAATTTTGTTCTCGAGTTAACATAAGGCATAGGGCAGCGACGCTCCATAAGGGCATTTTGGTCATTTTTCTTCTCTCTTCATGAGATGCTTCGAAATTTCGTTTTAGTTCGTTTTTGGTCCATTTCGACTCCGAGGGTCAATTCTACCTCTTAGTGCTCAAAACCTACAAAATCATAGGAATAAACACATAAAATCTTTGAAGGAGCCCAAATTAAGCTAGAAAAAATAACACTTTTACAGTGCTATCAAACACCCCCATTTTATTTCTTGATTGTCCCGAGCAAGGAAAAAACACAAAATCATGCATCAATAATTGTTTGCTTAATTACAAGGCTCGTTACTCTCGTTTTAATAATGGTGAACGAAATTTGTCACCCAATTTTGTGTCAAATAAATAACCATACTTACCAACCTGTAGTAGTGGCAAGGCCGTCGAATATAGTAATTCTGGTAACCGAAAGGAGGTGTTTTAAAATGGTTTTTTGCAAGAAAATAATGCAATCTAAATTGCACAAAATTAAATGGAAGTTGTGATAACAATTATGCAAAAACACCTAGTTTGGGTTACAACAGAATTTTCTTTATTCATCCTTCTTAATCATCGAGTCGTCATCACTGAATTCATTATAGTTTGCACCTAGTCCATTTAATTAAAAAGGCTAATTAAATTGTCCTAATCTAGATAAATTGAATCGATGAAAGACATGCAAAATTCAAGTTTACCCTAACTGCATTAAGTTCTATGGAGAATTAGGCAAAACATTTAACTAGAAAGGCTGAATTAAATATTCTATTGATTTAATTCTAGGTTGATTAGAACAATACTTATCAATTTAGATTCAAAAGCTAATCTAACCTATTGCTTCTATGATCAACATACAACCTAGTGTCACAAATCATATATCGATCTAAAGCGATGATCACATTATTCACCAGCGCTCACTAAGATGATCGTAATACTTTAAAATCCATAATCAAATCATGCATACAATAGAATTTGGTTCAAGAACTCAAAAGAACATTAAAGTTAAAGAAAATCCCTAAAAACCCAAGCTAGAACTAAGTACCTTATCCCATAATCGACATACTGTTTAATGGGTTTGAGATCCGATGCATAAATATATTAAAAAGAAGAGGAAAAGTTGAGAGAATTTGAGCTTGTGTTGCCTAGTGGTTCTCCTCTAACCTAAAAATCGAAGGTTTAATTTATAAACTTGTCGGAGCACTGCGGCATTGTCGGGCGACAAAACTTCAAAACACCGCAACGCTCTTATGTAGCATTGTGGCACTATCACGCTTCTCCAAAAATCTTGTTCTTAGGAAAAAAATCTTCAAGGTGGCACCTAGGTGGCACTGCTGTGCTGTGACTTCAAGAGCAATTTGGTCTTTTTGGAGTTCTCTTTCCTAGTTGATGCAATAGAACTTCATTTCGTTCCGTTTTAGCTCCAATCCATTGCTAATGTTCCGCTCTACCTGTTAAGTGCTCGAAACTTACAAGATAATATTTTTAACAAATTAAATAGCATAGTGATCCCGAGTTAAACTGAGGATAATAACACATTTTAGGTGTTATCAAACAATCTATCAAGATCTTTCTTGCAATCAACAATGTAATCCAAAAACAATCAATCAATTGAGGTAATTTTAAGAAAGTTTCTTCCAAACAATTCATGCATAAAAGAGTTCAAAGCCCTTCTACTTAAGTCTAAGAAAAACTCGGAATAGATTCCAAAAGCCCTCAATTTGTTTTCCTCTACTCTAGCTCGAAAGATAAAAAATTAAACTTCTTAGACCCAAAGTAACAAAATTATGCAATAAGGAAAACCAGCCTCAATTCTTCTTATCTTTTTCTCTTTCTTTTCTAAGTAAATGGTGAGGAAACCTTATTTGGAAAAACTGCTTTTATTTTGGCTTGCCCACACAGATTATGTGAATGACATCCAACTACGAGTCGAATTCCTTTAAAGGTGCATAAGTTTGCTCATTTCTTGATAAGGCTTTCGACACAAAAGAAATCACGAGTAACTTGACTGTCTCTAACTACTCACATCCCAAGAAAGTGGATGAAACCTTTCCTTATTCTATCTCTCTTTTTTCTTTTCTCATGTTTTTTCCTTTCCTTTCTTTTATTACTTTTGCTTCTCTCTTTACCTTAGGTCTCAAACATGCAAGATCCTAAATGACTGTATTAAAGAGCACCTCAAAAGTGTTTTATTTGCCTTTGATTTAGGGATGTTTTTAGTGGATTTTATATGTTTGCTAGTGGTTTTCATATAATTATGGAGAAATTAAATGTCGAAGGCCAAAAGAACCAAACTGAGCCAAAATCAGACGAAAAATAGAAGAAAAAATGATAAAACCCCAAAAATATAGGGTAGCATAGCACAGAGCGTAGGGAGAAGTCACTTCTCCAGACGCTAGCAGCATCAGGAGAAAACCGCTCAGGGTTTTTCGTTGAAAAATCATTGATTCCTGATGGAATGATTTTTTTCCATCGGGAAAAGGCTTTCCCGACAACGATCCCGATGATATAAAAACCATCAAGAAAGGCTTTCCCAACGATTTTTTTTGGCTTTTCCTGATGGTTTTGGTCGTCGGGAAAGGACAAATTTCTTGTAGTGAGGAACTTATATAAACTACACTTGCACCATGACGCTCCCTCAACATCATGTTACTACCTTACAACGCCACGACGCCAACCTCTAGTGAGTTGTCTACATTCTTTTACCTCGGTTGTTACCTAAAACTAAATATTAAGCCGAAATTGTATATGGAGGTCCGGTCAATTCCTTAGAATTCCTTAGATGCTCAAAACCTGTAAATTCACCAAATAAACACATTGAACAACACAATGATCTCGAGTTAAGCCAAGGGATATAGCACATTTTAGGTGCCATCACATCCTTTTATGATCATGTTTTTTTCAGGCAAGGGAAAGCACCGCCGCATGATAAGAAGAATCATAAAATGATTGATTCTTTTGTTTAAGTTTTTAAAGATTACCTCCGAATTTATGCATGCATAGGGTAATGACTCAATTAGTAGTCTTAGAGAGTCGAGTCGTTACAACAACTATCAAGGAGAAACAAAAGTGCTCCCTGTGGATCGACCCGACCAACTAATTACTACAATTTTAGTTCGGTTTGGAGTTATAAGTATTATTTGATTGGTCAAGATGAAATTCGACACCCCTTCTTGGAGCAGATCAAAACCTCGCTCTACACATGTTCTCATGGGATAGGGATGATCTAGATCTATGGTTCTTTAGAGGAATAATTGTTTTTGAAGAATTTCTTGGTGAAAACTTGTGAGATTTCTTTCTTAGGAGTGGTGGATCATGATCCAAGAGCATTCCAACCCTATATATATGCCGAGGTTGGTGAGAAAGATTCGGAAATCATGCTATAAACCCCCTCAAGTATATGTTGGAGCTAAAAGTGGTTGTGGACCGACAAACCAGTGAGCACGAACGATTGGGCCCAATTTGACAAAATTAGGGTTTCAATGCAGCACATCACTACTCCATTTCTACAAAAATAAACAAAACCTTGTAAAATTTCATGAAATTGCACGCTTTTATTCTTTGTAGTTCAATAATTTTAGGTTTCTAACTTTGTTTCTAATTCAAAGTTAAAATAAAATCACTTATTTCCCATCCCTTAGATAAAGTGACACAATGCTAAAATAGATAAACAAATCTATAACAATTGATTTTTTAGGATGATACTCAGCCCTTTAAGACTATTTTACTTTACTATGACGTGTGCAGTTACACTTCATCAGTTCACTAAAAGAGAAAACTTCTATATGAAGAAGAATTGTAATATTAATCTTTCACTATAATAATACCCTTCCATGAGAAAAGGTTAAAATACCATTTTGGTCTCTATATTTTGAATTTTGTTCAACTTTAATTCTTGAAATTTAAAATGTCTAATTTTTGTATATGGACTTTCACTAAATCTTGAATTTAGTCCCTATGGCTTGTTTATTGTTAATATTTTTTTTTCAAAATATATTTATTATGTATAAACATTTTGACTATAAATTTTGAAAATACATATTCACATATTATATATTTCCTTGTATGAAATTGTTGTTACTATTTAGCCCATTTCGATAAAAGATAATTTTGAGTGACTAAATTTAAGATTTAAAGAAAATATCTGGACTAAAATTGAACAAACTTCAAAGTATACGAGACTACAATATATATATCCCAAACCAAATTATATTGTTATACTTTTTTTTTAATGAAAATTGTATTGTTACACTTGAATGGATATATATAAAGCTCTTCATATGAGATTTGGCTTAAAATGTTAAGAATAAATCTACAAAATAAAAGAAACCAAAAAAAATATTCGATATTAACCGTCCATGCATTAGAAAAAAAAAAAAAAAAAAAAATTGACATTTGAAATTTATATTCTTTTTGGCCTATGATAAAGAGAATGAAAACAGTTTAAAATTCTTTGTAAAAGATATATTTTGTGTAGTTTTACGTTTTAGTAAATTCAATTTGATTTATATTTGTGTTCTTCGAATGTTGGGAATTAGTCAACAAATATTCTAATATAAAAGGTACATTTAGTATTTGACTAAACAAAAAATTAAGTTGAATTTATTCCATTCTTGAGATAGGTTGGAAAAAGTATCCTTGAATAAGACTTAATGCATTTATAACGAGTGTGACACATGGACTTTGCTTTCCCTTTTATTCTTTGTAGTTTTTGTTGATAGATATTTTAGATGAGTTTTGGATTATTGTATTGTGAAATTGATTGGCTAAACTCTTATTTTAAGAGATTGGAGGATGTAGTAGTTTGGATTCAATGTTTAATTGATTAATTTTAAGACTATTTATACATTGCAACGGAATCATTCATTTTATGCTTAATACTTTTATAAAATTCTTTTGGCCATAGATTTATTCAAATTATTTTATTTAAAGTTATAATTGGAGAGGGTGATATTTGGATTAAAACACACCAAATGGATGACTTTTTGTTATTAAAAGGAGATCATACTACCTGGGTTGTTATAAAAACCAACCAAATATGTTAAATTTCGTAATTACGCAAGAAAATCAATTAAACTTTGAAAGTGAGTTAGTAAAATAATTTTACCTTCTTAGTTACTTATAAATGTTAGCATCATGACTAAATTGGTTTCTTTAATTGATCAAGTGTACCATTTTAATAAATCAAGTGAATCGTCTAAATTGCCTTTTCGATTGTGTCCAATTAGGTAGATCTTAGACTTAGATTAGATTAACTCACCTTTACAGTTTGGTTCGTTGTAGATAAAACAATGTTTTCATAGCTACAAGGTATCTAGTCAAACTTAGAAAACCAATCATGAAAACGACTTTAGAACTCATAACACTTATATTGAAACTTGACATCATAAATAATGTGAAAATTTCCCATATAATCAAACTTGGAAAACCAATCATGAAAATGACTTTAGAACTCATATCACTTATACTAAAACTTGATATCTAATAACTTATAGAAATACAAATTATTGGCTCTTAAAATTAGATCATTTCATGCTTTGAGAGCACAAGAAGTATCCATTCTTGGATAATTTTTCATGAATTTAGCTAAGAATTACATAAAGCATGTTCGTGTCCAATATGTTAAAATGCAATTATCTTGTACTAAACTTTTGCAAAAATTGGGTGCATGACTGTATCAAATATAAGTTGGGCAACATAGATGTGTCAGATGCAAAGTTGAATGCATAGCATGTTAAACGCATGGTTGTGCATGTTGGATGCATGGTTGTTCAAAGCATGCAAAGTTCAAAACATAACTTGCCCTTGCTCCATATATCAAACGGATAGCCCAATATTACTCACCAACATGCTCCCACGCACCCTTCCCCCCCCCCCC
>QLSR01000200.1:284814-313367 GCA_031780015.1 Citrullus colocynthis
CCCCCCCCCCCCCCTCCCCAATCAGAAAATGTAAAAGGCAACTTTGGGATTTCTGACCACTGCATCAAGAACTAAGAGAAGATTGTCTACCTTGATTTAGAGTTGACCATAGACACAACATGATGTCATATCACTATCTACCAAGTCAGATTGGACCAACTTGACGCAAGCGTGACCACATTCGAGGAGTTATATAAGGAAGCATTTGGAAACAAAAAAAGGAGGTCATAGAGGGGATAACCCTCCAGAAACCATAGAGCTTGAAAGAATCATCTTCTTCCCTCCACCTGGCCATCACAATCGTTGTATCGTAGAAGAAGTAGCACCAAGTTCAAGTCAATAGGAAGCAAGACATTAATGTTGCAATCTTGTCCTAACATTTCTTACCCATATCATTGCCCTTTATCTTTATCTTATTTTGACATTCAACATATTGGAGCTACTATGTTATTTCTATTATGAACTTCATCTTTTCATTTTCTCTAGTTTTATTTGTTTCACCATCAGTAGCTAAATCATTAGTAGGTTAGGGTGAGTTTAGCATTATTCTGGTGAACATAGCACAAGTCTAAGTTCATCTTGATTAGTGTGTGATTATTTAATTGTTTGCATCCATCTAGCTAATCAATTCTAGTAGAAATAACTAACTGCTCGAGAGAGTAAGTACTATCTTTACAGATAAAGACAACCTTATGTTTAAATAACCTAAGCCATGCATCATAGAGGTATGAAATATGCGACCAATTTTCCAAGAGATGGAGCGGTTCTGTGGGTGTGAACATGGATGGAAACTTGATATCATGTTCCAAGGATTGATGATACTCATCTCAACCCCATTTCTCCCATTTGCAAACTTTTCTCACATTTCCCCTACTTCTTTAGATAGTAATGTTAACTCGCTTCCGCTTCTACTTAATTCTTTACTGTTCTATTGCCTTCTATTTTGAAACCTCACATAAATGTTGTTAAACTATGATACGAGAAGCTAAGTTGAAACCAATTCTAAATCAATTGAATTAACAAAATCCCAGTATTCGACATTTGGATCTTACCAAGAAACCTTGCATTTAGCTTAAACTTGAACTAAATTAAGAAACACTTGTCACATAATAGAACATTCATCATATGCATCAGAACCTACAACATCATCGTACGTAAATGTGAAAATTGCACATATTGGTGTAAGAATAACACAAAAACGAATTCACCAATTATATCTCTTTGCTTCTTAATTTTAATTTATAGATTGGTTATAAATTACCTCTTATAATCATATTTAGCAAAATTGTGATTGATTTACTAGTTTACATTTTTTTCCCTTTTTAATCATTTTTATTGTGGTTGAGATTAATACAAAAGTGTTCTTTAAACTCAATAAACTCTTTTACAATATCCTTTTTCATTGGCAATACTTCCAATTAATCTTTTATAATAGGTAAAACAAAAAGTGTTTAAAAGATAACCGTCTCGCTAGTATGCAAACGGTCTATATTATTTATCTTTATTTATCCATTTATATGGTATTATTACATATTATTTGTATACATTTGAGTATAAAACATCGTTGTGTGCCTCTCATTCTTTGAGTTTGAAAGAGAGAATTACAACTCCTAAGCGTCAGAATAAGGGCAGCCATCTGAGGCCTTTGATCGAAGCACAACACCTTTCATGATTAGCCCTTTTTTCACTTGACATCCGTGTTCATACAAGGCAAACTCGATCACGCCGATATCACGACATTGGTGGTCATCGAGTATGAGTTCTCCCGCATCTACCTCGAAAAACTCCCCTTTTGGCTTCCCCACTAGGCTTATTTTGCTCTCTATCTTGCTCCCATTTGGCTTCTTCAGTACCACGTTCACAGGAACATTCCATCCGTAGGCATCTTCAGTGAGTGGTACCACAAATGCTACTAAATATAATACGTTTGGAGAGAGCAAAGATGCCTTCATTGATCCACGAACATCAAGACACCATGCTGCTATAAGTTTAGCAGCCATCACTTTCTTACTGCACGTTTTTAGACAACATAGTCAGATAGTTGCCGATATAATGTTTGAAGCAGTTTGAGCTAACCTCAAATTAGTTAGAAAGTTGTCATGCATATATATAATGTTTTGAGTTTGGTCTATTAAATTTTTGGGAAAACTATCTTTTTTGGCCTTAGTTTTGGGGTTTAGTTTTTACTTAGTTTCTATTTCAAAATGTTACATATTTTAGTTTTTAAGTTTTGAGTTTGGTTTCAATTAAGTCTTTTGGTTTCAAAATGTTACAATTTTATACTTTAGATTTGAATTTTATTTGAACTTGATCCCTAGGTTTTGAGATTTACACTTTTAACCTCGATTTTTTACTAAATATTCATTTTTTTCATATTTAGTGCTAATGTCTATTAATTAATTTAAAAGAATTATAAAAATTAAAATTAATTAAGTTTCACTGTTTTTCATCACTATTAAAATTAAATTCAAAATTTTACTTTAAGATTATTCAAAATTAATTAATCAACATTAATACTAATGACTCGATGTGAGTATTTAATGAAATTTGAAGTTACAATTGTAAATATTGAAACTTAAGACCCAAATTGAAACAAAACTCAAACCTAAAAGGTAAAGCTTGTAACATTTTAAAATTTAGAGAATAAGTTGAAACCAAACACAAACTTAAGATTAAATGTATAACATTTTTAAAACTGAAGGACTAAATGGACACTCGACCCAAAACCTATGGATCAATATTTTTCATAAATAAAAAAAAAAGAACCAATTAAGTACAGGGATAAAACTAATTTTCTTCAAAACTGTAAACAATAACCTTTCAATAAAAAGTATTAACCTCATTCATAGTCAAACCTAAACATAGACTATTTAATCTCACAATATTTATTAATCATTTTCGTTTGCAACAAAAAATTTTAAACCAATAAATAAAGAAAACATGGGGTTATGATTATCTATACTCATACTATTCAACGGGTATCCATTGCCATCGTCGGGATCATGAATCGAAGCTATTGTGAGAACTTTGGGTGGTATATACCCTCGATTACTGTTGGTCTGCTTATTAAGATAGTACTTCTGTATTCAAAATAATGAAATTAAAATTCATTTTTTGCATTCCAATAAGTAAATATTCCAATAAGTAAATAAAGAAAAGATAAATTATATTGTTACTTGCTTGAGCTCCATTGTTCAAGTTGATCCCCAAAAGAAGTTGTTTAAAAAGCGGAATGTAAGATGGGTACAGTATTTTGTCGTCTGACTGCGGTAAAATATGAGATAAGCAATGGCCAAATTGCGTTTGTAATCCTGAATACTTTATTGCTTCAATTTCTTTGAGGTTCATTTTGAGGCTATTTTGATTGAAGCAAATTGAGATATGTATAAATATGGAAATGAAGCAGGGATATCTATAACCTCTTGTTTGGCACAATGTTTGAAAGATGTGACATGAAAATTATCCATTTCCGTACCATATCTATATATATTTTTTATTTGGAAAAATATATCTTTTTTATCTCAAGCTTTAGGTATAGTTTTCATTTGGTTCATACGATTCAAAATTTTACACATTTAGTCCTTACATTTTGAGTATAATTTCAATTTAGCCTTTAAATTTCAAAATATTACGATTTTATCCTCGAAGCTTAAGTTTGGTCTCAATTTGGTCCCAAGGTTTCAACATTTACACTTCTAACCTAAAATTTTCACTACATATTACTCTAGTCATTAGTGTTAATGTCTGCTAATTAATTTAAAAGAATGAAAGAAATTATATTTAATTAAGTTTCACTATTTTTTCATCAATATTAAAATTAATTTTAAATTTTTACTTTCTAATTATTTTAAATTAATTAATTGAGATTAATATCAAAGACCAGAAGTAAGTATTTAGTGAAAATCAAGATTAGAAGTGTAAATCTTGAAACCTAGGAGCCAAATTGAAATAAAAAACTTGAATCTCAATTGTAGGAACTAAATTGAAATCAAACTTAAATCTCAATTAAGGTTTTGAAATGTAGGGACTAAAATAAAATCAAACTCAAATCTCATGTAACACTCCAAATTTTCATGTAATTTTAGTTTATTTATTTTGGATTATTTGGGTGATATTTGATAGGTTGAGGTTGAATTTGAATTTCTAAGACCAAGTGATTAATTTAAATGATACTTAAAAAGATTTGGAATCGTGGATTTTCCCTTTTGTGGAAGATTAAAATTTAAGAACGAAATAGGAAAAATATATATGCGTGTGTTTATTTATTATAGAAATTTAAGAATGAACAAATAAGGAAAGAATAAATCTACATGAATAGAATCTGTCTCTTCCAAGATATTTCCTAAGATAACAAGCAACCAAAAAACATCAATCACTTTCAAATGAGCTGAAAATACAACAAAATACAAATTAGTTTATCAATATTGTATCAATGCTCATAAAAAACTAATTTCAAGTATATTATTAGTGTATCAGTAGTATATCAACTTTTATTCTTTAAAAAAATTGAAGTATAATATTGGTTTATTATTATATAAATACCAACATTAACTCAAAATTCATTTCAAATATAAAATGTTGGTATATTATATATTAATACATTTTTAAAACTATAACAATTATCAATCTAACACATGTTCAAAATTTAGTTTCAAATGTAATATCAGTGTATCAATAGTTTATCAACATTTATTCAAAATGATTATTAACATAACGAATTGAACCATTATAAGCTGATTATAATGTACTAGAGAAATAATATTCTATAACAAACAAATAACGATGGCAACTAAGTCCACGAATTATAGTAAATGAACAAAGTCCACGAATAATAGTAAATCAACAAGCACTTCTTGATTGATAAATATGATTCATAAATGATAAATTTGGTATACTCATTGTATAACTTATATACTTTATATTTAGTATTGACTAATATACTAAATATAAAGTATAAAATCAGATGACTTATATACTAGACATAAAGTATATTAAATAGAGTACTCATATATACACTAATAAAGGTAAATTTTGAATAATAAAAATGGAAATCTGTTTTTATCTTTTTTTTTTCTATATTTACAAAATTTGGAAAATCATGACTAAATTTGTAAATTTACAAATGCTTTTTTTTTCTATTCTTGGGAGTGCATTCGTTAGAGTATTTGATGTATGTATGTATATGTATGTGTATCTATATTTAGATGTATGTATGCATTTATTTATTTATGTATTTATTATTATTGTTACTTTTTTTTTCTGTCATGACTGATTATTTAAGTAAATGTGTTCATGTGTTCTTTATATTAACTAAACAATTTATATATATATATATATACACACACATCAATTAGATTATATAATTAATCAAAATGAAGTTATTTGCTAAATTATTAATTCGTAATGTATTAGAGTCTTATAATATTTATGTATGGTCATACAAAAGCAAGTATTATCATTTATACACTTAACATTTTAAGTAGAATCAAAATACAATTATATATAATTTCCAACAATATTATTTATGGATATCTTATGTGTACAAGCATTGATTAGAGAAATGGTTAGAAATAACACCTTTAAGTTTTCACTTTTCAAACCTAGTACACTTTTTGAAAATTCATTAAATTACTCTTTCTTGATTTATCTCGAGCGAGATTGACCACAGGAATTCATTAAAAATTTAAAACTTTCTAACTTATCGATTGTTTTGAGTTCTCTCGATAGTGAATTGCACATGTTGCTAACTTTTCTGAATATTGTGTAATATTTCCAAATCTTATATATTTTCAAATTTTTCTATAAATTCAATTATATTTTTCAAATATTTATGTAACTTTTCAAAATCTTTAGTATATGAATTTTCAAATTATCCAAATCGTTTTCAATTGACTTGTGATTTCTAAAATTGGAGAAAGATCAAATTTTGCAAAATGAATAAGTAAGATATGAGAAATATATAGAATCTCAATCTTAATCTACATGAGAATTCATCGAGAAACTATAAATATATAGAATCTCGGTGTAAATCTCTACCGAGATTTTATATATTTTACATATCTTACCTAATTATTATTTTATTTTATTTTATTTTTTTTTTTGTGAAAAATTAATCTTTCTCAAAATTTAAAATTTAAAATGCAATCACTTGATATTCATTTGGTAAAGACAACTTAATTAAGAGAAAATTTGAAAATATATAAGATTTGGTATAAGAGATAGAAGATTACATATATTTGAAAAAGTTAATAGAATTTTGGTGTATAACCTTCGGGATGTATCACGAAATCTGAAAACAATCAATAAGTTTAGAAAAAATTAATCTTTTAACTAAATTTCGATGGTAGATCGCGTCGGAGATGAACAAAAAAATTAGTAAAAAAGAATATTAGTTTTGAAAAGTAAAAACTCACAAGTGTGTTATTTCTGGAAATTTCCTCATCGATTGCCAATAATATAAAATGAAACATTAAATAAAATGGCGTTTAGTTTCCACTTGAGTTATTTCGTGCTCGTTGCTTGGTGTCAATGGTTTGTGCACTGTTGTAGCCGTGCAGACTCTTTCGACCATCCACACTCTATTTTAATGCCATATACAAACTAAAAACGTTGAAGGTTTAAACTGTTTTAATGTTTTGTAGGGTTTAATCAAATAGTTTCATTTTTTGTTATTTTATTTTGTTTTTCCATACTTGAAATGTTGATATGGATGGATATTTTATGGGGAATATGTTCTCTTTGCATTCTTCATATGGTATTTGGATAAAAACGTTGAGAATAAATCTACAAAAATGAGAAAAAAAAAAAAAAAAAACCGCTTTGAATATTAACCATCCATATATTTTGAGATTAAGGTTCTCTAACACACAACAAAACTTAGTACACACGATGTTACAACATTTCCAAGAATATCAAAGATAAAAGCAAGAAACTAAAGCCATAACATAACACAAAAGTTTAATGACACAGATTGGTATAATATCACCTACGTCTAGGGGATAATTTGCACGTTGAAGGATATTTTCTCTAATGTAATGTCAAGCAATTACAAAATTGTACTTACACGACAATTACAATGACACACGAGTAACTTAACTTCTTGAATGATCACCCTAAGCGTGAGATCCCCCACCTTTCACTTATTTAGGCTCCCCTAAGTATAAGAATATTAGTGAACAATCACTTAGGATCCCTAAGTGTGACACCCCCTCTCAATGAAACTTAGTCTCCCCTTAAGTGTGAGATTACCTCTCAACTTCTATCTTTCCATCTTCATAATATGTAGCTTTGAGAAAATCTTGGAGGAAAGAATAAATCATCTTTGCCAAGAAAAAAAACAACAGGCCACAAAATCTGCAGAATCCCACCTACAGATATGGAAAAATATTATGCAGAGTTTCCTTTCATGTTAAATGTTCTTGAAAATGTCCTAGCATATTCCAAGACATGTTGCAGATGATAGGAAGACACACTAGCAAATATGTATTAAACATATTAACATATAAGAAACCAATCTCAAAGCAAAATCAACACGACAGGGAACATATTATAGAAACATGTTGTTCAAGTTTTGTCTACAATCATACTACAAAAACAAACCCTCAACCTATTTAAAGAAATATATATATATATAGTCTTTTTGGTCTATCATTCTTTTTAAAAGATAACTCATGTAGCTTGAGCTTGTAACAACCCGACTAATACAATCTAATCGGACCATTACTCAATGCATGCAAATTTTCAAGGAAAACACTATGCGGAATAGTAAGAAAAAAACAATGCTTCTCATGGAAATTTTTGTTTATTTAAACTCAAGAAAAACAATGCATAACATATAAAAGGTGGTTCGGGGTACCCCTAATAAAAATCAATAAAATTTCATGAATCGGAATCCACATACAAAATAAAAGACAAGCCTCAAAACAAAATTTGACAATTGAACAAAACTCATTAAAACATGCAGTACTAAGCGGAAGCTACTACGGGTCCCATGAAGCCATCAAGGATTCCTTTTGTCATTCGCCAGCACGTTCTTTCCTTTACCTAAAAAAAAAATAAGATGAAAGGATGAGCAATTATATTACTCAGTAAGTGACCCCACTACCAGAGCTGGGCTAGGCACCCAAGTCCTTTAAGTGCATCAACCATAAGACATGCATATCTAACATACTTTTATAGGGAACTGGTTATACTCGCCCTACAATTGGTTTTGGATGTCCACAAACCTCTGGAGCCCCGAAGGAACTCTTACCTCTGGTGATCCCGAAGGAACACAAACCTCTAGTGTACTCAAAGGAGCACAACCTCTAGTGAACCCGAAGGAACACAAACCTCTAGTGAACCTGAAGGAACACATCCTCTAGTGACCCCGAAGGACCACAACCACTAGTAAACCCGAAGGAACACATCCTCTAGTGACCCCGAAGGACCACAACCTCTAGTGAACCCGAAGGAACACGTCCTCTAGTGACCCTGAAGGACCACAACCTCTAGTGAACATCCAACCGACGTAGGGGAGTTACCACTATCCATCATACATACTCAATCAAATTCGCACCCCTGCCATTCCACGAATCCATACATTAACAGTACTGTTCGCAAACATCTCATAGTACAAACATATGCATTATCATTCACATAAATCCTTTAGACATGGGAATTTTATACAAGCATGCTATATCACATGGGGCTTAGATATTCTACTACATCATGGCAACTAACATATGGCGAGAAGGCGGTTCAGGTAGTAAGACCACTTACCTGAGCAATTATGTTAAATTATCCACACGACAGTTTTTGCAAAATTCCTAGACAACTGTGAATAGAATTTCCCCAACCTAAGTTAGTCCATAAGTCTAGTCCCACCACAATTTAATTCCACGTAAATTTAAAAGTGTTCTTACCCAAGCGTGGCTTAACTCGCAGTTGCCTCCAATCCTTTTACTCAACGCAACTTCCGGTCACCTATCAGATTTTAACCACATGAGTCTAAATCCCCAATAGTTTACCAAACTACGCCACAAATTTTCCTTGGGTCCGAGTTACTCACCCAAACTTTACCGGTTCAGTGACGAGTAATCAGGCGAGCGTTTGACTGAAGCGGCAGCGGCACTGACCAAAACGGCAGTGGCGGCGCCGAGGAGGAATGACAGGCGGCGACTGATGTTGGTAGGCGGCGCGGAGGGGACCGGCGACACGGGAGAGAGAGAACCGGCGGCGGCGACGCGAGGGAGGGAAGGAGAAGAAGGCGGCGGCGCGAGGGAGGGAAGGAGAAGAAGGCGGCGGCGGCGACTGCTGCTGGCGTCGTGAGGGAGAGAAGGAGAAGAAGAAGAAGAAGAAGAAAAAGAAGAAGAAGAAAAAGAAGAAGAAACCGAGAGGGGGGGCGGCGGCACGAGAGAGAAAATTCTTTTCCTTCTTTTTTTTTATTAATTGGCACGCAAACCGAAGAGCTTATTTATAACAAAACCCTAATCCCCATTAATTCCACTTTTCCCTTTATTATTCCCTTTTTCTTTTATTTTTCCAACCAAACAAAATAAAATAAAATAAAATAAAATCTTCTATCCAATAAGATTTCCTTTAATTACTCCAATCCTACCAAATTTATTCCCTTTATTCTACTTGCCCCAAAATAAAATTATCCTTTACCAAATCCCAAAAATTTCCCTAACCCAATTTTGAAACTTTCCATCTTAGCTTAAATAAATGCATGAATACATATAAATAACAATATTTTTCCTTTCATACATAATAACTTAAATTAATTTACTAGGAGGATTTACTTCAACGATTTGGGTTGTTACAGAGCTAAATTTGATCAGTTTTATTTATATTCGTGTTTTTTATATATTAGAGTTTAATTTAAAATTTTGAAGGTTTAAATTATGGGAAATTATTTTAAATACAAAACTGCTTAAAATATTTACAAATAATAGCAAAATATCACAGTGTATGTGCGATAGATCGCAATAGACTACTATCTATGTCTATCTCACAATCTATCGTAGATAAACAGTAAAATTTTTAGTTCATTTTTTTGTATTTGAAAAGAGCCCATAATTAATCTTATGATCAAGTAAATTATCTAAAATTTAGTTGACAAGATATTGTATTAACACAATTCAATTGTATCATCCTATTCTATTGTACTTAATTAATAATAATCGATTGATAAATTCAAGAAAAATTTGTGATAGACACAAATAGTCTATCTGGTAAAGTAATAAATGTTTATCACAGTCTATCATAAATAGAAATTAAAATTTTGTTATATTTATAATTATTTTAAACAATTTTTCTATTTTGAAAACCTCCCTGAATTAAAATATATACTTGGTTGTTTTTGTTGTTAGGAAAATTTAGCATTAACAAAGTTACACATTTTATTTAGATTATTAATTAATTAGTATTCTTTTAATTTAAATTAAATCCAGTTTAATTTGTCAAATTAAATTATCGTACAAACTTTTTCATTGTCATAATTGATTATTTAATTAAATTTATTCATGTGTTAATTATAATAAGATAAGCAATAATATTTTTGTAGTAATTAGATTATATAATTAATTGAATCAAAGTTATTTACTAAATTATTAATTCGTAAATAATGTATTAGAGTCTTATAATATTTATGTATCATGGTCATATAAAAAGCAAATACTATTTGTTTATGTAAAATGCTCATGATGTTTCAAGTAGAATGAAACACAACAGTATATAATTTCCAAAAATATTATTTATGGACCTTCTATTTTCAAGCATCGATTGCTCATGACATACAGTGAAACCTTAAACAAAATGCCCGTAGTTTTTCTTCGAGTTATTTTTGACATTCTCGTTGCTTAGTGTAAACGGTTTAGTTGTCGTTGTCCTTATGCACTATGCTCTTTCAGCTACCCACATTCTATTTTTCAATGTCATAGACAAACAAAAAAGGTTCAAGGTTTAAATTATTTTAATGTAACGTAGTTTTTGTTATTTCATCTTATTTTTCCAGAACTAAAATGTTTCATAATAATTTTATGGGAATATGTTCTCTCTTTGCATTCTCCGTATGAGATTTGGATTAAAATGTTAAGAATAAATCTGCATAAATGTGAAAAAAAAATCTTCAATATGAACGGTCCATACATTTAAAGGAAAAAAAAAAAAAAAAAAAAAAACGATTTGAAGATTATATTCTTTTTGGTCCATGCTAAACGGAAGGAAAAGAAAGTTTTAAATTCTTCTTAAAAGTTATATTTTGTGCATTTAACCTTTTAGTAAATTTGATCTATTTTATTTATATTTGTGCTTTTTTAATGGTTGAGAATTAGTCAACAATTTTTTTCATATAAAAGATAAATTTAATATTTGACTTAAAGAAAAAAAAAAGGTAACGTCACGTTTATGTTGGGGGAAACATAATAAATTAATGGTAATCTAAAAGGTGGGTGTCATTTGATTTCGTTTATTGTTGTTTATTTGTATTCCATAATTGTCACAACATCATCGCGACACAAAGCGGCTGACGTCCCTCCCTAAGGGTCTCTTTTGGGGTAAAAGATTTTGAGTCGCCACCAACCATTCGGGGTGTGATTAGTCACCTATTTTAAGAAGAAAAAAGAACGGTCTACTTTTCCAAAGATAGGTTCGGGGGTCGTTGAGTGTAGGGTATTAGCACCCTGCAACACCCGTTTGAAAACATTTTATGTTTGGGTTCTTTTATGTAATATTTTTCAAGAGCAATATCAACTAATTTATGGAGAATCTCATAAAATGTTGGAAATTCAATTGAAATTTGAAATTTAAATGAAGCTATAGTTTTATTCCAGAAATCAAATGATAACTAATTTGAAATTCATTTAGGCATAGGTTTGAAATTCATTTGCCAATCTAAATTTTAATGTAGTAATAAAAACAGTTTAAAATCCAGTAAATTTGAAATACTAGTAAGGAATTTCAACCATTAAAACTAGAACATATTTAATGGTACCAAATTAAGAACTCTATATTATCCTTTAGTAGAAGCATTGATTAAATGTCTTAAAGAGATTCTAAGCTTTAATCCGTTAGTTTAACTCAAAATCATTTAACGGAAATCTTATGCTTGAAAAAAAAAATCTGAATTGAGATTGAGAACCTAATGATTAATAAAAACTACAAAGTGAAACACAAGATAAAACAAGTTTAATATATATATATGTGTGTGTGTGTGTGTGTGTGTTTGAAGCCATCCTTAAGAAAATAAGAACATGAATTTGATAAATGAGAAAAATAGTTGAAATGGGGAGAAGAAAGAGAAAATAAGTAATAATGAAAAGAAAAAAAAGGTGGGAATCAAAGAATAGGATAAGAAAAAAATGATGAAAATTAATGGGAGAGGAAATAATAGTAAAAATCATAATAAATAAAATTTATTTTTAAATAAAAAAGATAAAATAGAAAAATAATAAAATAAAATAAAATAATATGTAGGACCCACCTTCACCTTTACCAATTCCTTCTACTTTTTCTTTTTCCCCTCCACGTTTTCCTTTTCTCTTATTCTTCTCCTTCTTGTTCAATCTCACAACTTCTTTTTTCTTCAACTTCACAACTTATTTTTTCTTCTCACAACTTCCCTCTTCTTTTTTTTCAACCTCACAAACTTTTTTCTTCTCCTCCCACTATGTATTTCTTTTAATTTGTCACTCTAATTTCCTTTTCTTTCCTCCTTCCTTCCTCATTGAAATCTCCATCAATTTATAAGGAGAGGGGAATGTTTGGAGTTGATATATGTTAGGAAAGATGGAGGGAGAAGAGGAAATGGAGGAAGAAGTTTGAAATGGAGGAAGAAGAAAAAATCAAATGGAGGAATAAAGAAAAAATAATAATAAGTAATAAATAAATAATAAATAAATGAAATAATGAAAATAAAACTAAAAGAAAATAAAATGGCAAAGAAAAAAAAATGGAAGAGAAGAGCATATATATATATTTATAGAATAATAATAATAATAATCATAATAATAATAATAATAATAATAATAATAATAATAATAATAAATAATAATAAATAATAATAAATAAATAAATAAATAATTATAAAATAAATAAATAAAATAATGAAACTAAAAATAAAAGAAAATAAAAGAATAAAATGACAAAAAAAACTGATAATAATCCAAAAAAATAAGAAGAAGAAATGGAAAAAAAAAATAAAAAATAATAAATAAATAATAAAAATAAAAGAAAATAAAAGAAAATAGAAAATAGGAGGAAAAAAATAAATAATAAAATAATAATGAAAAAATAAGTAAAATAATAATAATAATAATAACCAACTAATGTAAACCTAAAGAATAAATAAATAATTAAAAATAAAAATAAAAATAATATTAACAGAAAAATGGGAAAATTAAGATAAATAAAATAAAATGAAAATATCAGACCAAATACAGTGTCAATAATCATAATGAAATATAGGGCACTGGCCGAGGCCGAAGGGTGTTGAGGCTTCCCAACCAATCAAAGTAGTATTTTGTGCCCACACTCAGTAGTAATAGCAGAGTACGTGTTGAACCTTAGGGAGTTGATCAATTTCTCAATAAGAATGCTTATAGTGATTGTAACAGAGGGGGGAGGGGGGAGGGGTGACAAGCCCTTTGGTGTCTCTCCCAAAAGACCCAATCAAATAAATTTATTAAATTTCGAACTATATTGTCTATACTACAAGAGCGCAATATAGATGGCAAGACTGGGTTGTCTCCACATGGAATATTGAGACGTTAAAGCCTTTTGATGAATTCGAATGATCACATGGAGGGTTTGTGAGTTGATACGTTTGCAATTGAATTTAAACAACATGAATGTAGAATTTAAATGGCATGAATGTAAAGGCATAATTAAAAGAGATGTCTCGATTCGATTTAAGGCCTAGCTTAGGCATTTCAGAATTAATTCATTTCCTTGGTTGCTCGTCAAACTCCAAAGATTATTTTGCATGTTCAATTATTGTTGTTGTTTTAAAGGTGTGATGCATAAGTGATATCTTAAAACAAGTATTCGTCTCTTTAGCCAAAGTACAAACTAAAAATAAGGTTTCTCAGCAAGTTCAAGTTCGAATGTGGGAATTTTGGTTTAGATTAATTCTTATATGAATGTGAATGATTTTGTACCTATAAAACAAAGATATTTTTAGAATGTAAAACTATAAATACCACACCCCCTCCCAGTTACCTTTTTAACCTAGAAAGAGATGTGAAGACAACAAACACCACCCCTCTTGTGAGGTTCATTGTGAAGGAATCGAATTCCCAACAAAAGCTAATGATCGCCTTGTGCTATTAAGCTTGTTTTGGGAAAAACCAAAATTACTGAGTGAAAAGCGCTTGAAAAGTGCTTTTTATTCTCTTAAATTAAGGAAGTTTCTATTAGATTTCACTTGTTTGTTAATGGTTTTCAGGTCAGTATAAAGAAAATAGGAATTGGAAGTCAAAAGAACCAAACCAAGCCAAAATCAAGTGAAAAAGAGAAGAAAATCACACAAAGCCTAACAACAGGACAGTGTTGTGGTGCCAGCCCGACCCTTTTTCTCGAGAGCTGCTATACAAGAAGCGCAGCAGCGCTGATGTGGCATTATGGCACGATGCTAAAGGTAAGAGTTAATGACGCACAATGCAGCGGTACCATCTCATAGCGACGCGACACCACCTTTTGATGTCGGTTTATGTTGTGGCACTGCTATACAACTCCATAGCGCCAGCTTTCCCAATTTGAAAAATCTACAATTTTGGAAAGAAATCTAGGTAGCCAAGTCTATAAATTGAAGGGTTTTCAACAACCCTAGGTAGAGAGAACAACACAATAGAGAGCCTCAAAGAGTGAGTTGGCTGCAAGGAATAGAGAAAAGAGTTTGGTGTCGTTCGAGTTCCCAACTTGAAGATCAAGGAAGTTTTGACGGTTCTTCCTCAATCAAAGACTTCTTTACAGTAGAGTTTTTCTTTGTTTACACTTTTTCTATGCTGAAATTTATCTTGAACATGTTGGCTAAAGCTATGAGTGGCTAGAATCTTTAGTCTTAGGGTATTGATGAATTGTTTATGAAGCTATGCTAATTTTGTAGACTTTTCATGGATTGTTGTAATGAATATGTTTTTCATTGTTATTGTTCTTAATTCTTATTGATTGGTCATCCATGCTTACTAGATTAGATGTATGATTTAAGGGATTGTATGTCTAATTGGATCTATAACAATGAATCGTTATTAATCTCTCATGCAAATTATAGTTAGGTTAATAATGAAAGTTGCTTAAGACTACTCCTAATGCCATGTGACTTATATTGGTTTCAAGATGTTAGTAATCAATTAGGTTGCATGAGAAAAGGTTGTTTTGATAGAAAATAACCCGGATTTATGTTTCTAGACTTAAGCATATGAATTGTAATAAATTCCATGAACCCTAGAATGTTGCATAATGAATTAAACAAGAATTCAATACCCTAGAACTCTCTTTGACTCTTGTATTCCAAATTTACTTGCTTTTCTTATTTGTTTTCTCAAATCACAACTTGAAGTTGAATCCTCAAATAAAATTGACTCAATTCTAGAATAGCTAAGTGATTTAAACCTTCACAATTAGATCCTTAGTGCAATGATATTCGGAACTTAACCGTCTTATATTATAACTTGACCCATACACTTGAGGTAACATGAAATTTGCGCATCAAGTTTTTGACACCGTTGCTGGGGATCCAAAAAACTGTTTTTATTGCTTAATATTCATAAGTGTTGATCGATCTTACTTTGAGGTGTATATTATTTTAGTTTCTATTTTTTTCCGTTTATGCCTCGTGATAATATTAACATTCTTTCTCTTGATCCCGAGATAGATAGGACGTTTAGAAGGAATCTAAGGGTTCAACACAATCCCACTAAGGAGATGATGAAGGAGATACGCAAGGCAATTCAAGATTACTTTCAACTGACATTACTGACAAATCAACCTGGCATTGTGAACGTCCATCAATGTCAACAACTTTAAGCTAAAACCGAGGTTGATTCAAATGGCTAGAGAGCCTGCCTTTAGAGGAAGAACAAATGAAGATCCTCATAAACACCTAAGGTCTTTCTTAGAGATATGCAAAACGGTAAAGATGAATAGTGTTTCTAATGTTACTATCAAACTAAGACTCTTCCATTTCTCTTTACAGGAGTGGTTGGAAACCATACCTGCGGATAGTATCACTACATGAGAGATCTTGACTCAAGCTTTCTTGAATAAATATTTTTCACCTACTAAGTCCCAAAGGTTAAGAACGGAGATTGGTACATTCTGGCAACTTAAGGATGAGCAATTGTATGAGACGTGGGAAAGGTATAAGGATCTCTTGAGACGGTGTCCTCAACATGGCTATCCGAATTGGTTACAAATTCAACTATTCTACAATGGGTTGTCAAGTTCAACAAATCCATTCTAGATTCTATCGCCGGAGGCTCAATTTTTTCTAAGAATGCTCAACAGGCCTATACCATACTAGAAGACTTGGCCACTACATCTTACAATTGGTCATGTGAAAGGTCTTCTTCAACTATTCTAAAAACCGATGGATTGTATGAGGTAGATTAGGTAAATTCTTTTAAAGCATAAATAACTTCATTTACTAATGCTCTAACTAAATTACCTACAAGGGGTCAAGCTCAAGTAAGTCCACCATCTATAGCATCTCTTGCCGCCATGGCTTCAGAGATGTCTACACATAAGGAGTTGGAAGAAGGAGACAGTGAGATGGCTAATTATGTTGATAAAGGACATTATAGAGGGCACCAACAACAACAACTTCCAACTCATTACCATCCAAATTTAAGGAGCCATAAAAACTTTTCTTATGCTAACAATAGGAATGTTTTGCAATGTCCTCCCAATTTTTCTAATGTAGGTCCATCCTACATCGAGAAGACGTCCAACATAGTTGATGGTAGAGTTCATCAAAAAAATCTAAAGGAAGGACCACCGCATTAGAGAACACAGTGCAAAGTCAAGCAAGGCTATTTACAATATTAAGGTACAAATTAGTCACATAGCCACTTCTCTTCAAACAATGCAAAACGACAAGTTTCTTAGTTGCTCCGAAAAGAATCCAAAGGAGGAGTGCAAGGCCTTGACTTTGAGGAGTGGGAAAAAGCTATCCATCCCTTTGATTGATGATGAAGATGAGGAGCAAGAAGTGAATGGGACCGTCCATGAGCCTATCATAGAAGATGAAACCAAGGAGATCATAGAAAAGTAGGAAAAGGTAAAGGAATCGACATCTTCAAGTAAGTCATCTAACCCTTTACCTTTTGTACCAAACACTTTGCCTTATCCTCAATGCTTTAGAAAGAAAGAAATAGACTCCCAATTTACCAAATTCTTAGAATTATTCAAAATCTTCACATTAATATCCCATTTATCAGGGCTTTAGAGCAAATGCGCAACTATACTAAATTCATGAAAGATGTCTTGTCTAAGAAAAAGAGGTTTGGGTAATATGAGATGATTAGCATGACAAAAGAGTTCAATGTTGTGTTGCAAAAGAAACTACCACAAAAACTTAAAAATCTAGGGAGTTTTATTATATCTTGCATTATTGATTCTTTAAATGTTACTAAAGCTCTTTGTGATCTTGGTACTTCTATTAATTTAATGTCTTTATCTGTCTACAGGAAGTTTGACATTGGAGAAGTGCAACCTACCACTATCACCTTGTAGTTAGCTGATAGATCCTTGGCATATCGTAGAGGTATTGTTAAGGATGTGTTAGTTAAAGTTGACAAGTTTATCTTCCCTGCAGATTTTGTAGTCTTGGACATGGAGGAGGACTCTGAGATTCCTATCATCCTTGGGCGACCATTCCTAACAACTGGGAAGGTAATCATTGATGTCTAACAAGGGAAGTTGACTCTAAGGGTAAATGTTAAGAATGTTGTTTTTAATATTTACAAATCATTGAGTCATCATGATGAGGGTAGTACTTGTCATGCAATTTATATAATTGATCAAACTATTTTTGATCATGTTGATGTTGTGCTTGCTACTGATCATTTAGAACAAAGCATAGTGGATTTTAATTTTGATAAAGTTGATACTATATTTGATGAAATTGCTTTGTATGCTAAGTGGTTAGACAACATGTTGGTATGCACTAAAATGTATAAACCAATGCCTCTAGCTTCTTTGCATGTTATAAACAATGTCAATGTTGAGAAACCTGCTTTAGAATTAAAAGTGTTGCCTCCTCATTTGAAATATGCATTCTTGGATGATAAGCACTTGCCTGGGTGCTTCGACTTCAATGGTGAAGCACCTAGGCGCCAGTCTTTCCAAAAATATGAATTTTTCAGTTTTGAAAATAATGATAGGACTTCAAAGGGACACAATTCTATAGATTTGGTGGTGTTTAGCAACCTTAAAAATGAAATTAGAGAGCCAAAAATTGAGCTTTTGCTACCAAATTGAGGACAAAGTGTTAGGAAAGAGTCGGTGGCTGACCGAGTGGAGATTGACGGAGTTTAACATTGAAAGTAATTCAAGAGTTTTGTTTTCATAAGTTTTTCTTTCCTTTTGTCTTTATGTTTAGGAACTTGTATGATAATATATATTTGATGGTTATATGTGGCTAAACTCTTAGTTTTAGGGTGTTGGTGAATTTAATTATGAACTTATGTTGATTATTTAGTGTTTTTCATGGATGTTGAATAATATGTTTTTCAATGCTATTATGCTTTATTCTCTATTGATTGATCATCAATGAATGTTGGGTTAAATATATGATTGAGTGATTGTATATTTAATCATATCTATGACATTGGATCTTTGTTAATCTTTCATGAAAATAGGTAGGTTAGTAAAGAAAGTTGATAATGACTTCGTTTAATCCTATGCTTCTTAATTTGATTTCAAGAAATTAGCATCTCACTTGTACGAAATTGTTTTCAATGTTTGATGCAATAAATTTAAAAAGAATGATAATGTATCATTCTACATTGAAGTTAATAAGTCTAAGGAAAAGTCTCCTGAGACACCTCAAGTGTTGAGGACATATGATTAATCATCTTCTTAAATAGGAGTTAATTCATATATACAAGAGACTTAATTAACATTTATATGCAATTGGTAAGTTATATTGGTTAAATCAATGGTATGACCATTGAGTTTAAAATTAAGAATTTTTCTCAAATATCTATGGATAAGGAGAAATTTAAGTGTATTAAGTTTAAGATTTGATCTTTTACAAGATATACAAGCTCTTACAGGGATTTAGAGAAATCCAGGTTATGTTTTATCCTTAGTGGTGAAGCAAGGACTGCAAGATAATTGTTTTTTTGCTTGTGAAGCAATAATTTGAGTACATAAAATATCCTTAACCATGTGAAAATTGTTTAAGATGTAATTTAATCTATCACACTTTATGAGATATAGTGACATAAAGACTAATAATGAGGATATTAGTAAACAACAAATTCTAGGGTAAAAAAAATTGAGAGAAAACATTATGGTAGTGACCAAGATAGTTTTTTATGACATATTTTGAGTTATATAAAAGGACTATCTAGGCTAAATTATGTGAGGGTCACCTAGAATATCTAGAACTATGAGATATATCTCTTATGCAATAGGGCAAATGGGAGAACATGTTGGGTATAAAGTATGCCCTAGAATAGATGTCTCACTAGCTTATGTTTTATCGACTTTAGTGCAAGTGATAGATTGTTGGGATTTATGCCCTAAAGCCTCGTAGTTAATTAGTTATTTGATATAATGAATTATTATTTTAAATATGCAATAATGACTTATACAGGAAAAATCCAAGATTATTTCATGAGATTTGAATAGTATGTAGTGAACATACAAGTGAATGATGTTCAAGTAATAACCCATATAAAGGATCTATAGTAGTATATGGATTAATGTTGGGTGCTTTATCCTGGTAACACTATGGATATGACCCACTTTGTAAGTGTTGCAAATGTTGTAAAGGTTACAAACGATGTGATCTAAATTGTTCATATGGAGACATGTGAGTGGGGATATCCTATACAATGAGATTGTATAAGACCGAACCATAAAATACTTAATCTTTCTTTGTAACGCCATTGACTGAAGAGATTAAAATTACATAAGATAGCCATATGTAACTCGATCTCAATCCTAGGTGAGTTATGGACTCCTACCCGTGAGGGTTTGTCCTTTGATCTATACGGGTGAGAGTGGCTCCAGTCGCCAACTTAATAAGCATACCATTTGGGGACGAGACCGAGTGGGGAGCTAGGAACATAACTACACAAGATGAAATTCACTCTTCCTACCTTTAGGGTAAGTAAATGAGTAGTTTCCTTAAGCACTAATTTTGGGTCTTGAACAAAGAGTACCTGCCCTCTCATTGGCCCAAGAGGGATTTGGTTTGTGGTAAAACCATAAAGAGATTGTTCATTTAGAGGGATCAGTGGTACTTAAGGAGTAAGAGGTAATTATAAGGATTAAATGATAATTTGACCTAGGAAGAACTTGTGAATGAACAACTTCGTGTAATGGTTAAATCCATAGATGCAAAATATTCTACAATGCGAAGAGTGTAGCTATGGGTCTTTAGTTGAGGGACCCATCTTTGATGAATGTTAGTTAATTTAATTAAATAATTTAGTTAATTAACCTCGAATCATTGAAGCTTCTATGTTGTACTCTACGCTCAAAGGTAGAGAGCAGCTTTTGCGAGAGCGCAACGACACTCTGAATTTTGACCAAAAGGGCAGGCGCGCGCGCGTGCGAGCACAACGTGCACTGCAACAACACTTGAGATCTACACTCCGATTTCTACCCAAAGCGTAGCGACATTCCGAGGCAAATTTACATAATCTCTTCATTTTTTAGGGCAAAAGAGGTTGGATTTCATGGAGCCCAAGGATTCATCAAATTTTCTTCTTCACCTTCATATTTCTAGCATCTTAGTTTAGGATTTTCATTTTATTTTGGGTTGTAATCATGGATTGGACACTTTATCGTTTAGTTTTTTTGTCTATGAAGATGCTGAGGTAAGCGTTTTCTTGTTCTTGAGAGCAAACCCATGTAATTTCTTGATATTTGACTTTGTGTAAACCTCATATTGTGATTGTATTTCTTGAATCTTATGTATATTTTGATGTATGTTCTTAAATGGATTAACGCATCTCCCCTTGAACGTATGTCTTAGCTAATCGGTTTTGCTGACGCGTTTTCTTCATGTTCGTTTCCTATTTCTCCTTTTTTAGGAAACAAACTTTAACTGTTCTTGTTTTTAAATTTTGAGAAACATTTCTAAAAAATGGGCCAAAATTGAGAAACAACAAAAAGTAGTTTCTCCTGTTTTTGTTTTTATTTCTATCTTACCATTCCCATAAATAATTATTCTCAACTTTTGGTGTATTGTTATCAAGCACCCATAATAGCTAACACCAATCATGAGTTGGAATCCAACTCATCCCACTTGAAGTAATTTTTTTTTTGGACATTTTTTATTTTTATTTTTATTTTTTGAAGAATATGTTTTTTCATTAAATTTTATTTTATTTTTATCTTTTCTTTGTTAGTTTTGTTATTTACAAAAATAATTCTCCCATATTTATATTTTATTTTATTTTTGAATTTTAAAATTCTCTAATATTTAGATTCATATATTACTTTAATTTTCAATATGTATGTTAACTTTTTTATATTTCAATTTTCAACTTCCAAGATGGGCACTTTTTTTTTTTCTTTTATGTTTGTTTCCGTCTTTTATATTTTATTTATTAATTTTCCTATTTATAAAAATAACTCTACTATATTTATATTTTATTTTAATTTTGAATTTTAAAATTATTTAATATTTAGATATATATTATGTTAATTTTCAATATGTATATTAATGTTTTTATTTATCAAATTTCAACTCCCATGTGCACTTTTTTTTTTCTTTTATATTTGTTTCCATCTTTTATATTTTATTTTTTAAAAAAAATTTTGCTATTTACAAAAATAATTCAACTATATTTATATTTTATTTTTATTTTGCATATTAAAATTCTCTAATATTTAGATTTATATATTAGTTTAATTTTCAATATGTATATTAATTTTTTTATATTTCAAATTTCAACTCCCAGAATTATATATATATATATATATATATATATATATAAAAATGTAATTCTACTATATTTTTATTTTATTTTAATTTTGGATCTTAAAATTCTCAATATTTAGATAGATATATTATTTTAATTTTCAATATGTATATCAATTTTTGATATATTTCAACTCTTAAGTATTTTGTAATATGTGTGTTTATATATTATTTTAATTCTAATATTTTTAATATATTTGAAACCGAGTAGAATTTTACAATATATAAATTTTGTTGACTAAGACATTCATGTAATTTAACTTTAATATTTTACAACCACGATATTTACATAATTATATAATTAAGTTGGATATGACTCAACATCATTTAAGACAAATGACTCAAGTTAGAGATGAGAGTGCCAATCAAATTTGGGCAACATATGAAGGATATGATACAACTTTGTTATTATATCTAGTTGTCATCAAGACTTTACTTCTATTAGATATCATAAACTTTTGATAATGTCTTTTCGATGTTTAATGTATGACCTAACTTCTTTTTTTATATTATTTTGTTACAAAAAAAAACAAGAAAAAACAAGAAAAAAAAAGAAATTAAACAAGAAAGAAGAAATAGTGATCAAACAAATTTCTATTTTTATTTCTTTTTTTCAAGAAACAGGAAACATAAATATTTATTAAACATAATCTCGTTTCTTGTTCTAAAAAAAAAAAACAGGAAACAGGGAACATGAAACGAGAAACGGGAAACAGGAAACGGGAACGTTATTAAAAAGGCCCTTAGTTTTCATCCTTTGGATAAAATTGACACAACTCAAAAATAGATAAACAAATCTACATCGTTTGATACCTAAGGACAGTACTCGGTCCTCGAAGACCATTGTACTATAGTATCACATTACACATGCCCTTGGGCTTCATCAATTACTAAAAGAGAAAACTTCTATATGAAAAAAAAATTGTAATATTATTCTTTAACTACAATAATACCCTTACAAGAAAAAAATGTTAAAATCACTACAACAAATTGGGCTTTTCTTGACTCTTGAACAGTGGCAGAAATAGGGAAGAAAGAGAAAAAAAATAGTCATTAAAGCCATAATCGCACAATTTTTGCCGGAAAAAATGGAGTTTTTCGAATTTTTCGAAATTCATGACAGTTGTTTTTTTTTTTGTCATTAATTTATGATTGAAAATAACAATCATTAAATGTAAAAAAAAAAAAAAAAAACAAAAAAGGCGCGATTTTGGTAGAAAAAGACGGAATTTTTTTGACTATTTTGACATTTTTTTATGTCACCAATTTATGACTAGAATTAACAGTCATTAAAAAGCGACACTTTTTTAGAGTCATTGAATTGACAAATAAAAAAAGGTGATTTTTGGCGGGAAAATATGAGTATTTTTTAATATTTCAACTTTTATGACTATTTTATTGTGTCATCAATCTATGACTTGTATTAATTATCATTAAAGAGAGCATTAAACGGAAAAAAAAAAAACTAGTTATAGTGTTAGATAAATTAAGTTTAAATTAGAAAAATATTAATAGTGCTTAGTAAAATTTAATTTTAAACTAGAAAAACATTAGTTACAATGTTCAATAAATTAATATTAAATTTGTATAATTTAATTATATAAACCAAAGTAGATTTCCACTTAGTTTGAGATTGTTGTACTATTTAAAAAGAGAGAGAGATTGTCGTATATTTAAAAATGATTGTTGGCAGCTGTGTTTTTAGAAAAACTAGTTACATACTAGGTGCGTGACATGTGTTGTGTAAAGTTTAAAAAATAATTTATTTATAAAAATTTAACAATATACTATTATAGATCTGGTCTTCCTTGGTACACAAAATTATTGTTTTCTTGACGGTCATGACAAAAGACCATCAAGAAGAATACCTTTGCTGATATAATTAATTTTTATATTTAACTTAACGTACATGCACGTCAAGAAAAATACATTTTTTGACACAAAAATATGTAAGTCTTGTCAAAATGGTGAATTCTAGGTTTTTAGATTTGTTGATGGTCAAAAACAATAAAAAAAAAAAAAAAAACTTCTTTCTTCGGGCAATGACCACCAAAAAAACATACTTATGTTGTTAAGTAATGCCCATCAAGAAAGTTTAAAGTCTTAAGGTAGGAAAAATTCAAAATTGCATGTTAAGTTAAAACTTATTAAAGGCAGGAAGGATTCTTATGTTGATAGTCAATAGCCGTCAATGTTAACATCATAGTTTACAGTGGAAGGTCATCATGAAAAGTTTAACACCCCAAGATTTCGATAAATTGGAATTGATTATCTCAAATTATTAGAGTTTATTTTCTATTAATTTTAGATATATGGAGTCAAATTCAGTTAAATTATGAAGTTAATTTTTAAATTACTAATCTTAAATAGTTTGGTATTTTATTTTATTTTAATTTTGGAGTCAAAATTGAATTGATTTGGAAAATATAATTAATTTACATTAATATGATAAGAGATTTAGCATTTTGGGATTTAAATCTATTGAAGTTTTTAGATTTGAATAGAATACAAGATTTAAATTTAGATTTAAGCTCTATATATATATATAGAGGTGGTTAAAAAAAAAGAAATAACTAAAATTTAGGTTTTTTTTATTAAAAAAATCCACACACTAGCCCCGTAAATGCAGCCCCTCTCTCTCAATTTCTCTCCCACACGCATCTTCAATCTCACTTTGTCGTCGCCTCTCCTCCCACGCCCGACGTTGACGCCGCTGCTTTGTGGTCGTCTGCCTCCAATCGGTCACCGTCGGTAAGCCTTTTTCAACCTCCCTCTATTTGAACTTCCTTTCTCTTTCATTTTCTCTCCGTAAAAAAACCCTCACTCTCTCTCTCATCTACTTCTATGTAAGTCGCCGCTGTCGCTTCTGGTTGCTCAAGTCGCTGCTGTGAGCGCCTGCTCATCGTTCGAATCTTTGGTAAGACGTTTTTCCCCAATTAATGGGGAAGTTCATTTGGGGTTCGATTAATTATTGATTAATCCATTTAGTTGGCCTAAGGAGACTAATTTGCCTATGATGTTTGGATGCTAGATTGAAGATTAGGAAGGTTTTTGCGGCGTTGTCTAGCAGGATTAAGAGCATTTTGGTGACTTTTTTGGTAAGCAATTAATGTTTCGAATCCCCATCATGATTGGCTTATGTTGCTATAATTTGGGTTCATAACCGTTCTTTGTGGTTATGTTTAGGTTGAAAGCTTATCTTAAGTTTTAAAGGTGGATTTGGATTAAACCCTACTTTTGTGGTAAGTTATTTAGATTCATCTTAAAGTGAATATATGTTTTGGTTCTAAGCTTAAGTACTAAAGCTAATTTTGGTTTATAGTTTAGGGTTTGATTCAAGTTTATCTCGAAACCAAGAGGATATTGTATACGTTGATAATATTATTTGGGTTTGTTTACAAGTAAGTAGCTGGATTTTTGTGAGGTTTTTTTTTTTCTTTTCCTTTTTTTTTTTATTATTGTAATTTAGGTTGGAGGATGGAAATGAGAAAGCATTATTAGAGTCATGGTCATGTATTCATTTGAATTCTACTTCTGTGGACACACTCTTGATTTTGTTTATTTGAGTTTTAAACCCATATGAATTGTTAATTATGCTGAAAGTTGGGTTCAAATTGTTAACATTTTGACTTTTTGGCTTACACTCATGTTGTTTTGGAGGTTGAGGTAGTTTCGAATATTTGGTAATTATTATGGTTAGAAATTCGAAGTGAGTTTTATGGTTGCAATTAGGCCCTAAATATTGGAGTTAAGTTTGATTATGATATATTTTGTATTTTAGTTTAAAGCTTTACTAGAATAATAAACGGAAGTAAAAAAGTAAACAAGTAAAAAGCCCAAGAACAAGTTCGAGAAAAATAAAGCAAAGCAAGCAAACAATTAATGAGAAGCAATCCAATTGATAAGCACACACAAAAAAACAAACAAAAGATATACTGATAACAAATATTTCATCAAACATCTAATGGGCTTCGAGTGTCTAATGAACCAACCTAAAAAAAACCTAATGAGTATCTAAGTGTTCTTTTGAGTTTCAAATCCAACTAAAAGGTACCTAAAAAGTGTCTAAATGACACTTTTAACTATCAAAACAACAACATGTCTAAGTGTGACTTTCAAACTCAAAATCAACCTAAAAGATCAACATTAATCATTCTCATTACAATTTCATTTCAAACATCTACATGGTAGTTATAATATTTGGTAAATCTCATAACGCAAAGTCCACTACCTTAAATCATGTGTTCCAAAACGACAACTAATCTTCTTAACACCACCAATATTGTAGTGGAAGACAACTTTGGAACCAAAACAAATACTCAATAAACAAGTCTAGATCACTATGGAAGACAACTCTAGATATAAAAAAAAAAAAAAAAAAAAAAACTCAATAAACAACTCACCCACGTTTATTGAAATTGCGAGTAGGAGCAGAATCGATGGCAATGGCGGCAACCACGAGTAGGAATGAGCACGAACGACATTAAGAAGATTGCAGCAACCACAAGCAGGAATATCAGGCACGAGCAGGAACAGCGATGGCAGCGGGCACGACAACTGACGACGGTGGGCATGATGTGAATCTCTTTTCTCAAGGGCAGTCGGGCATGAAGCTTCTTCTTCCAGTGACTTCATGAGCAGGAATGGCGATGGCAACGGGCACGAAAATTGACCATAGCAGGCACGATGTGAATCTCTCTTCTCCCGGGCAGTCGGGCGTAAAGCTTTTTAATCTTCCAGTAACTTCAGCGTGGACTCTTTGGTTTTGTGGAGAGAAGAAAATAAAATGAAAAAGAAAAAAGGGGGAGAGTGAGAGGAGGGAAATTAAACAAAAGAGGGGGAAAGAAAATGTGGATAAAAATGAAAGTGGGTAGGATTTTAAGAAAATGTGGGAAAAAATGTGGGATTTAAAATATTTTTGACCACATAAATTGCGTGGGGAGAAACTAAAAATTTATGCCCACATTTCTTGCGTGGGGAGAAACAAAATTAATCGTCGGCAAAATCTAACTTTAATGATTTTCACTAATACTACACAATTTTTTGCCCACACATATATTTTCGTTGACAAAAATGATGTTATGCCCATGCATTGAAAGTTCGTCGGAAGAAATTAGCTTTGTCGACGTTTTTTGTTTTGTTGGCAAAAAAAAAAAAAAATATATCAGCAGAGACAAAAATTATTATAGTGACTATTTAGCCTATTTCGATAAAAAAAAATAATTTTGAGAGATTAAATTTAAGCTTTAATGCTAATATGTGGACTAAAATTGAACAAACTTCAAAGTACCAAGTATTATATATAACCAAAATAAGATTATATTGTCACTTTCTTTTTTCTATGAAATTTATATTGTTACACTTGAATGGATATATATAAGTTCTTGCATTCTTCATATGAGATTTGGCTTAAAATGTTAAGAATAAATCTACAAAATGAAATGAGATTTGGCTTAAAATGTTAAGAATAAATCTACAAAATGAAAGAAACCAAAAAAATATTCGATATCAACCCCATACATTTAAAAAAATAAAAAATAAAAAATTAACGATTTGAAGTTTATATTCTTTTTGGTCTATGATAAAGGGAAAAAAAATAGTTTTAAATTATTTTTAAAAAGATATGTTTTGTGTGGTTTTAGCTTTTAGTAAATTGAATTTGGTTTATATTTGTGTTTTTCGAAAGTTATCAGTTGGAAAATTATTTTAAATGACAAAACTGTTGAAAATATTTACAACTGATAACAAAATACACAGTTTATTACGTTTATCATAGATAGACAGTGAAATTTTGCTATATTTGTAAATATTTTAATTCTTTTTCCTATATTTGAAAAAGAGCCATTGAAAATTAGGTCAATAATTATTTTAATATAAAGGGTACATTTAGTATTTGAATAAATAAGAAAAGTAAGTTGAATTTATTCGATTCTTGAGATAGGTTTCTTCGAATAAGACTTAATGCATTTTATAACGAGTGTGGCACGTGGACTTGATTCTTGATAGACTTTTCAGATTAGTTTTGGTTTGTATTGTGAAATTGAGTGGCTAAACTATTATTTTGGAGATTGGATGTAGTAGTTTGGATTCAATGTTTAATTAATATTAAGACTATTTCTATATTGCAACATAATCATTCATGTGTGTTGTGTTTGTATGATTAATGCTCTTATAATCCTTTGGCCATAGATTTATTTTCAGTCTTTTTTTCATTTAAAGTTTTAATTGGGGAGGATGGAATTTGGATTAAAACACCAAATAGATAACTTTTTGTACATTATTGCACAAGAGCAAGGGGTTCTTTTAGAAATTATTAAAAGAAGATCATAATACCATGTTTATTTTTAAAAACCAAGCAAACATGTTAAACTTTGTTACTAGACAAACAAAAAAAAAAAAAAAAAAAAAAAAA
>QLSR01000200.1:319754-564527 GCA_031780015.1 Citrullus colocynthis
TTTTTTTTTTTTTTTTTTTTTTTTTAGTGTCTGTGTTTTGGGACAATTATGTAACTTTGTTGTCAAAACTTTTATGTATTTGTAACATTATGGATTTATGGTTCTAATGAACCATATGGACTGGTGAATTACTAATTTTATATAATATTGTATGGATGTTGCTTATGACTTGGTAAAATTTGTTTCTTTTTAGGTACAAATCAATTGGTATATGAAGCATATATTTTGGGAAAAAAATTGGCTTATGCTAACGCCACCTTAATGTGGCGTCAACATTTCAAGGATATGGCGACGACACATCATAATTGTTGACATGTAAGAACTACCAAAGCCATGTGCGTGTCGTTGGCATTGTAGGTCTACGCCAACGCAATTTGTGTGTTGTCGGAAGCTAAGAACTGCCGACGCGACATTGCATCATTCACGTAGCCTACTTATGCTCACGCCGTGTGCGTGGTGTCACAATCTAACTTGAAGATAGTAGATTGTGACCCTACGTGTGCAGATAATGTAGTAGCGACACATCTGGCAATGATAGAGGGCTAAGAGAAATGTCGTGATGCAACCGAGGTGGACGGTGCATCACCCAACACACAAAGATAAGTGGATAGCGTGTCAAGCTGAACAACAAGTAAGAAGACAAGCATCAATGCTATCGGCAAGTGTTAGTGGCAAAGCTCAATAGGGGCCATGACCTCAGAAGTAGGGGCATCGTAGTGAGTTTGGACGAACAACTTTAGAGTTAGATCCATATCGACAGAGGATGGAAGCACGTCAGATCCTGTGTCAATCGAAAGTCAGACGGGCGCTTTATGTGGGCGAGTGACCCCTCGCCACGTTGCATATGCATGGGCGTCAAAGAAGAAAATGTTCATAATGTATTATAAGGGGGAAGGCATGGTGTTGGCTGTCCACCACCCCTGAGCCTTAAGACCTAAGTGAGCTACCACATGGCACATGAGTGCGACATGGCGTGGGTGAGTGTCGTGGGACAAACGTCTCAGGCATTTTCTTGTGAGGAGGAGTAACTCAAGGACAGTGTGGGGTGGTGCGGGTGTGCTGACATTGTGCCTCCTCGGGTAGACTAGAGGTTGCTATATATGGTCGGGTTTCGACACGGTATCCTCGTACGACGTGGTATGGTCCAAAGTGTTGCCATACCGAGATAAGGTCCGAGTTAATGGATATCCTGTTGGTACCCATAAATATACGAGCGACCTAATGAGCGTGTACATATGTGAAAGAGAAACTTGTAATGTGTGAAGGGGCGATGTGCAATGCCGAGAGTAAATCTGGGTGTGAGCGTTGAGTTGAGAACGTTCTTCGAGATAAAGCCATTGGTGGGCGAAAGGAGGCCAACGCGTGTGATAAGTCGAACAGGTGTTCAAGACAAGTCGTGATGCCAAAGGAGCGGAAGTTCAGGTGAGGAAGTGGAACTCGCCCAAGGTCCGACAAAGCATAAAGGTTTGAGAAAAGAATGTATTGGCTATAAGTTAGCCTTTAGGCTGGCCATGTGTGAAAGAATGTCATGGCGCCGCACGGTTGGAGAAGTACGACTGTGACATTTGGTATCAGAGCCACTCTTTTTGAGTGGAGTCAGACGAGACAGATAGAAAGAAGCTTGAAGGTGAATTGAAGACATCACAAATGCATCAAGAGTGCTAGTTCGGCAGGGCAGTTGTGAGTCAGTATCAGAGACATGCTGTTAGCGTTCAGTCGAACATCAAGGATAACCCAGTTTCCATAAAAGGGACGCCACAGTTGTGTCAAGAGTGCCAGTTTGGCAGGGCAATCGTGTCAGTCCGTACGAAAAGAGATAGACAAGGGGTTGAAACCTGACTCTTGGAGTCCCAACAAATGCCGAAAGTTAGGCTCCATGTTGGGAGGAGTCAAACCCGTCAGAAAGCAAGAACCAAACTCTGTCGCCTTGGAGTTTGGCTGTTCCGAGTTTAGATCCCAATAAGGTTGATGCGCACTTTAAGTGTTAACCGCAAGTGTACGGGTCAAGTTATAATATAAGACGGTGAAGTCCAAATATCGTTCCACTGGAGATCCAATTGTGAATGTTTAAGACTTAGCTATTCTAGAGTTGAATCAATTTTATTTGAGGATTGAAATTGAATATTATGAGTTATGGAAAATACAAATCAAATAAGGAAAGTATTAAAGTGAGAAACACAAGAGTCAAAGAGAGTTCTAGGGTAATGAATCTTTGTTTATTTCATCATGCAATATTATAGATTTCATGGATTTTATTGTCATTTATATGCCTAAGTCTAGAAACTTAATTCCAAGTTATTTTCTCTAAAAAACAACCCTTTCTCATGCAACTCGATTGATTATTGATCTCTTAAAACCAATAAAAAATTACATGGCATTAAAAATAGTCTTTAGCAACATTTATTGTCAACCTAACTACTCTCATGATAGATTAACAACAATTCATTGTTATAGATCAAGTTAAACATACAATCTCTCAATAATACATCTAACCTAACATGTGAAGATGACCAATCCATAAGAATTAAACACAATAACAATGAAAAGCATAATCATTCCAACAAAACCATGAAAGTCTACAAGATCAACATAAATTCATAAACAAATCATCAAAACACTAAAACTAAAGAGTTTAGGCACTCATAGCTTGAAGCAACATGTTTAAGCAAAATAAACAAAGAAAGAGTGTAAAGAAAGGGAAACTCTATTGAAAAGAGGCTCTTGATTGAGGTAGCACAGTCACGATCTCCTTGGCTCTCACGTCGGAATTCGAAGGGCACTACAACTATCTCAAACTCTTTTCCTCTTCTTTGCAAATAACTCACTCTTTGAACTCTTACTCAATTCTCTCCTTTTTGTGCCTCTTTAGGTCTGTAAATTGAAGGTTGATTCCTCCTTGATTTGATTTGATGCTTAGGGTTGCTGGAAACCCCTAAATTTATAGAATTTGGCCGCACAAAAACTTACCAAAAATAACAATTTTCATTTAAGAAAAACTGGCGCCGCGACGCTAGTGACAATTTTGGAACGGAGCCGCGCAGCTGTTGGAGAACGCCGCGGCGCTAGGTCTGCGTCCAGAAAAACTTGCTCTCGGGTTTTAGAGTCGCGGCAGCGCCGTCCAAGAGCCGCGGCGCTGCCCCAATTTGTGCCATTTTGAGTTTTGCAGCTCTTTTTCGCAGTATTCTTGCTCGGTTTTGATCTTTTAGTCTTTTCTTCTAATTTTTCTCATTTTAACCGGAAAACCACTAGCAAACAAGTGAAATCTAATATAAACTCCCTTAATTTGAGAGAATAGAAAGCACCTATTAAGTGCTTATCAAATGTCAGGAGGCAAAAAAAAAAAAAAAAAGTTCAAAGTGAGCAGAAAAGGAAAAGGGGGGAAAAAAAAAAAAAAAAAGTTCAAAGTGAGCAGAAAAGGAAAAGGGGGGAAAAAAAAAAAAAAAAAAGTGTTCACAGTGCTCCGAAAAGGTATAGTGGAGCTATCATAAAAGCCGAATGCGGAGTGAGCCGCAAATAAGGAAGTTACACGTCAGTGACCCGTGATGAGAACTAGTCAGAGACTGAGTGTCAGAAAGGAATAGGGAAGTGATAAAACATTGACGGATGCCAAGTGGGCAATGGTAGAAAAGCAAAAAAAGCTATCTACGTTCGCTCGCGTTGGGTTCGCATAAGCCAGGGAAGTTTTGCGAGTGACAAAAAGGGTCCAAGGGAAGTCTTAGAAGCGACATTTGCTTGCCTCGATTCCCTCATAAGCCAAGAGGTTGTGCGTTCAAATAAGCAAGTCTACCTTTTGTTTACAGAAGAAGTAAAAGCTAAGGGAAAGGGTTTGGCGAGAGGCGAAGACCGTAATCCCCTTCCAGACGAGTTTGGATAGTCCCTTTCGAGGTAGAGAAAGGCCTGGGTGACACTTTGCGCGAGTCAAGAAGAAGCCAGTTAAGAACCGTTCAAAGTCAATGTCGATGGGTGTCGATGTTCGTCTAGTGTGGAAGATGTGAACAAGAAGTAGACGGTCACTTAGGAGATACCTTAGTAGGGTATAGTGACATCCAAGTCACCCGAAGGGAAAGAAATGCAAAAGCAAAGAAGAAGATTGAAAAGATAGGCAAAAGTGCACAAAAAGGAGAGAGAAACTAGAAGGTGAACCAGGTAGGGTGCCTTTGAAAGAGCCATTCGTCGTCAGAGGGGCGATGTTAAGTGGCTATTAACGAAAGGGCCAGGAGTCAGAGAGACAACGCTGGCCAGAGTGTAAGAGCGAGATTAAGCAAGAGAAGAGGCCAAGGGTGGACATTGTGGCCAAGAAGAGCCACCCTAAAGGGAAGTAACTTGAGGAGAGGAGTTGCTTGCCCTGTAAAGTGCTCCAAAAGTCGTGAGCACGCAGGTCCCCAATTTGTTCCTAAGAGGTAGATGGGGGACTTTGCAAGTGAGAGCCTAAGTAGCCAAAATTAGCTCAGGTGAAGGAGCGTTAGTTTGGCAAAAAGAAAAAGAGCAAGAAAGAAGAAAAAAATAGCGGGTTTCAGTTGGAAGCGATGTTGCAAGCTTTTCAGCCACAGCAGGTGGCCACATAAGTAAAGTTGACTCAAAAGGAAGAAGTCATCTTGAAGAAGGGCAAGGGAAGAAGAGTTAACTGCCTTCGAAAGGAACTCAGTTTGTCAGCAGTCCAAGGGACAGAAAGGGTTGAGCAAACCTGCTTGAACCGAGGGCAAAGGTGCCCAAGGGTGATCCAGTGTCCTAAGGGAGAATGTTCCGACCAAGTCCTTAAGTAGGGCGCAAGTAGGCCGCAAAGGAACGACCTCCCAGGAACCATCCGAAGTTGATGATCCTCGGACTGGTCGAAAAGTGAGAAGTGGAGACAACCAGCCAGTGTAAAGAAGAAGAGTATCATCGAGGGCGATGACGAGAATAAGTGGAGGAGAGTTTCGCAACCTCATGTGAATCAAAAGTGGGTTGCACCCCGAGTAGGTCATCGAGGGCGATGACAAGAATAAGTGGGGGAGAGTTTTACAATCTCATGTGAATCAAAAGGGGATTGCATCCCAAGTGCGTCATCGAGGACGATGACAGTTTAAGTGGGGGAGAGCGTCACAATCTAACTTGGAGATAGTAGATTATGACCGCATGTGTGCAAATAGTGTAGTGGCGACACAAGAGTGTCGACACATCTGGCAATGATAGAGGGCCAAGAGAAGTGTCGTGGTGCGACTAAGGAGGACGATGCATCACCTAACACACCAAGATAAGTGGATAAGCGTGTCAAGTTGAACAACAAGTAAGAAGACAAGCATCAATGCCATCGGCAAGTGTCAGTGGCAAAGCTCAATAGGGGCCACGTGAGGCCCCGAGCCATGACCTCAGAAGTAGGGGCATCGTGATGAGTTTGGACGAACAACTCTAGAGTGATCCATATCGATAGAAGATGGAAGCATGTCTGATCCCGTGTCAATCGGAAGTCAGACGGACGCTCTACGTGGGCGAGTGACCCCTTGCCATGATGCATATGCATGGGTGTCAAAGAAGAAAATGTTCAAAATGTACTATAAGGGGGAAGGCATGGTGTTGGCTCTCCACCACCCCTAGGCCTTAGGGTCTAAGTGAGCTACCACATGGCACATGAGTGTGTCATGGCGTGGGCGAGTGTCGCGGGACGAGTGTCTCGGGCATCTTCCTGTGAGGAAGAGTAACTCAAGGACAGTGTCGGGTGGCGGGGGTGTGCCAACATTGCGCCTCCTTGGGTGGACTAGAGGTTGCTATATATGGCTGGGTTCCGGCACGCTATCCTCGTATGGCGTGGTATGGTCGCAAGTGTTGCCATACCGAGACAAGGTCCGAGTTGATGGATGTCCTGTTGGTCCCCATAAATATACGAGCGACCCAAGGGTCGATCCCTGATGAGTGTGTATATATGTGAAAGAGGAACTTATAATGTGTGAAGGGGCGATGTGTAGTGCCGAGAGTAAATTTGGGTGTGAGCGTTGAGTTGAGAACGTTCTTCGAGACAAAGCCATTGATGGGCGAAAGGATGCCCACCCGTGTGGTAAGTCGAACAAGCGTTTGAGACAAGTCGTGCAGCCAGAGGAGCAGAAGTTCAGGTAAGGAAGTTGGAACTCCCCCAAGGTCCGACAAAGCGTAAAGGTTTGAGAAAAGAATGTATTAGCTATAAGTTAGCCTTTAGGCTGGCTGTCACGGTCGTACTTTTTCAACCGTGCAGCACCATGATTCATGCTTGATCATGGTCAGCCTTAAGGGAACACAAGTCCTAACATACATTCTGCCTATTCTCTTTAAGCTTCGTCGGACCTTAAGCGAGACTCTCACGTCCTCAACTGCACTGAACTCATGCGGAACTAACTTCATTCGGTCTACACATTGCTTATACGTGCGACTTCCCTTCTTTCTTCACCATGATTCTCAACAACCCAACCCTCGTCATTCTGTATCAATTCGGAACCTTGCTGGGACGAGTTTAGAGCCTTTATCGAGCCAAACAGACTTATGATACTCTACCGGGGCTTTTCGGGACATTAGACTATTTATCGAGACAACTCAAGCAAATACCGTGTCAACGGGGCTATCGAGTCCCACTGACGCTTTTGGATGTCATCCCGAGTATCGAGACAACATCAGCTTTCTCTCTCCTACTCGGGTTAGCTTATCGAGAACCAACATAATCACCCCATGGGTATTTTTTCAACTTGAGATCTTCCGGACATCCATCCATCTGGACATCCCTGGGAATGGAGCTTTCTGTGTCCATGTCAGGTCAATGCCGAGCCAAGATGGCATACCGGGTACTATATCCGAATTCAAAAATAAAAAGCCATAAATCGTTTTCGTATTAGGCTTCAATCCCATCACATTTATCTGAGTATACTATACCAGCGTTTGAATGCTACATCTATAGATCTTAATATTTTTTTAACAAACAATGGATCTGTTTTTTTTATTTATCATTGTAGATTTTAGGAAGATTTTTGATTGTGTATTTTGAATATAAGGTATTTGCATAGCACAATATATGATACATATATAGATGGCTCACTTTAGTTGTTTTTTAGCTGTTAAAAAAACAATTTAAATTGTCTTAGGAATTTTGAGTTGTTAAAAGACTAATGAAAATTTTAGCTAATTTTGGTACAAGGTATTTGTGTGGCAAAACTGTGAAGAAAAATCTAGCATTTTTAGTTGAAGATATATGTGGAATTCATGGATATGAAGTAAAGGAATTGGAAACATAAGACAAAATACAAATACCCTCTTTATAATTATTTAAAATGGATAATTAATAAAGCATATATGGTTTGCTCATTAATTAAAAAGTGGGGTGAGTGGTAAATGGCTTATGATGGAGAATCCCAAATTTAGTTTTATTCTTCAGATACACCCAAATTAGATACTTCTTTTTCACACAATTTTTGAAACTTTTATGGTATCCATGAATTTTATGTTAGGTGATATATTTTTTAATTTGTTGTTAATAACCATTTTTTTCTTGTTTTTAACCGTTGTTTTTTTTTTTTTTCAAAATTTGGTTCACTCAAATAAATCACCAACATTCCTTCACTTGAGCGATTAGTTTTTTTTATTTGAATTTTAAATTTGTTAGTATTTATATTTTATTAAGGGGTATTTTTTATATTTGATAAATCCAATTAAAAATTTTATGACAATCGTTTGGTCATTTATCGAAAGAGAAAAATTTGGTCGCCATTTTAAAAAAAGTCTAATAAGTTCCGGCCATTTGGAACCGTTTAGTTTTCTGGTAATAATCTATTTTTTAAAATAAAGTTCGATTTTTTCCAACGAGTCTATTTTTATTCTATCTAGAAAATCTTTTATTTGCTTGTAGTTTCTATAATTTAGTTTTGATTTTGTCAGTGATTTGATTTATTTTTCACTCTATTTGATTTTTGTTTAATTAGATTTCATCGCTTTCCTTATAACATAAATTTTCAGAAGGGTACATTTGTCTGACTTTAACATTAAACAAATTAAAGAATCTAGGTATTCAGATATTTTTGGAACAATAAAAAAATTGTCATGTTACTTGATGAAAACACAAATTATTGATTTTGGGCCTAATTGTTGGAACAACCTCACTACTACCTTTCTAAGCTCCCTATTCGGTCAAGTTCCAAAATGATAGATTTATTGAGTTGGTGACTCGAGCTACTCTCACTCGTAGAGATTATAGGAAGAGTCTTCATAAGTAGAAGTTCGTAATTCACTTAGGATTATCAAGTTACAAGAAAAATTAATCTATTCAATTAATGGAATTACAAAGAGAGATTAATTATTTTGTGGTCCAACCTTATACAAACTTATTGTATAGGATACCTACACTGACACATGTTTCTACATGAACGATATAGATTTTATCGTTTGTAACATTTACAAAGTGGGTTGTATCAATAGTGTTACCAAGATAAGACATCTAATCTTATACATCTACTATGGACCCTTCATGTTATTGCTTAACATAATCCATTGTATGTCAACTATATACTACTCAAGTTTCATATGAATAACCTTGATTTTGTTTATTGGTTTGAGTTATACTGAATTAAGACATGATATAAAATAACAAATTATTTTATTAATTATCAACAATTTGTTTATACATTTACAAAAGTTTAGAGCATAAAACTCAACAAGAATCACAACAATATCTCGAATATCTCGAAGATTCTTTTAAATAACATCAAAACTTAAGAAAATTAACACAAAAAACATCACCAGCAAAGTCAGGAAATGATGCAATAACGTTCTCAGTAACAAGATTCTTAGGAACCACAGCAAACAAATTAGGCATGGTAATATTTGAATCGAGTTTATCAACATTTTATCAACATTTTCAACGGGAGTAGTTTTACCAATATCTTCATCGTGAAGGGAGTGAATGATCACCTTTTGCCGTTAATTTTGGTTTGAAAATTACAGAAAAGTAGAGAAGATAAACAAAGAATTAAGCATGCTTTTCCTATCTGTAAAGTATACAGAGATGTAGAAAACTCACCCTCGAAGACCAAACCTTCAGCAAGTTTCTCCCACGAACGTATCTACCTTTTCTTTCAACAAGGACACCACCATTAAGCCTTTCCCCCTCTTCTCTAGTAAGGATGTGGTCTGTGGGAGTCTCTTTTCTTTTTGGAAAGGGGAGAGAGTAAAACACATCAGCAGAATTTTGTGTCTCTGTGAAGTTTTCTTAGATAGATTTTTTTAGAGAGTTTTAGAGGAATAGAGAGCAACTTCTTTTTCACATAACGATTAGTAACCCACAAATTGCAAACCATCTGCAGTTATTAATATGTGAGGGGAGAATTACTATAACTCCCCACCCACGTCCTCCATCACTTCCCTACGTTGAAGTGAAGTTAACACGATTTTAATAAAAATATAAAATAAAATAAAATTTTATTTAATTTAAATTTAAATTTAATTAAAAATAATGTAATTATTTAATTAAATAAATATTGATCAAATTTAAATATCTCATATTTAAATCAACATTTATTTGAATTATATTCAAATACAAATACATATCTCTTTCATAACTTATAGTTTTAGTATAAATGTTTATTTAATTTTGAATCACATTAATTTTAAACTATAGTTTTAATACAAATCTCATTCATATTAATTTACTGTTTAAACCTTATTCAAACATCAATACTCTCATATTATATAGTTTAATTTTGAATCTTCAAAATAAACTTTAAAATATAATGTAGCTTTATAGTACATTATACTAATTATATCCTAACCATTAATTCACATTCCCAAAATTTAATTTGAACAATTCAAATTCTTCAAAAACTATTTAATCCTTATGTTATCCTTAATGAGATAACATGAGAATCTAATGGATTTATAGATAAAAAGCTTTGAAAAAGCTCTGAAAATCTCTCTAAACGACAGTGAAAAGTGCTTAAAAAGTGTTTTCTATTCTCTCAAATTAGGAGAATTTATATTAGATTTCACTGTTTGTTAGTGGTTTTCAGGTCAAAATTAAGAAAATTAGAAGGAAAGACCAAAAGATCAAATTCAGGCCAAAATACAGTGAAAAAGAGAAGAAAAACCACAAATTTGCCAAAATAAGGCAGCACTGTGGCTTCGGTATGGCGTTGCCGCAGCGCTGTTTCCCGAGAGCGAGGTATGCCTCAACATTGCGGTGCCAGTTTTTCATAAATGAAGAAGTTATATTTTTGGAAATATTTTTGGGCGGCTAAATTTATAAATTGGATGGTTTCTAGCAGCCCTAATCACGAATTTACAGAGCATGAATCTACACATCATGAAACACACCAAAAAGAGCCTCAAAGAGTGAGTTGGCTGCATGGAAGAGAGGAGAGTTTGAGAGAGAGTCTTGGTGCCGTTCGAGTTCCCGATGAGAAGACTGAAGGACATCTTAACAATTCCTCCTCAATCAAAGGCTTTTTCCTAGTAGAGTTTTCCTTTCTTTACACTCTTTCTATGCTTAATTTGTTTATGAACATGTTGCTTCAAGCTATAAGTGGCAGGGTTTTAATGAATTGTTTATGAAGTTATGTTGATATTGTAGAATATTCATGGTTTTGTTGTAATGATTATACTTTGCATTATTATTGTGCTTAATTCTTGTTGATTGATCATCTTCGAATGTTAGGTTAGATGTATGGTTGAGAGATTGTATGTCTAAATAGATCTATAACAATGAATTGTTGTTAATCTATCATAAAAATAGTTAGGTTAAGAATGAAAGTTGCTAAAGACTATTCTTAATGCCATGTAATTTGTATTGATTTCAAGAGATTAGTAATCAATTGAGTTGCATGAGAAAATGTTGTTTTTGAGAGAAAATAACTTGGAATTAAGTTTCTAGACTTAAGGACATGAGTTACAATAAAATCCATGAACCCTAGAATATTGCATGATGAAATAAACAAGGATTCATTACCCTAGAACTCTCTTTGACTCTTGTGTTTCTTATTTTATTGCTTTCCTTATTTAGATTTATTTTCAATTTCACAACCTCAATTCCAATCCTAAAATAAAATTGATTCGATTCTATAGTAGCTAAGTAACTTTAACCTTCATAATTAGATCCTCTGTGGAACGATATTCGGACTTTACCGTCTTATATTATAACTTGACCCGTACACTTACGGTTAACACTTAAAGTGCGCATCAAGTGTTTGGCGACGTTGTCGAGGATCCAAACAACAATTTAGTTTGAATACTTAGACTTTATGTGTAAACATAAAAGTGGATTAAGTTTAGGCAATAGCCAAAACGATCTATAGTATTTGGATAAAGGCTAGGTATCTTATCTTGGAGACACTATGGATACGACCCACTTTGTATTTGATACAAACGATGTGATTCTAAATCATTCATGAGCAGAGATGCGAGTGAGGGTGTCCTAGACTTTGCACAAGACCAAACCATGAAATAATCACTTTTACTTTATAACACTGTTTATTATTAAATCTGATTATTTCAACCTGATGACCTAGATAACTCGATGTTAATCCTAGGCAAACTATGAACTCCTATTTGTTTGAGATTATTCTTTAATCTGCATGGGTGAGAGTGACTAATATCTCCAACTCAATAAGCCTCCCATTTTATGGATAAGATCAGGCAGATAGCTAGGGACATAGTTCTGCAAGATGGAATTCACTTCTACCTTATTTAAGGATAGTATAGAAGTTGTTCCTTTGAGTGTTGACTCTAGGTCTTGAACAAGGGGCCCCACCTTCTCATTGACCTGAAAGGAACTAGGTTTGGTGGTTGGACCACAAATCAATTGTTCATTAGAGGATCAATGGGATTTAAGGAACGAGATGTAATTACAGGGGTAAAACGATAAATTTGACCCAATTGTAATTACGAACAACTTGTGAAGGATCAATTTACTTATCATGGTTATATCAAGTGGTCATAAATATATCTTAGTGAGAAGAGTGCAGTTATTGGGCTTTAGTGGAGTGTCCTGGTAGTTAACTAATATTAATTAACTAGGTTAAAAAGTTTTGCTAGTTAATTTCAGATCATTGGAGCTCATGATCTACAGGTCTATTAGGTCCCGTTATTAGGTCATGGACTAATCTTAAAACAATATATTGAGTGAATTTTAATGTTTCGAATTCAATTGAGGAGTAAAATTTATGATTTGTTCGCTTACTTATGAATTAGATGAAATCAGAGAGTTAGAAATATTTAAATATGATTAGATCTTTTTTAAGATGAACAGAGATTCATCGAATTGGAATTACTCGGGAAAAGTAGAAAAATAATTAATTTAATATTAAATATTAATTTTAATATAATTAATTATTATTACTTTTAACTAATTATTATTTAAATAAATATTAAATTAATTTTCATAAAATTAATTTAGAAATAAAATCAATTTCTATCAATTTAAGAAATTGATTTTAAATTCCAATTTCAGAAAGACACGAGTTGAAGAAGACGTGGTTCAACCAGACCAGCGGCGATCCTGTTCAATAGTTCCCCTCAAGTTCAGCCTATTTTCAACTGGTTCAGCCCGATTTTCACCTTTGGAGGTCCAGTTCCGGTGGTTTTGACTCGGTTTGGGCTGGTTCGAAGTGTTCGTGGTCGGTTTAAGGAGTTTTTCAATTACAATTGTAATAATTTAGTTGTTTTTTTAGCCATTTGATGCCAAAACCTGTCCACTGTAGTGTGTTTAATTAATTATGCATTTAGAATGTATGTTTTAATTAAATTGAATTTATTTGTGCATATAGTATGCCATATAGATTTAAAATCCCACCATATGATTAACATTTTTCATGCATGTGATGTATGTTATTAAGTGCTATAATGTATGATATGCATGCTTTAGTTATCAAAGAATTAATATAAGTTGTTATATTATTCTATGATGTTTGTTATAGATTGTTATTCATTTATAAAAGGTTATAAAATGAATTAGACATGTAAAATCTATAACAAAGATTAAATGCATGCTCACTTAGGGTTAACAAACCTATAATAGGTAGTTAACTTATAAGACAAAAGGTTACAAAAATTCACCCGACAAGATCCTGTCGAAGGTTTGAGGTACTTAAGTTAATGGTTTATGGAACCCCTGCTACTTGGGGTTCAAACCAATTATTGAATTTATGTGAACCTAGTTTTATGAGCTTTTGTTTGTGATATAAGTATAAAAAGGGATTTTTATCACTTAGACATCATAGGTTAAAATCCAGTATAAGAGTTCTACATGGACAAAAACCTAAACTTAGGTTATATTTAATTAGTTGGAATATAACCAAGACACCCTATATAACAAATAGAACACTTCAGTGCGAGAGTTGTATATATGGTATACTAGCTCTCACGTCCTTAAGAGTTCACACTGTGAGATTCATGCTGAGCTTCACGTCACCCTGGGAGCGAACTCCATTAGGAAAGTGTTAGCATGAGTCAGTAACAAGGTGAATAGGGGAAGTAGTTCACAGTAAGTGGGTGAAGGGAGTATGTCAACACATCCTATGGTCTCTTCCATTAAGCAACACTATGAGGTTCTCATGATGTACCTGCAAGTCATTTCCTAACATGACACTACCAATCGGAAGGTTTGTATCATGGGATTCGGAACATTGTGAACTCCAGTAATGGATAGGGTTTCTTAGGTCCATTTTCAACATTCTCTTACACTTGAAAAATTTTACTAGGTGTTAGTAAGTATTTTGACCAAATAAATGGAAATCAAATACTATAAGAATAAGAGTTATTTTGATATTAGTATTTGATCACGAATGTCTTGATTTAGTGAAGGAGGAATTGACTTCCCCTCAGTTAGTCTAAATCACTAAAGTATCATTGTAAGAGAATAATAATTTACGGGTATATTATTATTTGCTAAAAATGATTGGATTATATGAAATTATTTAGCAATTTTCTAAACAAAAATTTGTTTTTCCAGCAATGTCGACTTCGTTCATCCAATTACTTGCTTCCGAAAAAGTTAATAAGGATAACTACAGGACTTGGAAATCAAACATAAACACTATACTAGTTATGAATGATCTGAGGTTTGTTTTAATAGAGGAGTGTCCTCTAGTTCCTAACTCGAATGCAAACTGAAACGTTCGGGATGCATATGACAAATGGATAAGGGCCAACGATAAAGCCCGAGTCTACATTTTGGCAAGCATATCTGATGTGTTGTCAAAGAAGCATGAAAACATGATGACGAACAAGGAAATCATAGATTCGCTGTAGGCAATGTTTGGACAACCGTCCTCATCAGTCTGACATTATGCTATCAAATACATTTACAATTCCCGCATGAAAGAAGGAACCTCGTTAGAGAACATGTTCTAGACATGATAGTCCACTTCAATCTCGCAGAAGTAAATGGAGTTGTTATTGATGAAAAGAGTAAAGTCAACTTTATACTTGAGTCTTTTCCGAAGAGCCTTTTATCATTCCGTACCAACCCAGAAATGAATAAAATAGAGTATAATCTAACTTCTCTATTCAACAAGCTCTAGACTTTTCAGTCCATGATTAAATCAAAAGGACAAGAAGGAGAAATAAACGTTATTTCCAAAAAGTCCCAGAGAGTATCGTCCTCGGAGACTAAATCTGGACATTCTTCTTCAAAGAAAAAGTTGATGAAGAAAAAGGGTAAAGGGAGAACCACTGCTAATCTCAAAGGTAAGAAAAAAGGTTGCAGATAAAGGAAAGTGCTTCCACTACAACGAAGATGGGCACTGGAAGAGAAACTGCCCTAAGTATCTTACAGAAAAGAAAGCTGAAAAAGAAAATCGAGATAAATATGATTTACTAGTTATTGAAACTTGTTTAGTGGAGGAGAATAATAACTCCACCTAAATACTTGATTCAGGACCCATTAATCACGTTTGTTCTTATTTTCAGAAAACTAGTTCTTGGAAGCAGCTTGAAGATGGTGAGATAACTCTCAAGGTTGGATCAGAAGAGATCATCTCGGCCAAAGTAGTGGGAGATGTGAAGTTGTTCTTCGGAGATAGATACATTTTATTAGAAAATGTACTTTATATTCCTAGTATCAATAGGAATTTAATATCTATCTCTTGTTTTGTTAGAACATATATATAAAGTATCTTTTGATGTAAATGAAGTGTTTATTAGCAAAAGAGGTATTTTGTTCTTCAAATTAGAAAATAATTTATACAAGTTAAAACCTACCAAGGCGAAGACTATTTTAAATATTAAAATATTTAAAACAGCTGAAACGAAAAATAAAAAGGCAAAAAGTTTTTTCTAATACCTATCTTTGGCATTTTAATCTCAATAGGATTGGGAGGTTGGTAAAATGTGGACTTCTAAATCAATTAGAAGATAACTCTATATCTTTATGTGAGCCTTGTCTTAAGGATAAAATGACCAAAAGATTTTTTTACTGGAAAAGGTCTTAAAATCCAAAGAACCCTTAGAGCTTGGTCTATTGAATGTCAAAGCACGACGAGGGTATGAATATTTTATCAAATTTTGTTGATAATTATTCTAGGTATGGCTATGTTTACCTAATGTCAGAAACTTTAGAAAAGTTTAAATAGTACGAGGTTGAGGTTGAGAACCTATTAGGTAAAACTAGGTAAAACTATTAAAACATTATGATGAGACATAATGGAGAGTATATAGACTCGAGATTCCAAGACTATTGGAATTAAGTCTCGACCCTTTGCATCAGGCACACCACAGCAAAATGGTGCATCAAAAAGAAGAAATAGAAACCTTGTTAGACATGGTTCATGATGAGCTATGCTCAGTTGCCTAATTCGCTTTGGGGAATGTAGTAGAAACTGGTATGTATATTTTGAACAACGTTCTTTCTAAAGGTGTTTCAGAAACAACATATGAATTATGGGGAGGGCATAAAGGTAGTTTACGTCACTTCAAGAATTTGGGGATGCCCAGCACATGTGTTGATGCAGGATCCTAAGAAGTTAGAACGTGTTCAAAATTATGCCTATTTGTAGGATATCCCAAAGAAACGAAATGTGGTTTATTCTTTGATCCTCAAGAAAATAGAGTGGTTATATCGACAAACACTACTTTCTTAGTGGAAGACCACATAAGAGATTATCAATCTCGCAGTAAACTAGTATTAAGTGAAATTTCCAAAGAAACTATAGTTGAGTCAACAAGACTTGTTGATCAAGCTAGTCCTTCTTCAAGAGGTGATGATAGATTACATCCTTTTCAAGAGTTGAGAGTGCCTCGACGTAATGGGAGAGTTATTCATAAACCCAACCGTTAGAACTCAAGTTGTCATACCTGATGATATAGAAGACTCATTGACCTATAAATAGGCCATGAATGATGTTGATATTTTTGTCTTAGTACTGTATGAAGATATCCTTCTCATTGGCAATGAGACAGGAGTGCTGACTGACGTTAAAAATTAACAAGCAACTCAAATAAAAGATTTAGGTGAGGCTTAATATGCTCTTGGACTCCAAATAGTTTGGAATCGCACGAACAGAATGTTAGCTATGTTTCAAGCATCATAAATTAACAAAAAGTTGTCTGCATATAGTATGCAGAATTCCAAGAAAGGTCTGTTACTGTTCAGACATAGAATTCATTTGTCAAAGAAACAATGTCCTAAAGACACCTCTTTTGTTTGTCTATTAGTTCACAGTTCTTCTCTTTATTGCGGGGTAGAGCAGCTTCCGGGCGCATTAGGCCCTCTTTTTGATGCCAATACCCTTCTAGAGGAATGGAAACAAGACCACTAGAAATAGCTCTCTGATAAGGAAGGAAACGAAATAATCTCAATTTGACGACAAATCCGGTCCGATGGCTGTAGTAGTTGAGAATATGACACAATTTCCCTAATTGAAAGTCTGATGTATGCCATGTTGTGCATACAAATAGATATATGCTAGGCAATAGGAATAATCAGCAAGTATCAGTCCAATCTTAGATATGATCATTGGACTGCCATTAAAAATATTATCAGCATCTAAAATGAACTAGACATGATCCTGACTCTTATTTTTAGAACGACATAGATTTGAGAAAATCTATATCGGGATCAATGTTCACTCTAAATGGAGGAGCAATAGTTTGGACAAGTATAGTGCATTGATATGACGTAATAGACATCACGTCAGAGCACAATATTGCTAACCCATTTACAAAGGCTCTCACGGCTAAAGTCTAGTGAGTCTAGGACTTTGAGTTGTGTAATTAAGACAAGTGGGAGAAAGCTACTAGTATCTGATACTCTAGTTTATTTATATGCTTTTCTCTGTAACTCAACATTATGTACATTTATTCACTAGAGTTCTAGTCCAAGTGGGAGTTTGTTGGGTTTTATGTCTTCAAAATTGTTGTTGTTTGTAACTTTTGGAACTTATTCTCAATAAAGTTGTTATTGAGATTTATTCAGAAAAGTTGTAATTAAATATATGAATTGCATTTATTAAATCCAATAGACTAAGAACCTCTTGCTATATAGTAAATACTTAGACTTTGTATGGTGACATAAAAGTTTATCAAGTTTAGGTAATAGCCAAAACGGTCTATAGTATATGGATAAAGGCCAGGTACCTTATCTTGAGGACACTATGAATATGGCCCATTTTGTATTTGATACAAACGATGTTATCCTAAATCATTCATGTGGAGAGATGCGAGTGGGGGTGTCCTATGCAATGAGTTTGCACAAGACCAGACCATGAAATAATTACTTTTACTTTATACCACCGTTCCCTGTTAAAACTGATTATTTCAACCTGATGACCTAGATAACTCGATGTTAATCTTGAGCTAACTATGGACTCCTATTTTTTTGAGATTATCCTTTAATCTGCATGGGTGAGAGTGGTCAATTTCACTGGCTCAATAAGCCTCCAATTTTAGGGATAAGATCAGGCAGATAGCTGGGGACATAGTCCTACAGGATCGAATTCACCCCCACCTTATTCAAAGATAGTAGAGAAGTTGTTCCCTAAGTCTTGAACAAGGGGCCCGACCCTTTCATTGACCCAATAGGGACTAGGTTTGGTGGTTGGACCACAAACCAATTGTTCATTAGAAGATTAGTGGGACTTGAGGAACGAGATTTAATTACAGGGGTAAAAGGGTAATTTTGACTCAACTGTAATTAAGAGCAACTTTTTAAGGATCGGCATACTTATTATGGTTATATCAAGTGGACATAAATATATCTACAGTGAGAAGAGTGCAGCTATTAGGCTTTAGTGGAGTTTTCCGGTAGTTAACGAATATTAATTAACTAGGTTAAAGGGCTTAACTGGTTAATTTCAAATCGTTGGAGCTCATGATCGATAGGTCCATTAGGTCCCCATGTTAGCTCATGAACTAATCTTTACAACAATATATTGAGTGAATTTGAAATGTTCGAATTTGGTTGAGGAGCAAAATTTATTACTTGCTCATTGAATTTTGAATTAGACAAAATTAGAGAGTTGAAAATATTTAAATATGATTTAAATATTTTTTAGGATGAATAGCGATTCATCGGATTGGAATTAGTAGGGAAAAGTAGAAAAATAATTAATTTAATATTAAATATTAATTTAATATAATTAATTATTATTTAAATTAATATTAAATTAATTTTATGAAAATTAATTTAGAAATTAAATCAATTCAAGAAATTGATTTTAAATTCCAATTTGGGAAATTGGAATATTCCACTAAATGCATGACGAAGGTGGTGGTGTTCTTCATGCAAGGTACCATATCCATTCTCATTTTCCACCTTCAAATTAAGCTCTTTAATCAGCCAATTGGTTGGCATGTTGCATGTTGGTTTAATTTGCTTGTTTTCCACTTTATATAGATGAGAGGAATTGAAGATTAAGGTTAGGCAATTTTGGCTAATTTGTGTGGAATTATTGTCAAACTCAAAAGCAGAATAATTGTGTGTTCTTTAGCTTTCTGCTCCAAATTCAACTCAATTTTGGATCCCACAATCCGTTTTAAGGCCTGAGGATAACAAGGAAGACACTAGAGGTTGTCCACGAAGTGTTTGTGATCTAAAGTTTGAAAAAACTAGCTTCAATTTTGAGCTTCAATAAGTAAGTTTATCTTTTTGTTCTTGAATTTCTAAACCAGCATGTTTAATCTTCAAAATTGATGTAATTAGAGTGCTTTAGATTCTAATTACTTCTGCTCCCATGTTGCTAACTCCTTCAGTATGTGTAATAACTCCCCACTACATCAAGTGAAAGAACTCCCAATGGAGTTATTTCAAAATTTGAACGTCACTATATTAATTAATATAATTAAATTCAAATCATGTATCATCTCATATAATATATAACCTATAGTTTATTATATCACATATAATATAACCTATAGTTTAAATTCTCTCATATAACATATAGTATTAATTCAAATCATATTCATATTAATTTTAACCTATAGTTTATATATAAATCACATTCATATAATTAATATTTGAATCACATTCAAATATTTATTTCTCTCAAATAATTTTTATATTATAATGTGACCACATATATTATATTAATTGTACCTAATGCAATTAAAACCCTTTAATTAATTTTAACAATTCAAATTAATCCAAAACTAATTTCATTCTCATTATTCCTTATTGATCTAATGAGGGGACTTTATGGACCTATAGATTGAAGCTCCAATGATAAGACATTCATGTTACTAACTCCTTCAATATGTGTAATAACTCCCCATTACATCAAGTGAAAGAACTCCCAATGGAGTTATTTCAAAATTTGAACGTCACTATATTAATTAATATAATTAAATTCAAATCATGTATTATATCCCATATAATATATAACCTATAGTTTATTATATCACATATAATATAACCTATAGTTTAAATTCTCTCATATAACCTATAGTATTAATACGAATCATATTCATATTAATTTTAAACTATAGTTTATATATAAATCACATTCATATAATTAATATTTGAATCACATTCAAATATTTATTTCTCTCAAATAATTTTTATATTATAATGTGATCACATATATTATATTAATTGTACCTAATACAGTTAAATCCCTTTAATTAATTTTAACAATTCAAATTAATCCAAAACTAATTTCATTCTCATTATTCCTTATTGATCTAATGAGGGAACCTTATGAACCTATAAATTGAAGCTCCAATGATACGACATTCATTAATTAAACTCTTTAATTAAATTAATCTCCATTCATTAACTGTCGGTCACTCCACTAAAGACCGACAACTGCACTCTTCGCACTATAGATGTATTTTTGTGTCCATTGGATATAACCAATCAACAATGCGTTGACCCTTCACAAATTTCTCGTAAGTACAGTTGTGTCAAAATTACTGTTTGACCCCTATAGTTACATCTAACTCCTTAAGTATCACTGATTCCTCTAATGAATAATTAGTTATAGTCCAATTATAACCGAACTCTTCTTGGACCAGGGGAGGTTGTGGTGCCACATTGTTCAAGCCCCGAAATCAGCCTTAAAAGGAGCAATTTCTCTACTTTCTCTAATAGTAGAGAAGGAGTGAATTCCTTGTTGTGTAGCTACGTTCCCACCCCTAATCAGATGAATCCCCAAAATGGTAGGCATATTGAGTCGGCGAGCTAGCCATTCTCACCCATGCAAATGAAAGGACCACCTTCATAAAAAGGAGTTCACAACTCACACGCAGGATTCAAGTTAAGTCACCTATGGTCATCTTAATGAAATGTAAATCTCTTTTAGTAACGGTGTTATAAAGAGAGAGTTAACATTTCGTGGTCCGGTCTTATACAAACTCTTTATATAGAATACCCCTGCTCACATGTCTCCACATGAAAGATCAAGATCAGATCATTTGTAGTAGTTTACAACACTTTTAACAACTATAAAGCGGGTCATATTCGAAGTGTCACCAAGATAAGGTATCCAACCTTATCCATCTACTACAGACCATTTAGATTATTACTTAAACATGATCCACCTGTATATCTCCATATACATGTTTAAGTTACTGGTAATCACCTTAGATCTTAATTTATTGGGTTAATACAACTAAATGTCGAATAAAATAACATTTATTTTATTAAATAAATAATTTGTTTATACAAATAAAACTTACAAACTACAAGACCACTCGATTTAAGGCATCAACCACAACAATCTCCCACTTGTCCTCAAGCTAGCGGGGTGTACAAATACAAAGTAAAGATATAAGGTACAGTATACAAAACAATAAAATAAGGCATACACTACGCACCCAGTAATTCCTCCCACTTGCCCTAGATTAGATGAGGCTTTTTCACGTAGACGTAGGCTCTCCAGGTGACCCTCAAACACTTTAGCCATGAGAGTCTTTGTAAATGGATCAACAACATTGTGCTCTGAAACGATCTTCTTGACAATTACATCCCCTAGATCCACAATCTCCCGAATGAGATGATTCTTGTGCTCTATATGCTTCCCACGTTTGTGGCTCCTAGGATCCCTTGCATTCGCCACAACACCACTATTATCACAATAAAGGATGATGGGCATTGACATGTTTGGAACAACTTTTAAATCAGTAAAAAACTTCCTAAGCCATACAACCTTTTTGACAGCTTCACAAGCTACTACATACTCTACCTCCATAGTAGAGTCAACTATGCAGCCTTGCTTTATGCTTCTCCAAACTACAGCTGCTCCATTAAAAGTAAACACTAATCTTGTTGTGGATTTCCTAAAATCCCTATCAATCTGAAAATCAGAGTTAGTGTATCCTAAAAGGATCAAATCTGTAGACCCATACACAAGTATGTAGTCCCTTGTTCTTCTAAGATACTTGAAGATTGTTTTAACTGATGTCCAGTGATCTAATCCTGGATTAGACTAACATTTACTGACTATCTCCACTGCATAGCAAATGTCAGGTCTAGTACATAACATTGCTTACATTAGACTGCCAATAACCAATGCATAAGGGATACGTCTCATTTCCTAACTTCTTGAGGAGTCATAGGACACTGTTCCTTAAACAAGGCAGTTTCATGCCTGAAAGGTAATAAACCTCTCTTGGAATTTTGCCTAAGCATCTTGTCAATATATGATGCCTGAGACAAGACTAGTGTTTTGTTCTTGCGATCCCTGAAGATCTGAACCCCTAAAACAAACCATGCCTTTCCAAAATCTTTCATTTGGAATTGGGCTGCTAACCATTGTTTCACATTCGTCAGTAGATCTACATCATCCCAATGAGTAGGATATTGTCCATGTATAATACTAAGAAAGCTACTGAACTGTTGATGATTTTCTTGTAAACACAAGGTTTATCAACATTATTCAAAACCATAAGATTTTATTGCATTATCAAACCTTATATTCCAAGATCAAGATGCTTGTTTCGATCGATTACATTTGCAACCTTTTGCTCTTGACCTTTGGAAATGAATCCCTCTGGTTGTTGCATATAAATGGTCTCCTCAAGATTACCATTCAAAAAGACAGTCTTGATGTCCATTTTCCATATCTCATAGCCATAATATGCGACAACGGATAGGAGTATTCAGATAGACTTTAGCATGGCAGCAGGTGAGAAAGTTTCCTCATAGTCCACTCCCTTAACTAGGGTATAACCTTTTGCCACCAGTCTAGCCTTAAAGGTCTACACCTTACCTTCAACACTCTTTTTTTTTTCCTTGTAAATCCATTTGCAACCTATAGGTTTTACCCCATCAGGTTGATCTACAAGATCTCAAACAAAATTGAAGTACATAAATTCCATTTCGAGATCCATGACTTTGATATATTCATCCTTGTTCACATCATCCATTGCCTGTTTATAGGATAATGGATCCTTAACATCGCCATCAGATTTGACGACTAGAGTTTTTGTTAAACCCATATAATGAGTAGGTTGATTCGTAACCCTCCCACTACGTTGAGGCTCCCTCAACTGTTGTGGTGGATGTGTTTGACTTGATGTGTCAGCTTCTTCAACAACTCTTGTTGAAGTTTCCGTAGTTTTGTTGGAAAACTCATTTAACACAATTCTACTCTAGAGCTCATGCTCCCTAATGTGGTCCTAGATTTGCCTCAAGCACATGTGCTGGGTAACCCCAAATACGGAAAATGACGTAAACTACCTTTATGACCATTCCATAATTCCAAAGGCGTTTCAGAAACACTCTTGGACGAAACATAGTTCAAAATGTAAACTGCAGTATATACTGCATAACCCCAAAATGAATCAAGTAAATGAGCATAACTCATCATCGACCAAACCATGTCCAACAAGGTTCTATTTCTCCCTTTTGATACACCATTCTACTAAGGTGTACCGAGTGCTAAGAGTTGAGATGTAATTCCATGTTCTATCAAATAGTTTTAGAATTTTAGATCCATGTACTCTCCACCTCGATCAGTTCGAAGTGTCTTAATGGTTCTACCTAATGAATTCTCAACTTCAACCTTGTACTTCTTAAACTTTTCAAAGGTTTCGGACTTGTGTTGCATTAGGTATAAATACCCATATCTAGAATAGGAGATGAAATATTCAAACTCTCCTATTGTCTTAACATTCATAGGACCACAAAGACCTGAATGTACAAGTTCTAAGGGTTATTTGGCTTTGTGACCTTTTCTAAAAAACAATCTTTTAGTCATTTTGCCTCCAAGGCATGACTCACATAATGGTAAAGAGTGTTCTTCTAACTCACTTAGAATTCCTCTCTTAACCAATCTCTCAACCCTATTGAGATTTATGTGGCTTAATCTTAGGTGCCAAAGTTGGGTATTTTCTTTAGGAGAAATACTTTGTCTTTTATGTTGAGTCGTTGCAATTTTGAACATTTCAGTATTTAGAAGCATCTTAGACACTAACGGTCTTAGCACATATAAACTACTTTCTAGGTTTGTAGAACAAATATTCATACCATTCTTATAAATAAACGCTTTATTTACAAGAAAATTTACAGAATAAGATTGTTCTAGCAAAGCTTTTACAGAAATCAAGTTTCATTTCATATCCAGAACAACATAAACATTATTTAATAATAAAAAGGATTTCTGAAAGAGAAGTTTGATGCCTCCCACTACCACTGCTGAGAAAATGTGTCTTGTTTTAACCTGCATTGTCATCTTGCCAGTCTTGAGTTGCCACTAGGAACTAATTCCCTTAAATGAAGAAAAAACATTGTTAGTGGTGCCTGAATCAATTATCCAAGTTGAATCATCGTTCTCCACTAAACAAGTTTCTAAAACTAGTAAATCATATTTACTTTGTTTGGCCTTCTTTTTTTCTGCCAAATACCTGGGACATTTTTGTTTCCAATGTCCCTCCTAGTTGAAATGGAAGTAGGTTCCTTTGGCAACCTTGGCCTTCTTGCCCTTTTAGGCACCAGAAGGGTTAGCTTTATTCCTGACTTCCCTTCTTATTCTTCCACTTTTTGGTGCTAGAAGAAGAAGGTACAGACTTAGTTCCTAAGGTCGAACCTTGATGGAACTTCTTTTAGGAAGTGGTAACATTTGCCTCTCCTTTCTGTTCCCTGACCTTCATCAAGGATTGATAAGTCTGTAACTCATTAAGAAAAATTATCAGGTTGTAATTTAGCTTGTTCATAACAGCATTACTACAAAATTGAAGGAAACTTTTAGGTAAAGTTTCCAGAATGAAGCTAACCTGACTAGCCTCATCGATGATAGACACGTTCATTTAAGCAACGTCAAAGTGGATCATCATGTTGAGAACATGTTCTCTGATAGTAGTCCTCTCTTTCAAAGGTGCATTAAAAATGAATTTAAGAGCGTCATGTCTGAGTTGTGAGGACGACTGTCCAAACATCTCTTGCAGCGAATCCATGATTTCTTCGACAATGAGCATGGGTTTGTGCTTCCTTGCCAAGACTTCAGATAAGCTGGCAAAAATGTACGCTTAGGCCTTTTCATTCACCTTACTCATCTCTCGTAAGCTTCCCGAACATTTTCGGATGCATTTTGAGTAGGTACTTAAGGACATTCCTCAAGAAGGATGAATCTCAAGTCACTGATGATCAGTAGAGTATCAATTGAGTTTTTTTTTCATGTTGTACAGTTTCGAACAATTAATTTGTCTGCTTTAAGCAAATTCAAAGTAGCGCTAAACATAATGAAGATTGCTGGAACATGCAAGATTATTTACATTAGTTATTAAGCAAAAACCTATGAAACAACCAATCAAGTTTAGCAGAAAAATCTAATGTACCCTATGTGACATCTAATTTTGCAATGATGCTTCAGTGGGATAAAAGCCATCGTAGGGCAGTCAGTCACCCCTTCACTAAATTGATACACTCTCAACCAATTTTTACACCATAATAACTCTTATTCATATAACAATTAGTCACCATTGTTTGGTCCAGAAATCATTAACTAACTCAACAATTTCTTGTAAGTGTAACCGTCCATTTTAGACTCTAGATTTCTGTCTCAATGAGCCAACCGTAGGGAAAAACCAATTAGGGCAAAAATTAAAGCAATGCTATCCATTTCTCAAGTTTAAGTAAAATTTCATGCAAACACCTGTCATAGGGGGACATAAGCAAATGTGCCTCAGGACCGAGCATGAAACTTTACTGTGAACCAATGAAGGAGACCGTGGGATGTATTGACACACGTCCTTCTCTCACTTACTATAAACACGCTCTCCATTCACCTTGTTATTGACTTATGCAAACATCATCCATAGGGGGACACAAGCAAAGGTGCCTCGAGGTCGAGCATAGATCTCATGGTGTGAACTTTTAGGGAGAAATGTGAAAAGAAATTGAAGTATCGTATACATCATTTTCCTCCCATTTAGGGTTTTAAACCTAGTGTTTATTTAGGTAAACAAATCCGGCTAACAATTTTACTAAGTGATTGTTAAATTTGCCTAATATAACTCTTATATTGGATAGTTTAACAAAAATAATTCTTGTTTAGGAAACACTTTAATAAACCTAATCATTTATTGCATGCTTATAACATATTTATCTAATTCACCTGTCAGGTGAGTTCCTAGGTAGGGGGTATTCCATTTCCGTTAACTTAAATACCCCAGTCTTAGGGAAAACTTTCCTTAGACAAAGGTCCCTTATAGACAATTATGTTATAAATTTAATCTTTTACTTAATCCAATTTAATCCTATTAGAAATATTGTGAACGTAGGTCTATGTGAAATTAATTTTAAACTATTTAAAATCAATTTAACCTATGTTTACATGCAACTCTTGATTATAGATTTTAATTCTAATTTCATTAACTCATAACGATTATAAAGATTAATGAAACAATTAAAACCTATACATTCATTTAATGTCACACTTCAGAAAAAAATTATAACTATTATAAATTTACTAAAATGGTGTCATGCTGCATGCACTTTCATTTTCATTACAACATACATAACACTTACATAATAAAGTAATGAAAATAAATAATATCATTCATCCATTCAACCATAATATATATTATAACACTTATAATATAAAAATGATGCATGGAAATGTTATTAATGCATGTTATCATACAATATAACAATTATATAAAATATGATGCATGAGATGCTTAATTAAATCATGCAACTATATAATCTAAAACACTTATATTAAAATGATGCATGATAATATGTTTATCCTATAGTGGGATTTTATACTATATGACGTACAATATGTAATATAATTATAAACCATATATCACATGTATAATATAACCGATAGCAACATTGGGCCAAACTTTGGCATCCTAAGCAATTAATTAAATTAATATAACATTTATATTAATTTAATTAATAAAAAACAATAAAATTACACAAAAGGGAAAATAAAAACTAAACCTGCAACTGCCAAGATATGGACCCAAAACCTCTTGAAAACTAGGGAAGCAATCAACCATTGGAGCACCTAGGGGTAATAGGAACAAATTTGCACGATTTAATAGTTGACCTGTTCCCCTTTCGTGGCGTCGCAACGCTCGAAAATAGTGTAACAACGCTGGGCATTCTGCTTTGCCGGTTCATCTAGAAAGCTCCATTCTTGCTCTAAATTTCACCAAATTGAAGCCGAAACTTGATCATGAATGACATAGACTTGAATTACAGACTCGATTGCAAGAAATAAATTATGCCTAAAACACACGGGCCCTTACAAATTGAATCAAAAGCAGTAAAGCTATGTCAAATTTTGGAAACATCCAATGAGCAAACTAGAACATACATTCAAAATGTAGATCTAATACCAGCTAAGAACTCAAAAAAATGTTTGAAAACGAAAAAACAGCTGCACTCTTTGCACTATAGATGTATCTGTGTCCATTGGATATAACCAATCAATAGTGCATTGAACCTTCATAAATTGCTCGCAAGTATAGCTGGGTAAAAATTATCGTTTTACCCCTAAAGTTACATCTAAGTCCTTAAGTACCACTGATTCCTCTAATGAACAATTAGTTATAGTCCAACTATAACCGAACCCTTCTCAGGCTAAGAAAGGGTTGGTGCCACATTGTTCAAGCCTCGGAATCAACCATTAAGGGAGCAACTTCTGTACTTTCCTGAACAGTAGAGAAGGAGTGAATTCCTTCCTGTATAGCTACGTTCCCAGCTCCCCAATCAGATGAATCCCCAAAATGGTAGGCATATTGAATCGGCGAACTGGCCACTCTTTCCCATGCAAATGAAAGGACCGCCCTCATAGGCAAGGAGTTCATAACTCACTCAAAATTTTACTGAATGTTAGTAAGTATTTTGATCGAATAAATGATAATTAAATACTATAGGAATAAAAGTTATTCTAGTATTAGTCTGTAATCAAGAATGTCTTGATTTAGTGAACGTAATTATCTGCCCCTAGGTAGCCGTTATTCTAAATTACTAAAGTATGATTGCAGGAGAATAATAAATTATGGGTACATTAGTACTTGCTAACTTTGATTGGGTTATATAGAATTATTCACTAAACATAGATTTATTTTTCCAGTAATGTCTATTTCGTTCATACAACTACTAGCTTCTGAAAAACTTAATGGAGGTAACTATAGTACTTGAAAATCAAACCTGAACACTATACTAGTTATGGATGATTTGTGGTTTGTTTTAACAGAGGAATGTTCTTAAGCTCCTGGCTCAAGTGCAAACTGAAATGTTTGGCATGAATATGACAGATGGATTAGGGCTAACGATAAAGCTCGAGTCTATATCTTAGCAAGCATATCTAATGTGTTGTCCAAGAAGCACGAGAACATGATGACCACTAATGAAATCATGGACTCACTGTAGGCGATGTTTGGACGACCGTCCTCATCGATTCGGCATAATGCTATCAAATACGTTTACAACTCCCGCATGAAAGAAGGAACCTTTGCTAGAGAACATGTTCTAGATATAATGGTCCACTTCAACATAGTGGAGGTAAACGAGGATGTTAGATGAAAAGAATCAAGTCAACTTTATACTAGATCGCAATAAGATATAGTATAATCTGACTTTTCTTTTCAATGAGCTCCAGACGTTTCAGTCCATGATGAAATCAAAAGGATGTGAAGGGGAAGTAAGTGTTACTTTTAAAAAGTCCTAGAGAGGATCGTCCTCAGGGACTAAGTCTAGACCTTCTTCTACAAAGAAAAAGAATATGAAGAAGAAGTGTAAAGGGAAAGATCCTACAAATCTCAAAGGCAAGAAGAAAGTTGTAGATAAAGAAAAATGTTTCCACTATAACGAAGACGAGCACTGGAAGAGCAATTGCCTGAAGTATCTTGTAGAGAAAAAAAGCTGAAAAAGAAAACCAAGGTAAATATGATTTACTAGTTGTTGAAACTTGTTTAGTGGAGAATGACAACTTCAATCTGGATACTAGATTCATGAGTCACTAATCATGTTTGTTCTTATTTTCAGGAAACTAGTTCCGTGAGGCAGCTTGAAGATGGTGAGATAACTCTCAAGGTTGAATTAGGGGAGATTATCTCGGGCAAAGCAGTGGGAGATATGAAGTTGTTTTTTGGAGATACATACATTTTATTAGAAAATGTACTTTATTTTTCTAGTATCAATAGAAATTTAATATATATCTTTTGTTTATTAGAACATTTGTATAAAATATCTTATGATGTAAAGGAAACATTAATTAGCAAAAGAAGTATTCATATTTATTTTGCAAATTTAGAAAACAACTTATACAAGTTAAAACCAACCAAAGCAAAAGCTATTTTAAATACTGAGATGTTTAAAATAGTTGAAACGCATAATAAAAGGCAAAAAATTTCTTTTAATACATATCTTTGGTATTTAAGACTTGGTCATATTAATCTCAATAGGATTGGGAGATTGGTAAAAGGTGGACTCCTAAACGAGTTTGAAGACAACTTTTTACCTTCATGCGAGTCTTGTTTTGAGGGTAAAATGACCAAAAGATCTTTTACTGGAAAAGGTCTTAGAGCCAAAAAAAACCCTTAGAAATCGTGCATTTAGACCTCTGTGGTCCTATGAATGTTAAAGCACGAGGAGGGTATGAATTTTTCATTAGTTTTATTGATGATTATTCTAGGCATGACTATGTTTACATAATGCATAATAAGTCTGAGGCTCTTGAAAAGCTCCAAAAGTATAGGGTTGAGGTTGAGAACTTATTAGGTGAAACTATTAAAACACTTTGATCAGATTGAGATGGAGAGTATATGGAGTAAAGATTCTAGGACTATACGACAGAACATGAAATTAACTCTCAACTCTCTACCCTTGGTACACCTCAGCAGAATGGTGCATCAGAAAGGAGAAATAGAACCTTGTTAGACATGGTTTGTTCAATGATGAACTATGGTCAATTGCCTGATTCGTTTTGGTGACACACAATAGAGACTGTTGTATATATGTTAAACATGGTTCCTTCTAAAAGTGTTTTAGAAACATCATACGAATTATGGAGAGGGCATAAAATTAGTTTACTTCACTTCAAAATTTTGGGATGCCCAACATATGTGTTGGTACAAGATCCAAAAAAGTTATAATGTCGTTCAAAATTATGCCTATTTGTAGGATATCCCAAAGAAACGAAAGGTGGTTTATTTTATGATCCTCAAGAAAATAGAGTGCTTGTATAAAAAAACGCTACTTTCTTAGAGAAAGACCACATAAGAGATCATCAACTCGCAATAAACTAGTACTAATTGAAATTTCCAAAGAAACTACAAATAAGTCAACAAGAGTTATTGATCAAGCTGAACCCTTTACAAGAGTCGTCGATAAAACACATCATTCTCAAGAGTTGAGAGTGCCTCAACGTAGTGGGAGGGTTATCCATGAACCCGACCGTTACATGGATTTTACAGAAACTTAAGTTGTCATATATGATGATGGTTAGAGGATCCATTGACCTATAAACAGGCGATGAATGATGTAGATAGAGACTAGTGGATCAAAGATATGCACCTCGAAATGGGTCTATGTACTTCAATTTAGTCTGGAAACTTGTAGATCAACCAAGTGGGGTAAAACCTATTGGTTGTAAATGCATCTACAAGAGAAAACAAGACTGAGCTGGTAAGGTACAGACCTTTAAGCTCGATTAGTGGCTAAGGGTTTTACCCAGAGAGAGAGAGTGGACTACGAAGAAACCTTATCTCCTGTTGCCATGTCAAAATCGATCAGAATACTCTTGTCTATTGCCACATTTTATGATTATGAAATTTGGCAAATGGATGTCAAGATAACCTTTCTTAATGGCTATCTTAAAGAGAGTATTTCTATGGCTCAACCAAGGGGTTCATTAAACAGGGTAAAGAGCAAAAGGTTTGCAAGCTTAAATGATCCATTTATGGGTTAAAACAAGCTTCTCGACCCTAGAATATAAAGTTTGACACTGCAATCCAATCTTATAGCTTTGAACAAAATGTTGATGAACCTTGTGTCTACAAGAAGATTATTGATAACTTATAGAAATACCAGTTATTGTATTCTTTATTTGGAGTAATTAGGACAATATTGATGATAAACGCATGATTTTGGTAGTTGAATTATGTAATACGAATAACTTTGCGTTTACTATGTTTACAAAAGCATCTACCCTGAAAATTATGAGTTTATATCTTTTTTAACGCAGAATAGAGCTGAAAAGAATAAAAAATATTCTAAACAGAAAAGAAAAGATGCTGCCAGAATCATTGAGGCCACAATGTCTAAAGATCAACGTGTCAAATACCCTGCGTTCAGAAAAAAAAAAGTAAATTCAGACCCTTGGGCCATAACTATCATGTTAATATGCAAGTGGATCACTGACTTTACCAGACCATGACAGATTCAATGAACTAAAGACGCAAAGAAGTTTGCACAGCAGGGCATGAAATTAAATGCGAAGGTGTCAAGTCATCATGAGACTACCTTTTTGGACGCCTATAAATAGCCCAATGCACTTCATGCTAAAGAGAGAAATATGCAATGTGTCACACCCCATCCCGAACTATCCTCCTGTAGCCTGAGACGGAGCATAAGGACAGCAGTCATCGACTCTATTATCGACTTCCACTGTCAACGCCTCCTTTATGTCCATTTAATCATCCTTCCTAGGACAGCGATACCATTATACATTTGACAAACCTCGACTTCGATCGGCAACGGGAACTGTCATGCTACCTGGAAAATAGAAAACATATAAAAAGATGAGCTATACGCCTAGTGAGTGATAGATTTTGTGAAACTATCTTTAGTTCAAAAACAGGCATGTTATCATCATTATCTCGCTAAATACTTAATTCAAATCATCACCGCTATAAAATCATACTTTTCAACTTTTAATCAAATCACATGAATACATTCCGGAGGTTGTACATAAAATCAGTTTGTTCTTAACAATTTCCCTTAGTTGAGGCGGAGCAATGCTCTACGCTTCTCAACGTTAATTATCCCTAGCTGTGTGGAGTAATCTCAACATATCAGCGTCATATATTCCTCTATGTGCACATAGGTATTATAATCCGGGCCGCTCGCAATGCCTTCTCCAAGTCCCTGAGCATTGGGTATTTCCGTATCCAGGTTACCCATCTGCCTTCTACGAGTCCCTCAGCATTGGGTACATTTTCCATATCCCCGCTACCCCTTGGCCTTCTGCAAGTCCCTGAGCCTCGGGTGCCTTTTTCAAAGTTTTATAAATACACAAAATATGTTTTGGAAACATCATAACATAAACTCATAAGTTAATCGTTTCCAAATAAGATCATATAATCTCAAAACAGCATGCTTCCAGTAAACTTCAAGTTCAAAACTTTAATATCAAACATCATGCTTTTCAGTGAAATCATGAAATCACATATTATCGATCAGCATGCGTTTTATAAACATATAACCTGCATACTCAAATGCTTTTCAAATAAAGCACATGTACTTACTCATTGAAAACTCATGAAATCATATTTTGAAGAAGAATGTTAAACTTACTCACAGATCACTTTAAGGATAGTTTCTCCTCTATCCCGCTATTTTCTTTTTCCTCGAGCTTCTTGGACGCAGTGTTCTAATCCTGGAACGCAAGGTCTTATATTTCTTTGGCAGCTCGGTTGGTCGCAACCCTGCCCTTGGATGCAAGGTTGATAGCTAACGCGAGGAGCTTCCCAACTCTTTCTTACTTCTCTTTTGGATGCGTCGACCGCACAAGGTCCCACTTGGACGCATCGCTTACCTTGATACTTAAACGCAAGACTGACCCTTTTTGACGCAAGACAACTTCTTTAACACAAGATATAGCTAAGTTGTCTAGAATATCTTCTTTCTTGGCCGCAGACTTCTATTACGGACACCAGAATTCCCTCTTTCTCTCAAGGATTCTTACTTCAGCATCATCAGTCACTCCTTTTCCCTCAGTGTCCTCTTTATAGTTTTGGAGTAGAGGGCTGGTCATACTACTTCTCCCTTTTTGCCATTTGCTTGCCACATGTCAAGCTGCATGTTTAACCAATCATGCATTTATCCAAGCGTCACCTTGCATGAAATACTTAACATACTTCTAACACCTCCTGCTTATAAGGTGTCAAGTTTTTATGAAGCCACCTGGCCCTTATTAGCTTATCTTATACGTATAACATATTCCAATATACAAACTTTTCATTTAATCATACTGTCCTTGTGCGTTCACCAAATTTCCTTTACCTTCCGCCATAATACTTTTGAAACCATTTCTTCATCGTATCCTGCTAGGCGTTAGTGTCCCAAATGCATACTACTATGCGTTTGTACCTTATTGCATCGTACCATGCGTCCAACTTCCTACTCTTAAATTCTTTAATTATAACCTCTGCGTTTATCCGAAATCAAAATTATATGTCCATTTACCATGAAATTGAGCTCCTCAATGCATAGCTGGTAGTCACCCCTCAACACACAGTATCGTAGTTGCCTTAAACATTTGGTTTTTAGGCATAGACTTCTTTATCAACACCAAAATCCTTACTAACACATAATAAACCTTCAACGCATGTTGTTCACGCCCCAAGGTTCTTTAGCTTCTCTTTTCTTTCTAGCTTAACACCCTTTAAAGCTAATCCCATAACCTGTTAGTTTCCAAGACTAATTGTGAGCCATGCATTTCCTCTTTTTCCTGATTCTTGTTCCCTTTTTCAAAATTCAATATCAAATTCTCTCTAAATTAAGGTACCACACTTTAGCGCTTTACCATCCATGCATTACCCGGCTATGCTCGAAATACATTTAAACGCTTAACTAATTCCCAAACTATGCCTTCCATCCTTCATTCTCACTCTTAGTGAAATATCCATTTCTTTCCTAATATTATGCGTTCAATTAGTCTTATTTCTTTCCTTACTAGCCATCTTAAGAATTCTGAGTTAGGGTTTTACAATCCTACTCCCCTTAGAAAAATTTCGTCCTCGAAATTTAAGTAACAACAAGATTACGGAAATGTGAAATACTTTATTCAAATTCTTGTTTGTACAATCTCGTTATTCAACTCATACAAAAGACAATACTAAAAAGAAAATACATTTTTTTCTTTTCTTCTTTTTCCTTCAGCTCAACTACTTGGGCCTCCCTGGTTTTGTGGACAATCCTTGCAATAATGTCCCGGCTGCTCACACATATAACAAACATCCTCTCTTCCTTCATAATCTTCTCTGTGTCTTCGTCCACATTTTTTACAGGGAATCTCTCTTTTCATCTCTTTAGCTTGGCTGTAAAAGTCTTTAGATACATTGCATTGTTTCCATTGATGTCCTATCATTCTGTATTCGAAACATCTGTCTTTACCAAAATATTCCCTCGAATGTCCTTTTCCGCAAACTGGGCACCTATTCATCAAGTGTTTCCGTTTCCCTTTGCTTATCTTGTCTGACATGATGAACTATAGACACGAATAAATTAGTTGTGACAATTACAATTAAAGTTACTACAATTCTACAAGTAATTTGTAAGAAATACTTTTCTGGAAACTACCATAATTTTTCAACTGGCTATAGTTTTAGTACCATGCACTTGTCTTTTAAATTTCCTTGAACACATAATCTACTAACACATACTTGATTACAAACCTGAGTATATAGTTTGATTATTAATTTAGACGGATTGCACTATAACGTACTTAAATGCATCTTTCCATTAATACAACCTCCTCACCTACTACCTCGCAAAACTTAAAACTTTTGTTCATGCTCACCTTCGAAAACGCACACCTTCCAGCCACCTCATCCTCTTTTATATTTAGCTCCAATTAACTCTGTTTTACCCAAGCACCTTAGCCTTCACAAACGTGTAGAACTTCATCTACACATTGTTGACTTTCAACTTAAACAATACCAAACTGCAATTCAGTACCGCTTTCTATCCTCAGACCGACGGGCAATCGGAAAGAACTATTCAGACTTTGGAAGATATATTAAGGACTTGTGCTTTACAATTCCAGGGTAGCTGGGAAGTGCATTTACCTTTGATCGAATTTGCTTATAAAAACAGCTACCAAGCCAGTATTGGAATGGCCCCGTATGAAGCATTTTATGGTAGACCGTGCAGAACTCCAGTTTGTTGGGGAGAGGTGGGTGAAAGGAAGTAATTGGACCAAAAATTGTGCAGACCACGACAGAGAAGGTAGAACTGATAAAAGCTAATCTTAAGGTAGCCAACGATCGTCAGAAGAGTTATGCAGACAAAGGAAGGAAAGATCTAGAATTTGAGGTTGGCGACAAAGTATTTTTGAAACTTTCACCATGGAAGGGAATTCTAAGATTTGGTAAGAAAGGAAAATTGAGTCCCAGATACATCGGACCCTATGAAATTTTAGAAAGAGTTGGGTCGGTGGCTTACAGGTTAGCTTTACCTATTGAAATGTCCAGGATACATAATGTGTTCCATGTATCCATGTTAAGGAAGTATGTTTCTGATGCTGCTCATGTATTACCAGTTCAACCAGTAGAACTTAACTAAGACTTGAGTTATGAAGAAAAACTTGTTCAAATAATAGATGAAAAAGAACAAGTTTTAAGAAACAAAGTAATACCATTGGTTAAAGTTCTATGGAGAAGTCATGAGATAGAAAAAGCCACTTGGGAACCGAAGGAGCAGATGGTGAAACAGTATCTATATTTGTTTGCTCAGGAATAGACTACTTGCTGATTTCAGGGACGAAATCTTTGTAAGGAGGTGGTAATTGTAAGCCCCGTACTTGAACTTGTGAGAAAGAAAGTTAAGAAGAGACTAAGAGCTGGGCGCTAAGTAGGAAAAGTTGGCCCGATGGTGTGGGAGCAAAAATGGCTAAGTATTGGCAATGAGTTGGTGGCACTATGCGTTGGTGAAAGTAAGTTGGTGTGGACGCAGATGAAGGAAGGTCATTGGGCGTTAAAGGCCACTCTGCATCGGAAGCCACAATGCGTTGAACACTACCATGCGTTGAAAGCGGGTATGCATTGGTGCATACAAGAATGGCCGGGAGGACCATGCGTTCGTCGGCTATCCAGTGATGGGGCGTCGGGAAATTGTGACACACAAAACTGAGGCTATGCGTTGCTGAAGCCAAGTGTCACGGTCATGCTTGTCCAGGGCGTGTTGCCCGTGGCCGCATGCCTGCCTCGACCCCTTTTTACCATGCTTTCATGTTATGTACTTTATTTTACTAGTTAGTATATTTTCCTAGTGCTTTTCTTTGTAAGTGACCGCTCGCCACTTTGCATGTGCAAGGGTGACAATTCCACAATTGTTTAGAATGTACTATATGGGGGTGAGACTAACCATCAAATCCTCATACCCGGAGTTGTGAGCTATAAAGCCGTTGTTGTCCCTTTTTGCTTTCTAGTCTTACAACACATCTTAATTTCTCAAACATGCTTTCAAACGTTTGCGAAAATGCTTTTCCTCTAAAACCCGTTTTCTAAAACCGTTTTCCTTGGAACTGGGCCGGAGGTTACGAGAGGCACTCGGTGTGCCATAGGCGATCAGAATTTGATCAGGTTGACTTGTTCACGAGCTAGAACAAGTGTCGCACAATCGTTTAATCCAGCGCAGAACTACGATTGTGACACCAAGCATAGAATGTATGCGTTGATGAGATCAACATATAGAGATGAAATGGAGATTAAGTCGGTGATATATATAGGCGGACTGAGTATTCAATTATTTTAATTATCTTTCAGAGCTCGAGTTGATTCCATTTCAAAGCTAAACAATGGAGAGAGGTGGGCGAAGGTGTTTATGTTAGTTTGATGTGAATTTCTCGTTGATTTCGTGGAGGAAACTTGCGGAGAATTCAGCTGGTGTTACTTAATCTGAGTATCACTCGGTGCTGGAAAGAAGAACAAACTGTGGAAGCTGTGGTTAGGGTCGAAATTTTGAGGTTAGTAAGTTAACTTGATTTCTAGCAATTTTCATGAAGGATACACGAGCTGAATTTGAGTAAATGTGTGTTAAACTCCAGGTAGAAGAGAGTGAAGCTGAGTTGCAGGATGAATAATAGCAACACGGGGTTGCTTAAGAATATCTCTCAAATGAAGAGGACTTTAATTATGAGACTTTGAGGTAAGATAAAAGACTTAGGTCTTTACCAGCTGTAGAAGAAAGAAAGTTCTGAATTTGGCTAGATTGTGATGTTTAGCAGGTTAAAGGAAGAAGTAGAAGGAAAGAAGGAAAATTGTGTCGCTACAACAGTAGTATCGCTGAAAGAGCGGGAGATTGAGCAGCGAAGCGAGTGTCGTTGGTAACGCAAAAGGGGCTTTGCGTCTCACAACTCTCACTGAAGTCTCGCTGGGTAACACTCCTTAGGTAATCTCGCTAGTCTCGTTCAATCGGGTATCACTAGTACAGTGTCCTAAAGTGTAGTTTCGCTGGTAAACTCGCCAAAAAAATGGAGTGTCGCTAATTGTGAATGTTTTGGGAAAAAGAGAGTTTGGTGATGAAACGAATATAGAGTTTAATTATGTATACTAAATAGGTATGGAAAGAAAGTTTAAGGAAAAACCTAACGCAAGAAATGTGTATTTACAGGCTAGGAAGAGCTCGGGAAGGTGTATAACCCACTCAGAACCAAGACAAGTTGAGAGTGATTATTTGTTAATATTTCAATTACTCTTAGCCAGTTTTAATGATAGCGGGTATGTGAAATCTGTCATATGGAGTAGTTATGGATTGATTGTGTTGTACTTTAAGAATTAAAGAATGTATATGATATCAGTGCTAAGGGACCATGTGTGAAGGCACTTGAATAGTTGGTGGATGTGGATTCCAATGCTCAGGGACAATGTGTGGAGGCATGTGGGAATCTAATGCATGTAATAGCTCAGTGCTGAGGGATCACAGGTGAAGGCACTTGAGCAGTGTATTGAGAGGGAACCCTGTGCTGAGGGAATTAAATGCGAAGGCACATGGGAACTCCGTTCTGATAAAACTCAATGCTGAGGGATAGTATGTGAAGGCATTTGAGATATTATATATCGAGGGAAGGAGTGTGGAAGTATCCGTACATGGATGTGATGAGAAGTGATACACGAAGTTGTGTGCGTAGAGCATCGCTCCGCCACAGCTAAAAAAGAATAATTGTACTATTAGTGTTCTATAGCACGAGTTAACTTGAATTTCTGGTTATATAGACATGTGATATTTTGATGTTTCATGCCAATTCGTATTCAAGTAGTGTAATAAAATTGGGAAAATTTAAGTTTATCACTCACTGGGCATTAGGCTCACGCATTTCTTTTGTTTGTTCGTTTCAGGTAGCGAGCGTGTCCGGGACGCCTAGCCTACAGAAGATCCTCGTCTGGGTTTATTTTGGACCAGTCCTTGGGATAGTTGTAGATACCCCGTTTTTTTAAATGCTTTATTTTGTCAAACATGTTCCTTAGGATTGTAGGGGTTTTGTTTCTGAATGTATACAGAGAACACTCATCTTAAAGCGTTGGGTTAGTTTATGGAATAATATGGCATATAAATAAGATTGCATGAGCATAAGTTGATTGTTCTCTAGTTACTGTAGAATACAGGTGTGTGCTGGTTCACACTCATTTCCCGAGTAATAAGGGTAGTCTGGGAGGGTGTGTGACACAATGGTGAAAGCTCTACGCAAATTCTCCCTCAATCTCTATAACCACCCTCCAACTTGAACTCTTTTATGAAAAGATTCTAAGAGTTTTAAGAGTCGCCTCTCAGAGAGTGAGAATCCATCTCCTATACAAATTAGGTATCAAACAGCCACTATCTCAAGCTTCCAAGAAGCAAGACATTGCTATTGGTTACTTGACGATTTTCATTTCTATTTCTTCATTATGTTCATCTTTCTTTCTTTCTTTTATTTTCTTAATGACAAATCAAGAGATTTGTTTATTTACTTAATAAAAGTTTTATTGACGTTGATTTTCCATCTATACTCATATTTAACACCTTACACTATGAATGTTGTAATGTTTAAAGTGTTAAGTGTATGAAGTTAGAATCTCTAAATTTTACTTATGTGTAATTTTCATCTTGATTAAATGAGAGCTTCAAACTCATCTAAATTTGTCTGAGTATAATCATCTACTTGAGAGAGTATGTGATTAATCTTAGTCATTTAACAAAAAAAAAAAAAAAAAAAAATTGGCTTTAGAGATAAAGTGCAACTTTTGCATGAAGAACTCACCATGCATCTTAGAAATAAGATTAATGTGGCGTCGAAGCATCGAGAGAGGCATTCTCTGTCTCGAGTTTGGTAGCATGGAAGCTTACATGAGTAACATTTAGGAATATGCTAGGTATGTTATCTTAATCCGACTTTTCTCATGGATCCACCACTTCCATGCTTGTTTTCTGAACATATTTTGTACTTGACAAATTCATCCATCTTCTATCTTGCATCATCACTCCATATGTTTATCCATCAAATTCTTTATGTATAAAGTTCTTTGTAGTTAATGTAAAGAGAATTCAACCATGCACATATTCGTAATTACTGTATAGATCAATTCACCAAACTAAAGAATTTTCTCAACGCCAAACTATTACAAATCCCTGTGATCGACCCTGGACTCTCTTGGAAAACCTATTTAAACTTGCACTTAGGTTTTTATAGGAAAACTTGCGTGTTAATGTATCCATCTTTAGAAGTTTTGAACGCGACATTTAGGCCAATATAAGCAATTCATAGCAATTGTATTGCACACACGACAAGTCATATTGATAATTTTTTTTTTTCTAAAACTCGTTCTTTTCACGAAGGCATACCTGGTAGTGACGATGCTTGTTGTTTGTCAATATAGATAAAGCTAAGCTTATGATGTAAGCTAGTGTACAAAACTCATAACCTAGGGCTATAATACCAATGGTTACTCATGAATGCTAAAATAAAAATTATTTAAATCAGTAAAATCAAATATTTAAAAGAAAAAAAGTGAAAACAACTTAGTATGTTAATTTAGACACCTTAGTTGTATATTACCTTCTTGATTGCTTGATGCTTGATGATTGGTGCATGAGCGAGAGTAGGGAAAAAACTAGAGAAGCTCTATTAAGTCTAAAGTTGGTGTTTGCGTTTTAAATTGAATGTGACTTGTACACATAGATTGGAGGGATGATGAGATTTGGTCTTAAAATTTCTTTAATAATGTGCTTGAAATATTTCTGCTAATCGGTCTAATATGTTTATTTAGAATAATGAGGTTTTAAGTTAATTGCATGCTGATTTAGAATTTCCTTATGGTCTTATTTTATCCTTGCTCGAGACTAGCAAAGTTCTAAAAAGTACATTCTTAAATTTAGAATTTATTAGTTTTATTGTTAATTTGTGTTCGTTGATGCTTTATTATGTTTTATTATAGGAAATCAAGCATTTGATCAAAATGATGAAATTATCCCTATAATAGGTCAAAGTTAGACCTACGGCAATGAAAGGGTCAAAGTTGATGAAAAGTATCAAATTAAGGTAAAAGAAGGCCCAGAAACTGGGTGGGCAGTACTTTCCTACTATTATAAAACCTGTAGTTCATAATTTGGTCATAACTTTTAATCTGGGAGGTCGTTTTAGGCGAATGACTAATTGATAGCTCTCTAAAAGAGCTATTTTTATGTCTCTAATCTCACTTGCTTATTTGATGTAATGTGTTTAAATATCTATTTTTGTAGGAATTCAAGCAAATCATGCATCTTGGAGTGTTAGGGGCCGTTTCGGGTTGATTTGGAGCTATTGGAAGTGAAATTGAACACCTGGAGCTCAAGGACACAAAATTATGAAAATAACCCTAAAGCAAGCGTAGAGCAGAACGCAGCTATGCAGTGCTCTATGCTCAAAGACTAAGAGTAAAAGTGGCAAAAGCACAATGAGGTAATTGACGGAAAGGGCAGGCGCGCTTATGAACGCTACAACGCTTGAGACCTATGCTCCGATTTCTCCCTAGAGCACAGAGACGCTCCGTGAGAGTGCAGTGATGCTTCGAGGCAGATTTAATATTCTCTTTGTTTGTTAGGATAAGGAGAGGTAGGACTTAATGGAGGCCGAGGAGTTCACCCAAATTTCTTCTTCTTCTTCATAATTCTATCCTCTTAGCTTAGGATTTTGATTTTATTTTGGGTTGTAGCCATGGATTGGATGCTCTCTTCCGCAATTTTTTTGTTTATAAAGATGTTAAGGTAAGTAGATTTATTATTCTTGAGAGCAAACCTATGTAATTACTCGAGACTTCATGTTTGTATAAATTTCCATATTTTGATTGTGTTTCTCTGAATCTTGTGTATACTTATATGCATGTTTTTTGGATTGATTGACATCCCTTCCCTTGAACGTATGTCTTGGCTAATCGATTTTGCTCATGCGTTTCCTTCGTATTCGTCTATGCTTTCAATTGATAAGTAGCAAGGGTTTTAGTATGCATGCTAGGTGTATTGGCCATCCATGAGCTTAGAATGTATGCTTAACCTAGGTTCAATGAAAGTTAGATTAATTAAGTTAGAGTTTTCCCATAATTAATCGTGCACTGAAACTCTTAAGCTTAATGCACTTATTCTTGGCCTTAATTGGTCGCTATTGAATCCAATTAGGACTCAATGCTTGTAGTTTGATTGAGGCTTAGGCTTTAATTGATAATTAGGGCGCTTGTTTTTCTTAATTCGATATGTTGGCTGCCTACAACGTTGGCAAATTTAATTAAGTTAAATAAGCCGGTGTGTAAGAAATCTAATAAATGTTTGATAAAAAATAAGTCAGTGATAGAAATTGCATAGGAATCCAATTGCTTTCAAGAACTTGATTATCTTATCCTTGTTTATATTAAGCCATTGCTTTTAATTTCTTTTTCATGCATATTTCTAATTCACACAAAACCCCCCATGTTTATCGCTTTAATTAGGAAACTTGCTTAACGAAACAAAGACTATTATTCCTGTGATTTGACCCAAACTTGCCACTATTGCCATGCTATCGTAGAAATAGGAGTAGGATTCGGTATTATAAATTGCTTTTGATAGGGTTCTCTTTTGGAATAAAATGATGCCTAAAGAAATTTTTGGCCTATTAAAATGGTGCTGTTGTCGGGGACAATGTCATTTTTGTTCTGTTGAGTTAAGTCCCTAGTTAGGCCATTCTTTTACTTTTAATTTGTTTTCTTCTTGTGTCAAGTTATCATGGCTAATGGAGACACAATAGGTACTATGTGTGGTGCGCAAGGCAAGCTGTCAAACGAGTAAAAGAAGAGGCCAAGCAAATTTTTGATCTCAAAAGTATGCTTGGTGATCTCGCCTCATCTATTCGACTGTTAGCTGAAAGGCAACTGCAAAGTGGCCCATGCTTTGAGGAGTCACTATAGCCATTGGGAACCCAAACCTTGCACCCATCTTGGATGGACTGCTCACTCTTATGGTTATGAAAATTCCCATTCACAACCATAGTACTGCTATTGCCTTAACATTCCCGAGCCGTCAGAGTTTGTTGAGGAGGCTAACCAAGGTATGTCATTAGAGGATATAGTTAGGGAATTGACTAATCATCAGTTCTCTGTGCAACGAGAGTGTTCCCACATTCAGAAGAATTTACTTCATATCCACCAGGACAATCTTTAAGTTAAACGGAGACTAGGGCTAAGATGCAACGTTTGAGTGACCAGCTTGCTCAAATTGTTAACTCAGTTAGGAGATTGGAGGAGTTCAAGCTGCAACCTAATATCCTCGAGACTACTGTGGTGCCCCACCACGAGGTAATGTACTTTGATGACGAGGAGGACGATGAGGATCCCGAGCCATGGAAATTAGTAGTCAAGGCAGAGGAGGAACCTAAGCTTACACTAGATGAATCACAAGTGATAGAGTTAGAGGTCGAAAGACCTCACCTTATTCTATCATTGATATTTCGTATATTTTCGAGTTTTCTTCTTCTTGTTTTCAAGAGTTAGTTGTTGAGTCTTTCTCTCTTTAGACTCATTAAAGTCATTTGAGTCTTTTCATTCTTTCTTTTTCCCCCTTATTTTTTCCTAATTTCAAAATTACCAAATTCGACCTGTCTGGTTCTCTTCAAAAGATGAGAAGCCTTATAGCCTTACCAGACTATATCGACTCATCCAATAAAGGACCAGAGAAATACAAGAATTTCTTTGTACTTTGATAGGTGACCGTCGAGCAATAGACGTTAAAAGTTTGCCCTTTTTGGAGGGAGCCAAGTGAAAAATTTACTACTTGTTTTTATGCTTTCCTAGATTAGCTTCTTGTTTTTCTTTTGTAGGGACCCTCTAGAAGAAGAAGAGCATCATTTGGAGAGGTGAGCCCTTTTACCACGCCTCAAAAACCCATGCACGGAAACATCTACAGGGAAGTTTTCTATTCCCTTGTCTTTATTTCTTTACTAATCTGATTAGAGATACATTGGGGACAATGTATCATTTTAGGTTGGGGTGGGGTATAGGTGCATGTCTGGGAAGTCCTTGAGCACTTGAGCTTGGATTTTGTGGTTGATCTGTGATATGATGATTGTGCTGCATGTAATGTGATGATGAAAATTTTATGATAAACTTTAGATAAGCTTTATTCACTTCGTTTTGAATCATGAGCGTGTATGCATAATTTTAGGTCAAATTTAAAATATTTATTGATTCCCTTGCATTCTAGAGCACATAGCCCTCTTATCTTTGGTCTTGAATGCTCAAGATTGGGTTATTTGGTCTATATGCTTGTTGTTACCCCAAAAGGCCTAGGTGATAGTTTTAAGTAACTAAAGCTCACTTTAGTAATGCATGCTTAGGTTTTCGCCAAACTCTTGTTGTGAAGTAAAAGCTTAGTGTAAAGTAAATAAAAGAAGGTTGTAAAAGGCAAAGCTTGTTGTAGATAAAAAGAAAGTTTGTATGATATTTTTTAAGGGCATTACTCCTCTTTCTCGGGGTGCGAGTAGCTAGGAGCTGTCAGATAACTCGTGATTTCTCTTGCGACTTTCATAGTTGGATGTCATTCACGTAACCCGTATGGGGAAGCCAAAATGAAGGAAGTGTGGTCTAGATAAGGTTTCCTCTTTTGTGTAAAGCAAAAAGGAAAAAAAAAAAGAAAAGCAAAAAAAAAAAAAAAAAAGAGAAAAGCAAAAGCAATAAAAAGTTTGGTTCCCTTAAGTGCTTCATTGCCACTTTAAGTCTATGAAGCTTGACACTTGAGCCTTTGAACCACAGTAGAGTAAAAACAAGTTGAGGGTTGAATAAAACTTCATAGGCTTGTAAAGACCTAGATAAGATTGACTAAGCGCACGCACACATAGGGGATAAAGAATTAGTTCTAAATTTTCTAATTGCGTGCGTGTATTTGAATGATTCTAGCTTTGTGAATATAGTTTGTTATCTTTAGCCTTGAGATTACAGTCACTCATTTAGAGCACTAATAGCACCGAATGTGCTACTTTCCTCAACTTAATTTGGGTTGGTTTTAGGATTTTATGTGTTTATTCTATGATTTTATAGGTATTGAGCACCTAAGAGGTAGAAGTGACTCTCGAAGACTAAATTGGATGAAAACGAACCAAAACGAAGCTCCACAGCATCAACCAATTGAAGAGAGAAGGGAAAAGGTAAAAACTGACCAGCTGCCTAGTGCCTAGGTGCCCCCTAGTGCTGCGCTAGGCACTAAACACCTGACAGTGCCCATTTAGGGAGAGCCTAGGTGCTACGAATATTGACAGAAGTAGAAGCCAACACGCACGAAGCGCCCAAGCACCACTCTGGCACTTGGGGGTGTTGCTTCAATCAGGGCATTTAGCGCCTAGGCGCTTCAACCAGATATAAAAGCATATTTTTCCAAGTTTAGGTCATTTCAAGCCAATTTGGAACCTTCATCCTCAATTACTCTATTTTTTCTCTTCCCATTATTAATTCTTGTAGATTTTCATTCATTTCTATTTCAAGACTCATCTTGCCACATTATGAGTAGCTAAGGTAAGTTCTTTTAGCTTAGAGTAGGATTAATTTCATTTGACTTAGTTGTGAGAACTTGTAATTCATGATTTGCTGCTATCATTCTATGGATTTTGTTTTATTATTTAAACTTCTATGCTTCTGGCTTGATCACCCATTGTCTTCTTTTTGCTTTGCTAGAGAGGAATTCATCTTTTAGTGTGTGAATATCAATAGGCCACAAATTAGACCATGCTTGTTTGTGAATTGTAGGTTGTCTAAGATAATCTTGATCATTTCTACACTGCATGATTAATTATTCAAGGATCAAATCATTAGTAACTTAGGGCTTTTCCTATTTTCTAATGAACTTGACTAGATTACCTTAACTTAATGCGGTATTTAATTGTTTAGACCTCTAATTGGAACCAGTTAATTAAACATTTAGATCAATTAAGAAATTGATAAGTTCAATAGGGCATTAGTTTAGATCTCATAGTCAAGGAGCCAAGAATAAAATTAAGCATGCAAATACTCTTTTGAGTTTGTTGAACAACCAAGCAAGTGAATGAATTTTGAAATCTCTGAGCTAGGCCTTTTAATCGAATTAATTCTTGTGTTAATTACGCTTTTACATTCATGCTATTTAAGTTCAATTGCAAACGTATCAACTCACAAACCTCCCTGTGACCATTCGAATTCATCAATCGGCTTTAAACATCTCAAGATTCCTTATAGAGATGGCTTTGTCTTGCCATCTATACTGCGCCTTTGTAGTATAGGTAGTATAGTTCGGAGATCTATAAATTCATTTAACCGACTTTCTTTCGGAATTAAACGACCTCCCAAAAGGATAGCTGTCAGTGACCACTCATCTTCTTTGTTTTTCATTCTTTATCCATCTACAACATTATATTTGAGATTTTATTTTATCTAATTTTAATAATCAAGTCAAATAGTGACGAGCCTCATCCTTTTATCTTTTATTTATCCAATTCCTACACAATTTGGGAAAAACATTTGCCTATATAAAGGAGGGTTTGCAGAAGTTCTCATCATAAAATTTTAGAGTTTTGAAGACCAAGAGAGAGAGCATTGGAGGGCCAATTCCTTCACGAAGACTGGATTGGAATGTCGAATAATGTTTTCTTTCCCTTTCTCATCTTGGATTCTTTTTTTTTTTTTAGTATTTTTGCATTCTTGCTATGGTTCTATCTGTAGAAGCCATGTTAGGCTGAATTTTTTATTATTCTGGGGCTAGATGGATTATATGGATTTTTATTAAACACTTTGTGATATTCTTGAATATTAATTTGCATTAACGTTTTCTAGAATGACCGTTCTTAATGCTTTTGGATATTTGGCCAATATTTGAATGATTTCATGATTTAAATCTTTCTTGAGAAAGTAAGCTTAGATTAGATCATGCATGCTAGATTATCATTTGAACACACGAGCGTAGTTGGATAATGGTAGAGGTTGTTGATGAAGAGTCTTAATGCTTTGCTTAACTATCTAGTTTCAAGAGATTAGTAATTAGTAATTAAGTAAAAGAAAAGATCGATGTTAAGAGGGACAATCCGGATAAAAGACTTCTAAACCTATGTGTTGTGTTAATTGATTCAAGAGTGAAAGAAATTGTGTTTAATAATGTTATTAATGAAGTATATTGTCTAGAACATCTCTTAGTTGATAATCTCTATATTCGATCACTTTTATTACTTTCTTAGTTTAACTTAGATTAGACTCTCATCATAGTTTGGCCCCATAAATAAAATTAGAGGGATCTCTAAATAATTAAAAGTATCAAACTAATTTTTCAGAGGACGATACTTGATCTTGACAATTTAACTATATTACAATTTAACGTGTGCGCTTGTATGTTATCAAGTTTTTGGTGCCGTTGTTGGGGAATTGTGTTTTGATTATCTTTTTGTATTTATGAGATTTGACTAATTTTAATTTAGGGTGCACATTGGTTTTTTTTCCCTTTATTTTCTTATTTTTGTTTTTGAGTCTTTCTTTGGTTGATTAATTATGGTGTATGCATGTTATGGGTTATAATTACTTGTGGCCTGACGGAAAGTTCCAACCCAACCTAGGTCCAATCCCACTGACCCCTTCGACTCGAATCTGTACTCGTCGAGTTATTCCAGCTATGCGTATGAGAGGTATAATCTAACCCCAATAGGAGAAAAGCCTTGCCCTAGAAGTTTTGATGCAAGAGTATGTCTTAGTGTGTAAGGTGAGGATGTTCATTAGAGAGGAGAACGAGAGGTTGAATAAACTAGATGCTCATGTTAAGATGATAGAATCTCAAATGAGTCTGTTGGTAGCTCAAGTGGAAAAGAATGAGGCTTCCATGAAACGTATGTATAGTCAACTTAGTATGATAATTAATACCCTTAGAGCATTGATTGAGGAGAACACTTCTGATGCCACTGATGTAAAGCAAAAGTGCACAAGTCAAGTAATACTATAGTTAAAACAATCAAGTATGAATATCGTTCCACTGAGACTGAATTAAGGTTTAATTGCCATTCTATTCAAGAAATGAATTGACTTTATCCAAGGAATTGAAATCGAGATTGTAATTGTATTTTGAAAACAATAAAGGAAAATAAATGCAAATTGAAATTTCAAGAGAGAAAAGCGTCCTAAGGTGTTGTTTCCTTTAATTAATTCCTTAATTAATATTATGGTTTCATGGAGTTATGCATGAAATGTCTAAGTCTAGAAATTATTATCCAAATTATTTTCTCTAAAAAACAACCATTTCTTATGCAACATAACTAATTAATAATTTCTTGAAATCAAATTAAGAAGCATAACCTTAAGCATAGTCATTAACAACTTTCTTTATCAATTTAGCTGATTGATGACTCATTCTTTTCGAGCGTCGTTTTATTCCCAAGAAGAATCCGATCAAAAGAAATTTACAATACTGAATCTGCTCCTATTACTACGATGGCATAACAATAGTGGCAAGTCTGGGTCGAACCACAGGGACAATAGTCTTTGCTTCGTTAAGCTAATTTCCTAATTCAAGCGATAAATGGGGGGAATGGGGGTTGGTGTGAATTAGAACTAGGCATGCAAAAGAAATTAAAAGCAACAAGTAAATGTAAACATGTATACGATAATCAAGTTCTCGAGAGCAATTGGCTTCCGATGCAATTTCTATCACCCACTTACTTTTGATTAAACGCAAAGTAAATTGCTTACACGCTGAATTATTAAACTTAATTAAATTCGCCAACGCTACAGGAAAACCACCAATCAAATTAAGGTAAATAAGCACCCTAAATGTCAATAAAAGCCTAAGCCTCAATCAAACTACAAGTCTTGAATCCTAATTGGGTTTGATAGCGATCAATTAAGGCCAAGATCATGTGCATTATGCTTCAGAATTCCAGTGCACAATTAATTAATGGGAAAGCTCTAACTTAATTAATCAATTTTTCATTGAACCTAGGTTAAGCATACATTTTAAGCTCATGGACAACCAATACATCTAACATGTATACTAAGACCCTTGTTACTTATCGATTTAAAGCTAAGACGAACACGAAGGAAATGCGCGAGCAAAATTGATTAGACATACGTTCAAGGGGAGGGGCATCAATCCATTCAAGAACATACAACTAATTATACACAAGATTCAAAGAAGAACAACCACAATATGGAAATTTATACAAAAATGAAGCCTCAAGTAATACATTGGTTTGCTCTCAGGAACAAGAAATCTACTTACTTTAACATCTTTATAGACAAAGAAATTGAGGAAGAGAGCATCCAATCCATGGCTATGACCCAAAATAAAATGAAAATCCTAAGCTAAAAAGCTAGAAATATGAAGGACAAGAAGAAAATTGGATGAATTCCTTGGCCTCCATGAAATCCCGCCTCTTTTTTGCCCTAAAAATGAAGAGATAATATATAGAATCCGGGGAGCGTCGTTGCGCTCTTGGAGGCATCGTGATGCTCTTGGTAGAAGTCGAGCACTTACTTAGAGCGTAGCGACACCACACGCGCGCCTTCGCTTTTCAGTCAAGCTAACTGTAAAGCTCAGCGGAGCTACGCTCTCCAGGGGCATTTTCATCCTTTTGCACGTCATTCAGGTCGGAGTGTCCAATTTCACTTTCAATGGCTCCAAATCAAACCCGGACGGCTCGTGACATTCTAAGGTGCTTGATTTGCTCAAATTCCTACAAAAATAGACATTTAAATACATTATACTAAACAAACAAGTGAGATTAGAGACATAAAAATAGCGTTTTCAAGAGCTATGATAGCACCTAAGATGTGCTATCTTCTTCAGCTTAACTTAGGATCGTTGGGCTACTTAATGTGTCTTTTATGTTATTTTGTAGGGTTCGAGCACTTAACTGGTAAAACGAGGTGTTAGCAACAAAATCAGGCTAAAACGAACCAAAAAGGAGTTCCACGACATCAACCGGGAAATAGAACTCCAAAATGACCAAAATTGTCACACCCTCTCCCAGATTACATTCCTAACCTAGGAATAGGTGCAACCTATAGATATATATGTGATCTTATATCTTGAAACACAATTTAATACCAGATCAAATGTACAAACTTTTATACTAGTGAAACATTATAAGGTAATCATAAGTTTTACATAAGATTTCTCAACTCATTATTTATCATACAAGTGTATTTATTCGGCATTCAGTACAAAACCCACACTCGTTATGCCACAAAATCATATATGACAAAATATGTACTTAGACTGAGTATTTACAACTATCCCAGAGAACTAAACCAAGTAAGCCCAGACGAGGATCTTCTGTAGGCTAGGCGTCCTAGACACGCTTGCTACCTGAAACGAACAACAATAAACAAAAAGGTGTGAGCTTAAAGCCCAGTGAGTGACTAAAATATCAATTACAATCTAATCCTTGAGTTAATGCTGATTATAACACTAATATATATCTTGTTAGTACAAATTGCTGGATCACTCATGCCATTTAACAAGATAGCGTAGATACTTTTCTAAGAAGCAGTGGAGAAAAGCTCAACGCTATTAACCTTATATCAAGTATTTTGTTCTTAATATTCATATATTCATGTATTCATACATTCATATGCCTTCACATTTCATCCTTTGGCATTTCAACATTCAAGTGCCTTCTCATAATGTCCCTCAGCACTGAGTTTCATTATAATTTCACTGCTTAAGTGCTTTCACTCATGGTCCTTCAGCACTGAGCCTTCATGTACTGATTTTCATTTGCCTTCTCACAAAGTCCTTCGACATTGGAAACTATCTCAATCAATCTCACTAGTGCCTTCGGTCATGGTCCCTCGGCACTATGTATCATATATCATATCTCCTTAGGCCTTCACACAGGGTCCTTTGGCCGTGGTTTGCATTTAGATAACATACATACATGAATTCACATAATATATTCGTTTTCACTTGAACATAATTAACGATGGTCCTTGGACAAATTACAGAGCCACTCACAGTTTGTCTTAGGCCCCGAGAGGATTGTATGCTTTTCCGAGCTCTTCTTTGCCTGTAAAAACACATTTCTCATATTAGGTTTCCTTTGGACTCCTTTTTCAAAATTATTAGGTATGCATGTTAATAACTAGCGATACTCTATTTTACTAGCGAGACTACCAGCGAGAGTTGTGAGACGCAGAGCTCCTTTGCGTTTATCAGCGACACCCGTTCTGCTGCTCACTCTCCCGCTCCTTAATGATACCACTGTCTAGCGACACTTGATATCACAGTTTTCCTTCCTTCCCTTCAAACTCTTCCTTTATCTTGCTAAAAACCATATTACAGCCAAAATCAGAACTTCCCTCCTTCTACAATCTTGTAAAGTAGTGAGTTTTCTAGCTTACCTCAAAATTTCAGACCATGACTCGTCTTCATTTGAGAATTATTCCCAAATAACTTCGGTTGCCTTGATTTGCTTAGCAGTTCAGCTTCGCTTACTTCTTCCTAGAGATTAACACATTTTCACTCGGATTTAGCTTACACATCCTTAATGGAAGTTACTAAGAATTGATTCAACTTACTTACCTCAAAATTTCAGTTTTCGCTTTGACGTTCTCGGTTCACTCTCCTTCAAACACCGATTGGTGTCCAAGTCTATCAGTAACAATCAAGCTTTTGGTTCCAGCTTCAAAATCATCATGAAATTGATCTGATTTCTACTCAAATTCGATATAAGTACCTTATTCTGCCTCTCCTCGTTGTTCGTCTGCGAAATAGAGTTAATCTGAGTTCGACAATGTATCAAAAAAGGCTTAATTATTTGATGGACTCCTTTATATATCAATATAAATCATCGACTTACCAGCTCTAACTTCCTCCTCCTTCTGGAATTAGCCAACGCCACCTTCCGCGCATGGCCCTCTCAGCCACTTTTCTATGTCTGACGCATACCATTCTTCAACGCATAGGCCTTTCCAACACATAGCAATGCCAATTCCTAGCACTTAGTAGCCTTCAACGCGTACTTCTATTTTATATATTGCACCCTTCTTCCTTAACATCAACTTCCACGTCGGGCTGCCGTTTTCAACGCATGCCTACCAGCGGCCACCCTTGGCAGCTTAGACATACCTTCAACGAATGGTCACCCATCACATGACCAACACTTAACCATTTTTACTCTCCCACAACTTGGCCAATTTTCTTTACTCACCTGCCCCATAATTCTTCTTACTTACCTTATCTCGAATACAAGTACGAGGCTTACAAAAATGCCCCTAAAGTCATGGCGCAGCTGTGACACTTTTTTCCCAAGGGTTTTGCTAGCAAAATGAATCAAGCACCGCAACGCTCCGGAAGCAAACTTTGTACAAATTAGCGTTAACGCCGTGGCACTCTGACGATTGTTTTAAAATAAACCTTCAATTTTTAGGTTAGAGATTAGCCACTAGCCGACTTTTGGCTCCATTCTCTCTATTTTTCTTCTTCTTTTCATACCTCAAAACTTGAACCAAAGAATCAGTATGCCGATTATTGGCTAAGGTAACGTTTTTCTAACTTGGGTATTATGAATTTTTCTTATAATTGATGTTCTTTGAGGTTTTGAACTTGATTCAGTGTATGCATGATTTAATTTAGAGTTTTTAAGAATTACGATCAAATTGTAACGCGGATGTTCATTTTTATTATTGCTTTGATTGTCTTACAATTCGTGACAATTGGTTGTATATCAATCATAGGAAGTGATAGGTTAGGTTAGCTTGCAAATCTAATTGGTGATGTGCATTGTTCTAATCAACCTAGGATTAAATTGATAGGACATGCAATCTAGGCCTGTTGAATATTCTGCCTAATTTTCCCTTGAGCTTAATGCGGTTATGTTTAGTCAAATTTTGCATACCTTTCATCGGTTTGCCTTAAGTCTAACTTGTCGATTACAACAATTCAATTCTGGTCTTTCCAATTGAATTGATTAGGTGCTAGCTTCAATGAATTTAGTAATGACAAACCAATGAGTAAGAACATCGAACAAAAGAAATCCTGTGTAACCCAAGCTAGAGCTTTCTCCATTTGAATTTTAACTTCTTTTAATTTGTGCAATTTACTTTTATTCGATTTAAGTTTCTTTGCAACCAACCATCATAAACCCCCCCTCTGGTTACCTTGAATTGTAAACTTTCCAACTGTGAAAGTCGATGGCTCTCTGAGTTCGACCCGGCTTGCCACTACTATTGTGGGTCAAGTTAGGAAAATTTATTTGGCACGGAATTGGGCGACAAATTTCGTCTATCAAGCTATAAACACCCTTAAACTAAAGTATGCTCGTCCTTGAGACCGACTAAACAAGATAAAGACATGAATCATATGCTGCAAATGAGTGACTCAAATCTTAAGGCTACAAATAACAAATGATATTCACAAAGCTAGAATCATTCAAATGCATGCGCTCATTTTGGAAATTTAAAACTAATTCTCTATCCTCTACGTGTGTGTGTGCTTAGCCAATCCTATCTAAGTCTTTACAAGCCCGGAAAGGTTTTATTCAACCCTCAACTCGTTTTTCCCCTACTCTGGCTCGAAGGCTCAAGAGTTAAGCTTCTTAGACTCAAAATGGCAATGAAACACTTAAGGGAACCAAACTTTTTATTGTTTTTTATTTTCTTTTTCTTTTTTCCTTTTTACTTTACACAAAAGGGGAAGCCTCATCCACACCATGCTGCCTTCGTTTTGGCCTTCCTACATGGGTTACATGAATGACATCTAACTATGAGCAACGTATTCTTTAAAGGTGCCTATGCTTACTCAATCCTCTGGGACACTTTCGGCGCAAGAGAAATCATGAGTTGCCTGACCGCTCTTGTCTACTTGCACCACAGAGAAAGAGGAGTAATCCCCTTCAAAAATATCATACAAACTTTCTTTTACTCTACAACAAGCTTTGCCTTTTACAACTTTTTATTTATTTATTTACTTTACATTTGGCTTTTACTTCACAACAAGAGTTCGGCAAAAGCCTAAGCATGCATTACTAAATTGAGCTTCAGTTACTTAAAACTATCATCTAGGCCTTTCATGGTGACAACAAACATATGGACCAAATAACCCAATCTTAAGCCTTCAAAACCACGATATGACGCCTATGTGCTCAAGAATGCAAGGGAATCAAGAAATTTTTTTAAAATTGTTCTAAAATCATGCATACATGCTCATGATTCAAAACAAAGTGAATAAAGGTTATCTAAACCCTATCACAGAATTTTCATCATCACATTACATGCAACACAATCATCATATCATCAGATCAACCATAAAGTCCAAGCTCAAGTGCTCAAGGACTCGCCAGACATGCACATATACCCCACCCCCCCACCCCCAACCAAAATGATACATTGTCCCTAATGTATGTCTAATTAGCTCAGGAAAGTAATAAAGACAACATAAAACCTCCCTTGAAGGCGTTTTCGTGCACAGGTCTTTAAGGGTCCCTACAAAAGAAAAACAAGAAGCTAATCTAGGAAAACAATAAAAAAGCAGTAAATTTGTCACAAGGCTCCCTCCAGGAAGGGCAAATTTCTAAAGTCGATTGCTCGACGTGATTTGTCCCCTGTCAAGGTACAAAGAAATTCTCGTATTTCTCTGGTTCTTTCTTGGATGAGTCAATATAACCCGATAAGACTATAAGCCTTCCAATCTTTTAAAGAGAACCAGACATGTCGAATTTTGTTTTTTTTTTTTTTTTAAAGTAGGCAAAAAAAAGGTAAAACAAAGAAATGTAAAGACTCAAATGACTCTAAAGAGTCTAAAGAAAGAAAAGGCTCAACAATTGATTCTTGAGAAAAGGCTCAACAATTGATTCTTGAGAACAAGAAGAAGAACCTGGGATTCGTCTGGTGTAAGGTTGGGTTCTTTTTCTGCCTTGACTACTGGTATCCATGGCTCGAAATCCTCATCGTCCTCCTCGTCATCAAAGTACATTACCTCGTGCTGAGGCGCCTCGGTAGGCTCGAGGATATTAGGCTGCAACTCGGACTCCCTAACCTCCTGATTAAGTCAGCAATTTGGGCAAGATGGTCACTCAGTCGCTACATCTAATCCTTAGTCTCCATTGCAACCCGAAGATTGTCCTGCTGGATATAAAGTAAATTCTTCTGAATGTAGGGACACTCTCGCTGCAAAGAGAACTGGCCATTAGTTAATTCTCTAACTATATCCTCTAATGACATACCATGGTTGGCCTATTGAGACACTCTAACGGCTCGACAATGACAGGGCAATAGCAGTACTGTGATTGTGCATGGGAATTACCAAAGCCATAAGAGAGAGTCGTCCATTTAGGATGGGTGCAAGGCTAGGGTTCCCAATGGCTATAGTGACTCCCCAAGGCATGGCTCGTTAGCATCGAGCTACCTTGTAGTTTCCTTTTAGCTAATAGTCGAATGGATGAGGCAAGATCACCGAGGCACGATTGATGATTCATTCTTTTTGGGCGTCATTTTATTCCCAAAAAGAATCTGATCAAACGAAATTTATAATACCAAATCTGCTCCTATTACTATGATGACATAGCAATAGTGGCACGTCCGAGTCAAACCACAAGGACAATAAGTTTTTCTTCGTTAAACTAATTTCCTAATTAAAGCGATAAATGGGGGGGGGGGGGTTTGGTGTGGATTATAACTAGGCATGCAAAAGAAATTAAAAGCAACGGGTAAATGTAAACATGTATAATATAATCAAGTTCTCAAGAGCAATTGACTTCCTATGCAATTTCTATCACTGACTTACTTTTGATTAAACACATATTAGATTGCTTGCACACTGACTTATTTAACTTAATTAAATTCGCCAACCTACAGGAAACCCACTAGTCGAATTAAGGTAAATAAGCGCCCTAATTATCCATTAAAGCCTAAGCATCAATCAAACTACAAATCTTGAATCCTAATTGGGTTCAATAGCAATCAATTAAGGCCAAGATCATGTGCATTAAGCTTAATTCTAGTGCGTGATTAATTAATTGGAAAGCCCTAACTTAATTAATAAAGTTTTCATTGAACATATGTTAAGCATACATTCTAACCTCATGGATAACAAATACACCTAGCATACATACTAAGACCCTTGCTACTTCTTGATTTAAAGCATAGACAAAAACAAAGGAAACGTGCGAGCAAAATCAATTAGCCAAGACATATGTTCAAAGGGAGGGACGTCGATTCATTCAAGAACATACATCAAATTATACACAAGATTCAAAGAAGAACAACCACAATATGGAAATTTATACAAAAATGAAGCCTCAAGTAATTACATAGGTTTGCTCTCAAGAACAAGAAATCTACTTACTTTAACATCTTTATAGACAAAGAAATTGAGGAAGAGAGCATCCAATCCATGGCTACAATCCAAAATAAATAGAAAATCCTAAACTAAAAGGCTAGAAATATGAGGAAGAAGAAGAAAATTGGATGAATTTCTTGGCCTTCATTAAATCCCGCCTTTTTTTTGCCCTAGAAACGAGAAGATAATGTATAGAATCAGAGGAGCGTTGTTGCACACTTGGAGAGCATCACGATACTCTAGGTAGAAGTCGAGCACCTATCTAGAGCGTAGTGACGCTTCGCGCTGCATGCCCCCCTTCACTTTTCTGTGAAGCGAAGCGTAAAGCTCAGCATAGTTGCGCTCTTCAGGGGCCTTTTTTCCCTTTTTCGCATCCTTGAGCTCTGGGTGTTCAATTTCACTTTTGATAGCTTCAAATCAACTCCATCAAATTTCTATAAAAATAGACATTTAAACACATTATACTAAACAAGCAAGTGAGATTAGAGACATAAACATAGCTCTTTTCGAGAGCTATCAAAGATTGATAAAAATGCGAGGCATAGATCTACCAAACATACAATTACTCAATCATATATTTAACCTAACATTCATTGAATGCCAATCAATATAGAATAAAGCACAATAACATTGAACAACATAATATTCATCAATTTCCTTGAAAATATTAAACAATCAACATAAGTTTATAATTAAATTCACCAATACCCTAAAACAAAGAGTTTAGACACATATAACCACCAAACACATAATCTCATATGAGTGTTTGAACATAAAGATAAAAGGAAAGAGAAACTTAGGAACACAAGAGTCTTGACTTGCTTCTAGTATAGAACTCTGTCAATCTCAACTTGGTCGGCACCTTGGGATCTCAAACGACTCACAAATACTGTTCTCTCTTTTTGGTAGCAAAACCCTACTTTTAGGCTCTATAATTTTGTGGTTAGAGTTGCTAATCACCTCCAAATCTATAGAATTTTGAAACTTGGTGGCCAAGATATTTTCAAATTTTGCACATTTTTTATTTTTGGAAAGTTGGTGTTGGTGTTGATCGTCATAAAAGGGTAACCCTTATCGTGGTGCCACAATATCACATGATGCATCTCGCATAGCGCCACAACGCTCTCATATAATGTAGTGGCGCTACTTCAAATGCCACAAATTGGTGCACTTGAATAAAAGTGTCGGGTGCAGTGCCAACCTAGCATCAAGGCGCTGACCTATATTAGGGTTTCCTATGTTTTCCTTTTTCATCATATTTTAGCTTGATTAAGTTCTGTTGGCTTCCAAAGCCCATTTTCTTTATAATTACCTAAAAACGACTTGCAAACAATATCAAATTTAATAAAAACATACCTTTGGAGTTGTTAGAGAACTCACCCTTCTACATGTCGCTGACAGTTGTGGCCATCTTGCGGAACCTGAGTCTCTGTGTATTGGATGGCCTTCCCATGGTTGGCCACTTTGTTTTCCAACTGAGTCGTCCTATTTCTTGACTCCTTAAGGAAATCGCCTAGCAACTCCTCTAAAGATGGCTTCCTTTCAACTTATTGACCAAAACCTTAAGGAGCCTGCAAAGCTTTTCTAGGGATAGCATAGGAAACATTTTCATGATAACGAAACCTGGGTTATAATGAGAGGACAAATTTTGAGAATTTTGAGCATGGTGCCCATGTTGGCCTTGACTTATATGCATAACATTCGCTTGTTGCACCTTAGGATCCTTCATTTTCGGCTACGCATTAACTGCCGCCATTGATACTATTAACTGTTGGCTTCCTGAAACAACAAATTGACTCAAAGTGTTAGTCAGGATGGCCATTTGTGCCTTTAATGCAGTTACGTTATCAAGCTCATGTAGACCAACTACTCTCGTAGTTGATCTCCTAGTTAAACAATTGTAGCTCTTTGTGGCCATGTCTTCCAGCAAGGTATGAGCCTTATCTGTAGTTTTAGAAAAGATTAACCCTCTTGCAGCTGCATCTAGGATGGACTTCGTCATACTAGACAATCCATTGTAAAATAATTGGATCGGGAGCCAATTGTATGCTATGGACATTTTCGTAGTATGTCCTTGCATCTTTCCTAGGCTTCAAATAATTGTTCACCTTCATTCTGCTTGAAGGTGACTATCTCCGTTTTGAGCCTTGTCGTCTTTGTTGGAAGGAAGAATTTATTCAGAAACACCTGAGCTAGCCCATCCGAGGTGGTGATGCTACTCGACATAAAAGACTTAAGCAAGTCCTTGGCCTTGTCTTGCACAAAAAATGGGAATAAATGTATGCAAATAGCATCTGGGTTCACCCCATTTATTTTTACGGTACAGCTGAAAAGCACTCAAAAAGTGCCTTTTATGTTCTTAATTTAGGGATGTTTTTATGATATTTCACGTTTTTTCTAGTGGTTTTCAGGTCATTATGAAAAAAACTAGCGCCAAAGGCTAAAAAGACCAAATCGAACCAAAATCGAGCAAAAAAAAACAAGAGAAAATGCAAGAAAATAAAAATAACAAGGTAGTGCAACCAAGAGCATTGCTGCGCTGCCCCACTGCACTCTAGACTCGAGAGCATAAAAAATTGGGATGTCGCAGAGCGTTGTGTCACTTCTATGGACATTACTGCACTTGGGCAAGGAGCTTTGCAATGCTACGGCTCTACGCTTGAGACAAGGCTTCAATGATGAATAGCGTCGTTGCGCTAAGATTTTATGAAGGATAGCATCGCAATGCTCTAGGAGAGCACAACGATGCCAACTTTCCTTATTTGAAAATTCCCTATTTTTGGAAAAGATTTTGTGCGGTCACTTCTATAAATTGAGGGGTTTCTAGCAACCCTAGACACATAATACAAAAACCCAAAGAGTTAGTTGACTACACGAAGGAGAGAAAAGAGTTTAAGAGTTTAGTGTCGTTCGAGTTCCCTACATGAAAATCAAGAAAGTCTTGGCCGTTCCTCTTCAATCAAGGGCTTCTTTACAATAGAGTTTTCTTTTCTTTATACTCTTTCTATGCTTAAAATTGTCTTGAGAACATGTTGTCTAAAGCTATGAGTGGCTAGACTCTTTAGTTTTAGGTATTAATGAATTGTTTATGAAGTTATGCTAATGTTGTAGACTTTTCATGGATTGTTATAATGAATATGTTTTTCATTGTTATTGTGCTTAATTCTTGTTGATTGGCCATCCATGCTTGCTAAATTAGATGTATGATTTAAAAAATTGTATGTCTAATTGGATCTATAACAATGAATCATTATTAACCTCTCATTCAAATAGTTAGGTTAATAATGAAAGTTGCTAAAGACTACTCCTAATGCCATGTGACTTGTATTGGTTTCAAGATATTGGTAATGAACTACATTACATGAGAAAATGTTGTTTTTTATAGGAAATAACCCGGATTTATGTTTCTAGGCTTAAGCATATGAATTGCAATAAACTCTATGAACTCTAGAATGTTGCGTAATGAATTAAACAAGGATTCAATACCCTAGAACTCTCTTTCACTATTGTATTCCAAATTTACTTGTTTTCCTTATTTGTTTTCTCCAATCATAACTTGAAGTCGATTCCTCAAATAAATTGACTCAACTCTAGAATAGCTAAGTGATTTAAACCTTCACAATTGGAATCTCAGTGGAATGATATTCGGAATTTAATCATCTTATATTATAACTTGACCCGTGTATTTGCGGCTTTCATGAATTGAAAGTCTCCAAAAAAAAGGAGCGTATGTGTCTATAGGGATCATCAACTGGACTCCCTATAAAAGCACAATCTTGTGCCATTTGGATAAGACTAGGTTTAACCTCGAAGTTATTGACTTCAAGTGATGCTTGCATAATACCAGGTTGGGTAGTAGGAATAACTGGTTGAAAGTAGTCCCTAATCATTTTGGTTTTCGCTTGTTAAGCCATGGAATCGAGCACGGGCCTTAGATTCCTCCTTAGGTTTACCTGAAGGTAGGTTCAATCTATTGATCAAAAGGCAGGAGTTCAGCCCGGTGAGTAAAAAGCACCTGAAAAGTGCTTTATTTGCCTTTAATTTAAGGATGCTTTTATTAGATTTGATGTTATTTGCTAGTGGTGTTCAGATACTTATGAAGAAAACAAGTGCAGAAGGCCAAGAAAACCAAATGGAGCCAAAACCGAATGAAAAAGTGAAGAAAAAGTGCAAAAACTCTGAAACAGGGCAGCATCGTGGCGCTACCTCGATGCTAAAGCCCAAAAGCATGATTTTTGGGATAGGTGAGAGCACCGCAGTGCTATGCATGGAGCGCCACAACATTGGGTCAATGTTGCGACACGACGCTTGAGGGTAGGCTTTCATGATGGTCAGTGTCGTAATGCCAACGTTTTTTTGAAAATTTGATAATTTATGAAAGTTCTTGGGCTGCAAGTTTAGAAAATTCTAATAGGGACATGATCAGCAGCTCTAAGCATGAAATTAGAGAGCCAAAAAGTGAGGGTTTCCTCTATATTGAGGGTAAAGGGTTGGATAAGAGTTTGAGGCCATTTGAGATCCCGAGGTGCAGACCAAGTTTGACGAAATTCAACACTGAAGGTCATTCGAGAGTCTTGTCTACCTAAGTTTTTCTTTCTCTTTTCTTTTATGCTTAAAAATCTGTATGAGAATATGTATTTGATGGCTATGTTTGGCTAAACTCTTAGTTTTAGAGTGTTGATGAATTTAATTATGCACTTAAGTTGGTTATGTAGTATTTTTCGTGAATGTTGTTGGATAATATGTTTTTCAATGGTATTGTGCTTTATTTTCTATTGACTAATCATCAATGAGTGTTAGGTTAAATATATGATTCAGTGGTTGTATGTTTGATCGGATCTATGACATTGAATCTTTATTAATCTTTCATGAAAATAGTTAGGTTACTGAATGAAGTTGTTAATGACTATTCTTAATGCCATGTTTATTAATTTCGTTTCAAGAAATTAGTAATCAATTAGGTTGCATAAGAAATGGTTGTTTTGAGAAAAGATAATTCAGATAATCGTTTCTAGACTTAAACATATTACCCATGCATAATTCCATGAATGTTATTACCTCTTCAAATTTCAGTTGCTTTTACTTTTCTTTTCTTGTTTTCAAAATTCAAATCCAAACCCTATTTTGATTCCTTAGAAAAAATTGATTCAATTCTTAAATAGCTAAGTAATTATATCGTAATTCAATCCCCAGTGCAAATGATACTTAGTCTTAACCGTTTTATATTAGAACTTGCTGTGCACTTGAGGTTATCACATCATTTATCATGCTTGTGTTCTTGTCCAATTGAATGCTTGATCACCATTTAGTTGATTGAAGGTTTCTTTTTTCTACTTGAGAGAGAAATTTTTAAATTGGAATGACCATGATGAACTAATGTTGGATTGTGCATGAGAGTGATAGAAAAACATTAGAGGTTTAATACAAATGAACTTAGTGCTATGTCTACTTGTTCCAATTGCATGAAAATAGAATTGGCTTTTAGATATTAGAAAGGGTTCAGCACGAGAAAGTCAACTTGGATAATTGACTTCCAGGCCTAAGCATTTAATTAAATTGATTGAGAGAAAATACATTCAAATTAATAAAGTGTTGAGTAAGATCAATACCCTAGGACGTTCTTATCAAGTGATTCTGTATTTTGAACATTTATTTTCTTTCTTTATTTTTTATGCTCACACATTCATCTAGTTCGATTCCCTAAATAAAGTTAAGAAAGTTGCCTGATAGCTAGTTAAATTAATTTGATAATTCCTTGAAGATGATACACAATGATTGGAATTTTATTACTTTGACGTGTGCGCTTGCACATATCATGGCTTCGTTGTTAGATTGTGATAGGATTTCATTGTTGATTGCAAACCTAATCATAGGAGGCTGTTAAGAGTTGAGTAACAAATCTCGCAATTATGTTTCTACATTACTCAAGAAAGGTCAAGAATCAAGCTCAGAATGGCTTGATAGCACCTAAAATGTACTATCTCACTCAACTTGATTCAGGTTCGTTCCTTAATTTTATATGTTTATTTCATGATTTTGTAAGTGTTAGGCATCAAAGAGGTAGAACCAACTATTGGGGCACAAATGGAGCAGAAAGGGACTAAAATAAAGCTCTAGAAGATCAATTGGGGAAGAAGAGAAGAATTATGAAAATGCCCTTAAGGGCAGGGATTGCGCATTGTTCTAACACTTTCACTAAAGGTAGAATGAAGGTGCCAGGTGAAAGAGCCTTTCGTAGTTGCTTGCAAATGACTAATAAAAAACATTTATATTAATCGAAATTTACTACTACTACTACAAAGACGTAGTAATAGTGGTAAATTTGGGTGGATCTACATGGAATCATGAGAATAAGCTTCAAATAGTTAATTAACTAGTTATAGCGATAAATGGAAAGGTTGTGTGTGGAGTTGAGTACTAGATTGCATGGAATTAGAAATAAAGTTGGTAAAATGCAACTTAGGATTGACAGTTCTAGTTCTAGAAGGGAATGGATTCCTATGCAATTTTCGATTGTGAACTTCTCTTGACTAAACATACATTCATTTGTGTACATGACTTGTTCAACCTAACCAAATTCATTGAAGCTACAAACAGCCAAATCGTTGGGTTAAAGCAAGTGTGTAATGGTTATTTTCATCGTGCTCGTTGCTTAGTGGAAATGTGTTGGCTACCGTTGGTGCCATGCGTAGGTTGAAGGTTTAAACTACTTTAATGTTTTTGTAAGGTTTAATCAAATAGTTTCTTTTTATTTATTTATTTATTTATTTATTTTTTGTTATTTCACATTATTTTTCTAGAATTGAAATGTTGATATGGTTGGATGTTTTATGGGAAAGACAACCCTAGAAGCTCACACTTTATTTTAACGTTTTTGTTAATTTTGTTGTTGGGTTGGGTTGGGTTGGATTGGGTTGAGGGTGTTTTTTGAACCAACCCAAAAATTCAGATTGATTGAGTTGGCAGCCCAAAAGACCCAAATAAAGTCTCCAACCAACCCAACCCTTAAAATTCGTGTTGGGTTGGATTGGGTTGTTGGCTTATAACTTATTTTTTCTTTCTAATTAAAAATATGTAAAATTTATCTACAACACATAACTAATAACTAAAATCTCATAAAATTTAAATGTTAAATACCAAATATCTATGATATTTATTACAAACTTTAAACGAAGACAAATATCATAACAATTTAGAAGAAAAATATTCAAAATCCATAAATTAGTCAATACAAAATAATCAAACTTTAAACAGAGAGAAATATATATATAAATCGGTTTGGGTTGGGTTAATCCAAATTTTTTTTTAGCTAACTCATGACCTAACCCAACTCTTACATTTTAGGTTGGGTAGTCTCAATTTTTCGGGTTGTCAAGTCATTTGAACACTCCAACTTTACATTGATTTGAAAACGTTATGAATAAATCTACAAAAATGAAATTTAAAAAAAAAATCTTCAATATGATCATCCATACATTTTAAAAAAAGACAAATGTGTAGTCTATAGTATTTTTGGTCTATGATAAAGGTAATGAAAACAGTTTTAAATTCTTTCTAAAAGTTATAATTTTGTAGTTTGACTTTTTTAGTAAATTTGATAAATTTGATTTCTATTGTGTTTTTCGATGGTGGAGAATTAGTCAACAATTATGTTGAAGAAAAGATACATTCAATATTTGACTTCAAGAAAAAGAAAAAAAAAAGTTAATTTATTCCATTCTTCTTTTATTTAAGAAAATAGATAGGTTGGAAAAAGTATCCTTTTGAATAAGGCTTAATGCATTCTTACGCTCCTTTTTTTATTTGAAGAATTGTTTAAATATAAATCACATGTGTTAAATGGAATATAAATTATATACACAATATGAATTAAACTTTTGAGAAAAACAATAATAGAGCGACACTATTTTGAACGGTTCAAGTTTTGGAGAGTTGTCGGTTAGTATCGTGTGAACTAATCGAATTTATTTATTATTTTGATTTTAAAAGTTATTTTTCATTGAAATATTTATTTTAAAGATTTTCTTTAAATATAACAAAATGAGTTAAATTACTTATAAATATAGAAAATTTTTAGTGTAAAACTGTAATAGACCGCGGTAGACTTCTATCACTAAATGATAAATCTTGATAAACTTTCTGTAATTTATTACTAAAATTTTCTATATTTGTAGATAGTTTAATATTTTTTCGTTTATAATAATGTCTCTTATTTTTATTCAATATTTACCTGTAAATGTTATAATAAAATTAATTGGTAATTAAAAAAATTGAACATACACTCGAAACGTACTTTAGATAATGTGATGTTTTATACTTATTATTTAAAGAAAAGTTAGAATAAAATATCTCATCTTACGTGAGAATGTTTAGATAAAGAATAAAGTGCATAAATGGCATGGTCTCTATTTCATTTTCTTTAGGTATATCTGTAATACAAGGGTATCTAATCTTTATATCAAAATATCTTTTTCATGCTATTAGTGCATGCAAATTTACAAAGATAAGATGTGATTGATTTTCTAGTTTGACTGAGTGCCGATTTGAATTGGCTTAAAAAAATATTTTTAAAAGATTTGTTTTTATTTAGACATTTTTTATGATATCGATTTAAAATAGAAACACTTGTGTGTTTAGCAATTTTTTTAAAAAAATTATTTTTATATATTGCGTTATGCATTAATCAAATGTATTTAGTGTTTTGATTATAAAAGTGATGAAACTATTTATTTTCTATCAGATACTTACCTGTATTTGTTTTAATAAATTTAGTTGGTAAATTAGAAAAATTGGACATCATCAAAGCCTACTTTAGATACTTGACATTTTATACTTACTATTTAAAAAAGTTGAATAAAATATCTCATCTTACATGAGAATGTTTAGATGGAGAATAAAGTGAATAAAGGGCATGTTCTATTTCATTATCTTTGGGTCTATGTGTAATACAAGGGAATTTAATCTTTATCGGGAAAGATCTTTGTTGTGTTAGTTTTAGTGCATGCAAATCCACAAGTGCAAGATGAGATTGGTTATTTTAATTTGACTAAGGGTCTATTTTGATTGGCTTACAAAATATTTTTTAAAAACTCATTTTTTTTAATACTTTAAAAAAAAACTGTTTAAAATAAAAACACCTATGTGTTTTGACATTTTTTCTCCCAAGTGTTTTTATATATAAGTTTATCTGGCTTGTTATATACTAAATGTGTGTTTTTTTAATATCAAATTATTATAAAGGACAACTATAAAATACTTTGACCTAATAATTTAACAATGTTAAGAGTTATTATGCGATTCCATTTTCTATCATATAGTCTTGGAATTCTAAATCCATATAATCTCCACCTCGATTTGATCAAAGTGTTTTAATTATTTTTCCTAATAAATTTTCAACTATAGTCTTATACTTTGACCTAATAATTTAACAATGTTAAGAGTTATCATGCGATTCCATTTTTTATCATATAGTCTTGGAATCCTAAATCCATATATTCTCCACCTCGATTTGATCAAAGTGTTTTAATTATTTTCCCTAATAAGTTTTCAACTATAGTCTTATACTTTTTGAATTTTTCAAGTGCTTCAGACTTATGTTGCAATAGGTAAATATACTCATATCTAGAATAATCATTGATAAGAGAGATAAAATGTTCATACCCTCTTCTTGCTTTAACATTTATCGAACCACAAATGTTTGAATATACAAGTTCTAAGGGTTCTTTTGCTCTGTGACATTTTTCAGTAAAAGGTATTTTAGTCATTTTGCCTTCAAAGCAAGACTCACATACAGGTAAAGAGTCTACTTCTAACTGATATGCCAAAACTTTACTTTAGCACGCAAGTGTATAGGTCGAGTTATTATAAAACAATCAAGGGACTAAGTATTGTCAACTGAAGATCAAATGACTGAAAAATACTTAGCTATTCTAAAGCTTCTAGATTTTGTCTAAGGGTTGGTCCCATAATGCCAATTTGCAATTTTAACTAAACAAAGCAAATAAGTGATGGATGAAATTCAAGAGATAAAAGTGTTGAAGGGTATTGAATTTCTTATGTACTTCATTAAGTCATGCAGGGGTTTTCTATGGATTATTATATTAATGATATACTTAAGTCTAGAAAGTAAATTTCAAAGTATTATCTTCCAATAATAATCTTTTCTCGTGCAATCCTATTTGATTACGAATCAGTTGAAACCAAATTAGAAAGCATGACATTAAGTTTAGTCATGAGCAACTTTCACTAACAACCTAACTATTCGAATGATAGGTTAGCTAATGATTCAATATTAGGTTTAGTCCATGAGCTAACAATGGGTCCTAATGAACCTACAGATCATGAACTCCAATGATCCGAAATTAACCAGATAGACTCTTTAACCTAGTTAATTAATATTCGTTAACTATTGGGACACTCCACTAAAGCACAATAGCTGCACTCTTCTCATTGTAGATATATCTCTATCCATTTGATATAACCATAATAAGTAAATCGATCCTTCACAAGTTGTTCATAATTACAGTTGGGTCAAAAATATCGTTTTACCCTTAGAATTACATCTTTTTTCTTAAATCCCACTAATCCTCTAATGAACAATTGGTTTGTGGTCCAACCATCAAACCTAGTCCCTCTAGGGCCAATGAGAGGGTGGGGTCCCTTGTTCAAATCTTAGAGTCAATACTTAAGGGAACAACTTTTCTACTAACCTAGAAATAGGTAGGAGTGTATCTCATCTTGCAGAACTATGTCCCTAGTTATCTTTCTGATCTTATCCCTAAAATGGGAGGCTTATTAAGTACGCGAACTCGAGACACTCTCACCCATGCAAATTAAAGGATAATCTCAAACAGATAGGAGTTCATATTTAGCTCAAGATTAAGATCAAGCTACCTAGGTCATCAGGTTGAAATAATCAGTTTAACAGTAAACGATGTTAAAAAATAAAAGTGATTATTTCATGGTCCGGTCTTATACAAACTAATTGCATAGAATGGCCCCACTCACATGACTCTACATGAACGATATAGGATCACATCGTTTGTATAACATACAAAGTAAGCTGCATCCATAGTGTCCCCAAGATAAGGTACACAACCTTATCCTTATACTATAGACCATTTTGGCTATTACCTAAAATTGATCCACTTTTATGTCTATACATGAAATCTAAGTATTCAACCTATAGATATGAGTTCTTAGTTTATTGGACTTAATAAATGAAATTCATATATTCAATAACAACTTTACTGAATAAATCTTGATAACAACTTTATTGAGAATAAGTTCCAAAATTTACAAACTATGAGTTTTAAGACATAAAACCCAACAAACTCCCACTTTGACTAAAACTTCAATGAGTAAAAATTACATAATGTTGAGTTTATAGAGAAAAGCATATAAATACAATAAACTAAGGCATTAGATACCCAGTAGCTTTCTCCCATTAGTCATAGTTTACATAATTTGAAGTCGTAGACTCACTAGGTTACCCTCAAACACTTTAGCCGTGAGGACCTTTGTAAATGGATCAACAATGTTGTGCTCTGATGCAATCTGCTTGGCGATTACGTCACCTCTTTGCACAATTCCCCTGATGAGATGATTTTTGCGTTTGATGTTTTTGTCGCGCTTATGACTTCTAGGTTTTTTGGTATTTGCAACTACACCATTATTATCACAATTGTAAGCCTCATACCTGGCATTGGGAGACAGCAAGTTAAGAAGAAAATTATGAGAAGGGCATTGAGTAGAGAAAGGTGGCCGATGTGTGTGGGAGCAAAAATAGCTAAGTGTTGGCCATGCATTGGTGTGGCTATGCGTTGAGAGTATAGCCCAGGCCTGACGGGAGTTGCCACTGATAGCTATGCTTTGAAGAAGGTAGCTCGGCATGGACGTAGATGTGAAGGAGGGAGGGTGCGATAGGCATTGATGGTAGCTTGCGTTGAAGGCTATTGTGCGTTAGTTGGTCAACACAGCCATGCGTTGAAGGCTACTGTGGTTAGTTGATCAGCACAGCCATGCGTTGAAGGCTACTGTACGTTAGTTGATCAGCACGGCCATGCGTTGAAGGCTACTGTGCGTTAGTTGGTTAGTACAGCTATGCGTTGAAGAGAAGGTATGCGTCGATTAGTTAAATATATAAAGATGAAGTGGAGATTAAGTCGGTGGTATATATATATATATATGAGTGGACTGAGTGTTTAATCATTTTAACCACATTTCAGAGCTCGAGTTGATCCCATTTCGAAGCTGAACAATGAAGGAAGGTAGAAGAAGGTGTTTATGTTGGTTTGGGGTGGAATTCTCATTGTTTTCGTGGAGGAACTAAAGTTGGAACAGAGAGTTCGGCTGGTGTTACTTAATCTGAGCATCATTCAGCGTTTGGAGAAGAACAAACTATGGAAGCTGTGGCTAGGGTTGAAATTTTAAGGATAGTAAGCTAACCCGATTTCTAGCAATTTCCATGAAGGATGCTTGAGCCGAATTTTAGTAGAAATGTGTTAAACTCTAGGTAGAAGAGATCGAAGCTGAATTGCTAGACGATTGGGAGCAATTCGAGGTTGTTTGAGAATATCTCTCAAACGAAGAGAACTTTCATTTTAAAACCTTGAGGTAAGATAAAGGACTTATTTCTCTACAAGTTTGTGGAAGGGAAGAAGTTCTAAATCTGGCTAGAAATATGACTTTTAACAGATAGAAGTGAGAACAAAAAGTAAAGGAGGAAACTCTGCTATCGGGTGTCGCTGAGAAATTGAAGTATGATTAGTGAGACGAGTGTCGCTGGGAGCAGAGGAGCTTTTTGTCTCACAAATCTCACTGGCTCTCGCTAGGTCCCATTCCTCAGGTAATCTCGCTAGTGTCGTGTCCTGTTGTGTGGTTGCGTTTGTAATCTCGCTAGAAAAGTGGAATGTCGCCGGTGATCTCGCTAGTTACATAGAATCTCGCTAATTATGATTATTTTGGGAAAAATGAAAGTCTCGGTGAAGGAACGTGATTAGAGTTGAATTATGCACACTTAATGATCATGGAAAGGAAGTTTAAGGGAAGCTTAACGTGAGAAACATGTATTTACAAGCCAAGAAGAGCTCGAAAAGACATATAATCCGCCCAGGGCCTTTGACAAATTGTGAGTGATTTTTTATTTCATACAATGACTACTTTTAGCAATGTGTGAGTGGAAACTATCATGTCATATGGAATCCTGTATACGTATCTCCTTTTGAATATTTTGCTGTGCAACATATGTATGGTGTATTCACTGAATATCTTGTGTTGCATTGCGAAGTTTAAAGAATATTATACGTATTATCTAAATGCAACCCACGGCCGAGGGACCATGTGTGAAGGCCTATGGGAATACGATATATGATACTCAGTGCTGAGGGACCACGTGTGAAGGCACTTGAGAAATTGATTGAAATGGATTCCAATGCCGAGGGACCTTGTGAGAAGGCATATGGAAACCCAGTACATGATAGCTCAGTGCTAAGGGACCATGAGTGAAGGTACTTGAGCAGTGGATTGATATGGAACCTAATGCTGAGGGACCATGTGAGAAGGCATATGAGAGCTCTGATATAATGAACAGTGCCAAGGGACAATATGAGAAGGTACTTGAGGGTTTGAAATGCCGAGGGAAGATAAGTGAAGGCATTTGTGCCGAAGGACCCGTGTGAAGACATTTGAATATGTGAATGATGAGTATTGATACACGAGAATGAGTGCGTTGAGCTTCGCTCCACCTCAGCTAGAAAAGGATAATTGTATCACTTATGCTCTTGTGGTGTAGTTGATTAGGAATTCTCATATATATATATATATATATATATATACACATATATATGTGTGTGATAGTTTTGTATGCTTCATGTTAACTCAAAGGAAGTTTATTAGTAATTAGTTTATTCAGTCACTCACTAAGCATTAGGCTCACGCTTTCTTGCTTGTTTGTTTTATTGTTTCAGGTAGCGAGTGTGTTCGGGACTCCTAGCCTACTAAAAATTCTCGTCTGGGCCTGCTTCGGATTAGTTCTCTGGGATAGTTGTAAATACACAGTTTATGTACATGTTTTTGTCATGCATGATCCTTGGAGTATAGTGAAAGTGGGTTTTTGTGATGTATAGAACGAATACTTGTTATGATGATTTATGATTTAAGCATCTTGTTTGAGTGGTTATGTTTAACTTATGGTGTCCCGCTGGCATATAGCTAGGTATAATTGATCTGGTGTTGATTAATGTTATAAGTTATGCGGGAACGGGTATGTACAGGTTCGCACTCACTTCTAGGTTAGGAAGGGAATCCGGCAGGGGGTGTGATAGAAAGTGATAGGCAGATGCATATTTGGAACAACTTTCAGATCTGCTAAGAACGTTTTGGGCCATACTACTTCTTTCACCATTTCACATGCAGCTACATACTCAGCTTCCATGGTGGAGTCAGCTATATAGCCTTGTTTGATACTCATCCCTACTATTGCTCTTTCGTTTAGAGTGAACACTGATCCTGTTGTAGATTTCCTTGAATTATTGTCGATCTGAAAATCAAAGTCAATGTATCTAGTAAGGATCAAATCCTTAGCGCCATACACGAGCATATAGTCCCTCGATCTTCTTAGAAACTTGAGGATATTTTTAACGGTAGTCCAATGATCATATCTAACATTGGACTGAAACCTACTGAGGATCCTTACTGCATAGCATATGTCAGGTCGTGTACACAACATGACATACATCAAACTTCCAACTGCTGATGGGAATACGTCTCAGATCCTCCACTTCTTAAGGTTTCTTAGGACCCTATTCCTTTGACAAATGAATTCAATGTATAAACTGTAATAGAACTCTTTTGAAATTCTGCATCTTATATCTAGACAACATTTTGTCAATATATGATGTTTGAGACATAGCTAACATCTTATTCTTACGATTCCAAACTATTTGGATTCCAAGAACATACTGAGTCTCTTCCAAATCTTTCATTTGGAATTGGGTTGCTAACCATTGTTTAATGTCAGTTAGAAATCCTACCTCATTTCCAATGAGAAGGATATCATCAACATACAATACTAGAAATGCTACGTTTGTGTTAATAATCTTCTTATAGACACAAGGTTCATCAACATTTTGTTCAAAGCCCTATGATTTGATCACAGTATCAAACCTTATATTCCAAGATTGAGATGTTTATTTTAACCCATATATGGATCGTTTAAGTTTGCAAACCTTTTGCTCTTAACCCTATTATATGAACCCCTTTAGTTGAACCATATAAATACTCTCTTCAAGATAGCCATTCAGAAAAGTTGTCTTGACATCCATTTGCCAAATTTCATAATCATAAAACGTGACAATGTACAAGAGTATCCTAATCGATTTTAACATGGCAACAGGAGAGAAGGTTTCTTCATAGTCCACCCCTCTCTATATAAAACCCTTTGTGACTAATCAAGCCTTATAGGTATGTACCTTACCGACTTGGTCTCGTTTTCTCTTGCAAATCCATTTGCAACCAATAGGTTTTACCCCACTTGGTTGAACTATAAGTTCTCATATTGAATTGAAGTACGTAGACTCCATTTCAAGGTCTATGGCTTTGATCCACTAGTCTCTATCAACATCATTCATTGCCTGTTTATAGGTCAATGGATCCTCGACGCCATCATTAGGTATGATGACTTGTGTATCGGTTAAATCCATGTAATGGTCGGGTTCATGGATAACCCTCCCACTATGTTGAGCCACTCTTAACTCTTGAGAAGGATGTGTCTCATCGACGACTCTTGTAGAAGGACCAGCTTGATCAACAAACCTTGTTGATTTATCTATAGTTTCTTTGAAAATTTCACTTAGTACTAGTTTATTGCGAGGTTGATGATCTCAAATGTGGTCTTCCTCTAAGAAAGTAGCGTTTTTCGATACAAGTACTCTACTTTCTTGAGGATGAAAAAAAAAAAAACCACCTTTGACTCTAAGACCTTTTCTACAAATCGATATAATTTTGAACGACGTTCTAACGATGTCCTAGAATAATCATCAATAAAACGAAGAAAATATTCATACTCTCCACGTGCTTTGACTCTAAGACCTTTTCTAGTAAAAGATCTTTTGGTCATTTTACCCTCAAGACAAGACTCACATGGAGGTAAAGAGTTATCCTCTAACTAGTTTAGGAGTCCACTTTTTACCAACCTTCTAATCCTATTGAGATTAATGTGGCCAAGTCTTAAATTTCAAAGATAGGTATTAGAAGAAACTTTTTGCCTTTTATTTTGCGTCTCACCTGTTTTAAACATCTTAGTATTTAAAATAGCCTTTGTCTTGGTAGGTTTTAACTTATATAAGTTGTTTTCTAAATTTGCAGAACAAATATGAATACCTCATTTGCTAATGAACGCTTCATTTACATCAAAAGATACTTTATATAAATTTTCTAACAAACAAGAGATAGATATTAGATTCCTACTGATACTAGGAACATAAAGAACATTTTCTAATAAAATGCATCTATCTTCAAAGAACAACTTCATATCTCCCATTACTTTGGCCAAGTTGATCTCCTCTGAACCAACCTTGAGAGTTATCTTGTCAACTTCAAGTTGCTTCTAGGAACTAGTTTCCTTAAAATCAGAACAAACATGATTAGTGACCCGTGAATCTAATATCCAGGTAGAGTTATCATTCTCCACTAAACAAGTTTCAACAACTAGTATATCATATTTACCTTGGTTTTCTTTTTCAGCTCTTTTCTCTACAAGATATTTAGGGCAGTTTCTCTTCCAGTGCTCGTCTTCATTACAGTGGAAACATTTTCCTCTATCTACAACTTTCTTCTTGCCTTTCAGATTTGCAGGGATTTTCCCTTTACTCTTCTTCTTCATATTTGTTTTTCCTTTGAAGAAGAAGGCCTAGAGTTGGTCTCTGAGGACGACCCCCTCTAGGACTTTCTAGAAGAAACATTTACTTCTCCTTCACGTCCTTTTGATTTCATCATGGACTAAAACGTCTGGAGCTCATTGAAAAGAGAAATCAGATTATACTCCATCTTATTCATCATCGCATTGGTACAGAATGGTAGAAACCTTCGGTAGAGATTCTAATATAAAGCTAACTTGGCTCTTTTCATCTATGACAACCCTATTTACCTTCGCTATGTTGAAGTGGACCATCATACCCAGAACATGTTCTCTAACAAAGGTTCCTTCTTTCATGTGTGGGTTGTAAATGTATTTGATAGCATCACACCGGATCGATGAGGACGGTTATCCAAACATTGCCCGCAGTGAGTCCATGATTTCCTTTGCGGTCAACATGATCTCATGCTTCTTGGACAACACATCAGATATGTTTGCCAAGATATAGACTTGGGCTTTTTCATTAGCCCTAATCTATTTGTCATATGCATCCCGAACATTTCAGTTTGCATTTGAACCGGGAGCTAGAGGATATTTCTTTATTCAAACAAACCGCAGATCATCCATAACTAGTATAGTGTTCAGGTTTGATTTTCAAGTACTGTAGTAATCTCCATTAAGTTTATCGGAAGCTAAAAGTTATTTGAACGAAGTAATTATTGCTAAAAAAAATAAATCTATGTTTAGTGAATTGAAAAAATAATTCTATAAAATCCAATCAAAATTTAGCAAGTAATAATGTAACCATAATTTATTATTCTCTTGCAATGATACTTTAGTGATTTAGAATAATTGCTACCAAGGGGCAGTTAATTACTCCTTCACTAAATCAAGACTTTCTTGATTAATTACTAATACGGGAATAACTCTTATTCCTATAATTTTAGTTACCATCTGTTTGGTCAAAATACATCCTAACACTTAGTAAAACTTTGTAAGTGTAACCCTCCATTTTCATATTTCAGAGATCAGAATCAACAACCTTTCGAGGGAACGAGAATGCTCAAATGGACCTAAGAAACCCTATCCATCTATGGAGTTCACGGTGTTTCGAATCCCATGATACAAAGCCTCTGAATGGTAGTGTCATGTTAGGAAATGACTAGCAGGTGCTTCATGGAAATCTCATTGTGTGACCTAATGGAAGAGACCATATGATGTATTGACACACTCCCTTTACCCACTTACTATGAACTACTTCCCCTATTCACCTTGCTATTGATTCATGCAAACACTTTTGCAATGGAGGACTCTACCAAGGCGATGCAAAGCCAAGCATGAATTTCGCAGTGTGAACTTTTAGGGACGTGAGAGCTAGTATATCATATATACAACTCTCCCACTTAAGTGTTTGAATTGATATAGTGGGTAACTTTACTTTGTCTAAGTATAACTCTTATACTGGATTTAACCTATGATGTATAAGTAATAAAACTCTTTTTATACTTATATCACAAACACAAGTCATAAAACTAGGTTTACATAAATTCAAGAACCAGTTTGATCCCCAAGTAGTAGGTGTTTCGTAAACGTCAACTTAAATACCTCTAGCCTTAGACAGGTTATTGTCGAGTGAATTTTTGTAACCTTTGTTTTATAAGTTAACTACCTACTTTGGGTTTGTTAACCTTAAGTGAGCATGCATTTTATCTTTGTTATAGTTTTTAAATGACTAGTTCATTTTGTAACTCTTTATAAATGAATAACATTCTATAACATCCAATCATAAAAGAATATAACAACTTATATGATATTTTATGATAACTAGGGCATGCATACTATATATTATAACACTTTATAGCATACATAGATGGATGGAACATGTTAATCCTATAGTGGGATTTTAAATCTATATGATATACTTTATGTACAAATAAATTTAATTTAATTAAAACATACATTCAAAATGCATAATTAATTAAACACACTAAAGTGGACTGATTTTGGCATCTAATAGGTTAAAACAACTAAATTATTACAATTATAATCGGAAAACCCACTCGAACCGATCTCGAGCGCTTCGAACCAACGAATCGATTTGTGAATAAATGATTGTCTAATAATGAGCAAGGAATGTCCGTCTTTCTGCTAAACAGGATGTATCAGAACCACCTAAATCGAACCTCCAAAGGTGAAAACTGGGTTGAACTAGCTAGAAACCATCGAATCAGACTGTCAAAACTCTGAACCAATCGAATCAGTCCAGCTGGACTGCATCTTTAACCTGTGCGCTCGACTTCTGGAAAAACAAGAACAGTGACGCGATGCTGCGCAATAGTAGCAGCCCTTTGCTACTCGAATCTGTCGACTCCTCATGAAATTTCTTCTAATTACAACTTAAATTGGACTCTATTGACTCCAATAAAACTACAAACCCTTCTTCACTCATTAAAGACGATAAACAAGTCGTCAATTGTAGCAATTATACAATAACAAAGCTGAATTAGATGTCAAAATCATAAAATTCTCAACTATAGCAACTACAATATTCATCTCATGAAATTGCACCCACCAAACTGAAATGAATTTAAATTGAGTGCTCAAATCATGCTCTGATAGCAATTGAAGGAGTTAGCAATATAAAAGCGGAAACAATTAGGATCTAAAGCACTCTAATTACATCAATTTTGAAGATTAAACACGCTTCTTCTAAAATCGAAAAATAGAGACAAGAACACTTACTTGTTGTAGCTCAAAATTAATTCAAAATCCTTCAAGCTTTTGATCACAAACACTTTGTGAACTACCACAAAAGTCTTCCTTGTTATTCTTTAGCCTTAGAACGGATTGTGAGATCCAAATTAAATTGAATTTGGAGCAAATTTCTAAAGAACACACTGTTTTGGAGAGTTTCGAGTAGGTAATTTAACCCAAGCATAAGTACAAATTAGGTTTCTCGATGAGTCTGAGGTCGAACGCAAGGACTTGTGCAAATTTTAAACTCTCTCTAATTGTGATGGCTTCTTTGTATAAAAATGTTGTGGTGTGTAATGCATTTATCTAAGCAAACTGTAAAGTCTAAAATAATGTTTGGTGATAGTGGGGAATGATGCATTATAGCAAAGATCAGCAGGAGTATATGTAATGAATGGGGAAAAACGGGGTTGGGGGCTATTATGTCTATTTTCAGGAACGCAAAGGCAATTATTCCATATTCGCAACTCACAACCTACACCTCTTGGTGGATAGATTGCATGTTCATATGTCTATGATGCATGGGAGAGTATTATTAAATCCTAAGGTTGCTTCTATATGTAGAAACACTTCTTAGCCTTGCATTATGATTTCCACAATCACTTACTTTCTCAAGCAGTTGATTATTGCTACTTATCTTGATTAGCTGGATGGAGACAAGCAATAGATTCAAACACATAAAATAAGATGGTATAATTTAGTCATTGTTTTTTAAACAGAGAATAATTTTGCCCCATCTATTAAGAGATTTAGCTACTCATGATAAATAACAAACAAGCGATAACAGATGCAGAGATGGAGAACATGGAAGATATTTAGATTACTGGAATAGAACAAGTGTTTTAATGAGTACAATTTCTTAATACACTATGAAAACACAAGAAGGTAAAGAAATGGATAAAAAGCATGAAATAGTTGGTGGTTAATTAATATCTTGAGTCCTCCAACAGTGAATGCATCATAGTTGCTGCTATGATATGGATGATCGAAAAGAAGACTGCTCTCTCGTGTATTTTGTCTCCGGTTGCCTTATGGAAAGAACTTTACTGTCACTCAAGAAATTCTCCCAGACAATTCAAAAACCTTCTCAGCCAGCAAATATGCCCTTTTATAGAGACTGCGTTGTAACGCTCGTAGATTTGCATCATCATCGACTGATTTGATGCCTTACGGTATTCTCGCTTGATTGTGTGATTCATGGCAAATTTATAAATGCTCACTTTGCTGCAGATTAAGCAGATCAATCTCCAGCTGTCTGATATCCCAAAATTTACATCTAGTACTTTGTTGCTTTGCGTTGTGCAGTCGGACTATGTCGATGTTGAATCATGCATTACTTGCACTAAATCATGTGTTTTAGAGACAAACTACTTCAAAACATCTATCTTCATCAAATCGGAGATGTAAAACGCAAAGACGAATTTATTAATGAATCTAACTCAAAACTACCGCATGATCCTCCAGTTATTTCTCTTTTATTCTAAAAGAAAGCTACAATAACTTGTATTTCTACAAGTTATCAGTGAGAAGTTTCAGCAAAATTCACTTAGAATCTTCAACAATTTCCTTTAATTCTTTCTTCTATGGAAAGAAAAGACCATGCAAATCAGATTTACTATGACTTTGACACCAAATTTGGTAATTAAGGAAATGAAATAGGAGGTGGAAGAAGAAGGAGATGAACACTATGCATGAGTCCGACAACCTACTTCCATGCACTAAGTGGAAAAAGCCAAGAAGTTGTCAATTTTATTTTCCGAAAATCTAATTTACTAATTTATTTTCTTTAAAATTAATTTTAATTAATTTAATATAAACTAATTTGAATAATAATTAATTATATTAAATTAATATTTAAATATTAAATTAATAATTTTCTACTTTTCCTAGAAAATTCCAATATGATGAATCTCTATTCATCCAAATAATATTTAAATTACATTTAAATATTTTTATCCCTCCAATTTTGTCTAATTCGTAATTGAACAAACAAACTGTAAATTTTTCTCCTTAACTAAATTCGAACATGTCAAATTCTTTCAACATACTGTCTAAGGTTTAGTCCATGAGCTAACAAGGGAACCTAATGAACCTATAGATCATGAGTTCAAATGATCTGAATTAACTGGTTAAACTTTTTAATCTAGTTAATTAATATTCGTTAACTACTGGAACACTCCACTAAAGCCCAATAGTTGCACTCTCCTCACTATAGATATATTTCTGTCCACTTGATATAACCATAATAAGTAAGTCGATCCTTCACAAGTTGTTCATAATTACAGTTGGGTCAAAAATATCGTTTTACCCCTAGAATTACATCATGTTCCTTAAGTTTCGCTAATCCTCTAATGAACAATTAGTTTGTGATCCAACCACCAAACCTAGTCCATCTTATTTAGTTAACGAACTCGGGCCACTCTCACCCATGCAGATTAAAGGATAATTTCAAACAGACAGGAGTTCAAAGTTAGCTCAGGATTAAGATCAAGTTACCTAGGTCATCAGGTTGAAATAATCAGCTTTAACAGTAAACGGTGTTAACAATAAAAGTGATTATTTCATAATCTGATCTTATGCAAACTCATTGCATAGGATGTCCCTACTCATATGACTCTATATACAGAGTGGGCTGCATGCATAGTGTCCCCAATATAAGATACCCACCCTTATCCCTATACTATAAACCGTTTTAGCTATTACCTAAACTTGATCCACTTTTATGTCTATACACAAAGTCTAAATATTCAACCTATAGTCAGGGGTTCTTAGTTTATTGGATTTAATAAATGCAATTCATATATTCAATAACAACTTTACTGAATAAACCTCGATAACAACTTTATTGAGAATAAGTTCCAAAATTTACAAACTACGAGTATTAGGATATAAAATCCAACAGTAGTTTAGTGAATAATGTATTGCCTTAGTAGAAAATCATGTGAGATTACTTTTTTTGTTCATCCAAAATGTGCAAAATTTAAGATGTGCAGAATATCACATTCTAATCTTCTTAAACGTAGGAATTTTGGAAAAATCCCTATCATTGGTAGCTACATGTTGAGTAAAGGGAGACAAGGGATGTAGCAAAGCAAGTCCAAATAAAAGATGCAGTGAATGCATGAATGATAACACTGAAAATGTGCTATCTAGTTTCGCTTAATTCGAGGTTGTCCCTAGAATTTTACATGTTTATTTTGCTATTTTATAGGTTTCGAGCACCTAATGAGTAGAATCGGGCGCTAGTAATCAATTGGAGCTAAATCAAACAAAAACGAAGCTCGATTGCATCAACAGGGAAAGAGAAAACCAAAAAGACCAAATTGCCCTTAAAGCCCAAGGCGTAGGTGCCACCTAGGCGCCCCCGCAATACTTTTTTCTGAGAAGAGATGGTTGACTGTCCGACCCCCTCCCAGATTATCCTCTTTATCCCGGGAAAAGGTGTGAAGACAATAAATATCACCCCTTTTGTGAGGTTCACTATCCACCTGTAAACCTCACAAAAGGGTTGATGTTTACTGTCTTTCACGCCTTTTCCTGAGCTAAAAAAGGTAATCTGGAAGGGGGTGTGCTATCAGGTTAAAAGGTACAGTGGATAGTGAACCTCACAAAAAGAGTGATGTTTACTGTCTTCACACATTTTCCCAAGTTAAAAAAGGTAATTTGGGAGGGGGTGTGTGATTGTGCTACTTTATTTGTTAACCGCAAGTGTATGGGTCAAGTTATAATATAAGATGGTAAAGTCCAAATATCGTTCCACTGAGGATCTAATTGTCAAGGTTTATGTTAATTAGCTATTATAGAATCAAATAAATTTTATTTGAGGATAGAAATTTAAGTTGTGAATTAGGAAAGAAACTAAATAACAAAAGCAATAAAGTAAGAAACACAAGAGTCAAAGAGAGTTCTAGGGTAATGAATCCTTGTTTATTTCATCATGCAATATTCTAGGGTTAATGGGTTTTATTGTAATTCATATGCCTAAGTCTAGAATTTTAATTCCAAGTTATTTTCTCTAAAAGACAATCCTTTCTCATGCAACTCGGTTGATTACTAATCTCTTGAAACCAATACAAATTAATTACATGGCATTAAGAATAGTCTTTAACTTTTATTGTCAACCTAACTACTCTCATGATAGATTAACAACAATTCATTGTTATAGGTCAAGTTAAACATACAATCTCTCAATCATACATCTAACCTAACATGTGAAGATGGCCAATCCTCAAGAATTAAACACAATAACAATGAAAAGCATAATCATTCCAACAAAACCATGAAAGTCTACAATATCAACATGAATTCATAAACAATTCATCACAGCCCTACAACTAAAGAGTTTCGACACTCATAACTTGCAACAACATGTTCAAACAATATAAACAAAGAAAGAGTGTAAAGAAAAGGAAACTCTACTAAAAAGAGGCTCTTGATTGAGGCAGCACCGTCACAATTTCCTTGGCTCTCACGCCGGAACTCGAATGGCACCACGACTCTCTCTCGAACTCTTTTCCTCTTCCTTGCAGCTAACTCACTCTTTGAGGCTCTTTTATGAACTCTCACTCAATTCTCTCATTCTTGTGACTCTTTTGGTTTGTAAATTTCGTGGTAAATTTATGGTAATTTTGATGATTACGGCGCTGTTGGAGAGCGCCGTGGTGCTGCTGTTGTGCTGCGGAAGATGCTGCTCTTAGATTTTAGCGCCACAGCACTATCCTATTTTTGGCAAACTTGTGTTTTTCATCTCCTTTTCACTGTATTCCTGTTCGGTTTTGATCTCTTGGTCTTCTCTTCTAATTTTCCTCATTTTAACCTGAAAACCACTAGCAAACAAGTGAAATCTAATATAAACTCCTTTAATTTGAGAGAATAGAAAGCACTTTTCAAGTGCTTATTAGTGTGATATTGGCGAACTGCAGCAAGCGTCGTGATGCTGCATATGAGTGTTGCTACACTCCGAAGTAGTCTCATAAAAAATTTCGTAATAGCACCGCGGTGCTCCGACCAGTTTATAAATAAACTTTCGATTTTTAGGTTAAGGATGCAACCACCAACTGTCCCCTCTCTCATTTTCTCTCTATTTTCTTCTCTTTGATTAATTATTGTATCAAAACTTGATTTTTATGCTTATTATGACGATTACGGGCTAAGGTAACGTTTTCTAGCTTGGGTTTTAGGATTCTTGAAAGAGTGTACAATAGACATACAGAAGCAATTTGGATCTAAAGCTCTCTAATTTCTTCAATTTAATAGGAAAAACATGCATTTTCAAAGGAAGAGTATAGATCATGAATTTTACCTTTGATGAAACTCAAAATTGGAGTTAGTTTACTTGATAATTATGAACACGAACACTTCGTGAACCTGCGTTACTGTTTTCCCTACTAATCTTTGGCCTTAGAACAAATTGTGGTTTCTCTAATTGTGATAAATTTGAAGAGATTTGCTTCAAGGTATGTTTTTTGAGAGTTTGATGATAATGAACAAATTCAACAACCTTTCCTCAAACTTTCCAACCCATTTTTTGTATTTCAAATCCCTGCTTATAGAAAAGTTCATGCAATCGAAATTGTCCAAAAAATGACAATAAATTGGATGATTAATCATCCTTGGTTAGGTGGCTAAGCATGGTGAAAAGAAAATGGACTAGTGGAAAATCCAACTTTTGGATTTTGATTTTTTTTGAATTTTCAATTTCTATTTTAATTTTCTTTCCAAATAATCAAATTAAAATTAAATTGAAAACTCTAAACTTAATTTTAATTTCAAAATTAATTTCAAAAATTAATTTTTAAATGAAATTAATTTAATTAATTTAATATTAAATATTAAATTACTATTTTCGCACAAAACCTGATATTTTACAATCTGATTACTAATATATATGAATCTTCATTCATATATCTTATACTTGGATTATATTTAAATATATTCAACTCTATATCATTTAATTCAAAAACCTAAACGACTTTTACGTTAAGTATATCATATATAATTAACGTTTAATCTATAATCCGTATTTAAACGATTTAAATTCATTTCATCACATATTTTTAAGGTTTATTCCAAAGCTAGCAGGGGGACCTAATGGACCTACAGATCATAAGCTCCAACGATCCAAGATTAATTGGCTAAACTCTTTAACCTAATTAACCAACATTCATTAACCACCGAGACACTCCATTATCGCTCAGTAATTGCACTCTCCTTATTGTAGATATATTGTGTCCACTTGATATAACCATGATTAGTAAGTTGTCCTTTCACAGGTTGTTAGTAATTACAACTAGGTCAAAACTGCCATTTTACCCCTGTAAGAACAGCTTGTTCCTCAAGTTTCACTGATCCTATAATGAACAATTTGTTTGTGATCGAATCATCAAAACCTAGAGTTAGCACTTAAGGGAACAACCTATCTACTAAGTCTACAGTTGGGCATGAGTGAATTCAATCTTGTAGGACTCATGTCCCCAACTATTTACCTAGTTTTATCCCTAAAATGGGGGGAGAAGGGAGGGAGGCTTATTGAGCAGGCAAACTTGGGCCTCTTTCACCCGTGCAGATTAAAGGATAATCCCGAATAAATAGGAATTCATAGTTAGCTCAGGATTGAGGTCGAGTTACCTAGGTCATCGTGATGAAATAATTAGTTTGAACAGTAAACGGCGTTGTAAAATAAAAGTGACTATTTTGTGGTCCAGTCTTATGCAAAATCCTTGCATAGGATACACCCACTCGCATTTCTCTACATGAGCGATTCAAGATCGCAGCGTTTGTAACACTTTACAACTTTTGTAACAACTACAAAGTGGGTCGATTCCATAATGTCACCAGGATAAGGCACCCAACCTTATCCATATACTATAGACTGTTCTGACTTTTACTCAAGCTTGATCTACTTTTATGTGTTCATATAAAGTCCAAGTATTCATTTTATAGCAATGGGTTCTTAGTTTATTCAATTTAGGGCTAGCTAACATACTTTTACTAAATAAATCTCAATAACATTCTTATTGAAAGTAGAATATGTTTATTGTTTACAAACTATGAGTTTTAGGACATAAAATCCAACAATTCTTTACCTAAATCATAATATCAAAAGCATTGGGATGTATGATTACTACTTTGAGTTGGTATGAAATTCGTGATAGTTTCTATTCCATTTCAACTCAGGCATCCTTCATAAAAGTTGTTCAGAATTGAGTTAACTTACTAACTTTAAAATTTCAGCCCAAAATACGACCTCTTCAGCTCGATATTCACCAAACATCGAACCTAGTTTAAACTATGCGACAGCAGATGAAGCTTCTGTTTCAGCTTCAGTTTTACCATGAAACAGTCCAAAACCTTCCACGAATTTGCCCTAGAACTCTTCTTCAACCTCTCCACGACATGAAGCTGAAAGATAGCATAGAAATGAGTTTGGAAATGGAGAGAAATGAGTCGGCAAATTTCATCTCTTCAATAAAAATAATAACCGACTTCCCTCCACTTTCTTTCTCATTTCTTCCCCCCCCCCCCTTTTTTTTTTCCTAATTTCCTTTTTGTCTTCTTTCCCCTTTGTTTTCCTTTCCTTTTTCTTCTTCTTTTTTCTTTTTTTTTATATTTTTATTCTTTTATTCTTTTTTATATTTTTATTTAATTTACAAAATGAAATTATTAACATTAACAATAATTCGCGTTAAGTTTTGAACGTGCTTACAAATTAGGTGCTTACAGAACAAGCCTGGGAGCTAGCGAGAAGCCACCAAACAGGCTTGGTGTAAGGAATCCTTTGTGTGATAAACCAAGATCCTGAAAGATAAAGCATATGAGTGACTCAAAGATTTATTGAAAATAAAATAAAATGAAAAATAAATAAACAATAAAATTGGGTTGCCTCCCAACAAGAACTTGGTTTAACGTCTTCTAGCTAGACGGGGCTCATGAGTCACGGTGGATTCTAAGGTGGTTTCTTCCTTCTATGCTTTGGATCACCTACAACTTTTAGTTTTCACTCATATTGACTGACACTTACAAACATATTCATTAACATTTAGTGGGTTGGACAACAGATCATTATCAAGTTGGACATCATCTTTTCTAATGTAGTCGAGTATCATTAAGGAGTCAACATTATGAAATTTTACCGAACTCACCAATTCATTGTTACATGCTTCTCCATGATTTGTTCATAATTCATTATAGGTTTTGGAGGCATGCAAGAAGAACTAGGAGCATTATCACAACTAGAAACATGCTGCATAGGATTTTCTAATTCAACATCAAGCATGCCATTAGTCTTACCATTCAAAAGAATCTCATCATGCACCGAATTCTTATTAGAAGAGAGAGACGATGTTACCTTTGTGCTTGGCTCATGATGCTCATACCTTTCCATATCCACATGCTTAAGGGCTTTAATATTACCTTCTCATCGTTAAGGCGGAATGTGAGCTTTCCATCTTGCACATCGCTGAGGGCCGTTCCAGTGGCCAGGAAAGGTCTCCCAAGGATCATAGGGACTTCGGCATCTTCCTCCATGTCTAGTATCACAAAGTCCATCGGGAAGTGATGCGCACTTTGAGTGTTAACCGCAAGTGTACGGGTCAAGTTATAATATAAGATGGTTAAGTCCGAATATCGTTCCACTGGAGATCCAATTGTGAAGGTTTAAGTTACTTAGCTATTCTAGAGTTGAATCAATTTTATTTAAGGATTGAATTTGAAAATTATGAGTTATGGAAAATATAAATCAAATAAGGAAAGTATTAAAGTGAGAAACACAAGAGTCAAAGAGAGTTCTAGAATAATGAATCCTTGTTTATTTCATCATGCAATATTATAGATTTCATGGATTTTATTGTCATTCATATGCCTAAGTCTAGAAACTTAATTCCAAGTTATTTTCTCTAAAAAACAACCCTTTCTCATGCAACTCGATTGATTATTAATCTCTTAAAGCCAATACAAAATTACATGGCATTAAAAATAGTCTTTAACAACTTTTATTGTCAACCTAACTACTCTCGTGATAGATTAACAACAATTCATTGTTATGGATCAAGTTAAACATACAATCTCTCAATCATACATCTAACCTAACATGTGAAGATGGCCAATCCACAAGAATTAAACACAATAACAATGAAAAGCATAATCATTCCAACAAAACCATAAAAGTCTACAAGATTAACATAATTTCATAAACAAATCATCAAAACCCTAAAACTAAAGAGTTTAGTCACTCATAGCTTGAAGCAACATTTTTGAGCAAAATAAACAAAAAAAGAGTGTAAAGAAAGGGAAACTCTACTGAAAAGAGGCTTTTGATTGAGGTAGCACCGTCACGATCTCCTTGGCTCTTACGTCGGAATTCAAAGGGCACCACGACTGTCTCAAACTCTTTTCCTCTTCCTTGCAACTAACTCACTCTTTGAACTCTCACTCAATTCTCTCCTTTTTGTGCCTCTTTAGGTCTGCACTTCCTTGATTTGATTTTGATGCTTAGGGCTCCTGGAAACCCCCAAATTTATAGAGTTTGGCCGCCCAAAAATTAACCAAAAATAACAATTTTTCATTTAAGGAAAACTGGCGCTGCGGCGCTATTGAAAAATCTGGGACAGCGCCGCGACGCTGTTGGAGAGCGCAGCAACTCTAGGGCTGCGATCTGAGTGTTAGCTCTCGGGTTTTAGCGCCGCGGCACCGCCGTTCAAGCGCCGTGGTGTTACCCCAATTTCTGCCATTTTGGGTTTTTCAGCTCTTTTTCGCGGTATTCTTGCTCAGTTTTGATCTTTTAGTCTTTTCTTCTAATTTTCCTCGTTTTAACCTAAAAACCACTAGCAAACAAGTGAAATCTAATATAAACTCCCTTAATTTGAGAGAATAGAAAACACTTTTCAAGTGCTTATCAGGAAGATAAACTTGCTTACCTTGACCAAGATGTCCTCCACAATGCCATAGGGACGAACAAATGATCAATCAGGCAAAAGCAAGGATGTGGAAGTTGGTTGCACCTCTCAACCATTGAGCTTCCTAAACATGGATAAAGGCATTAAGTTAATAGAAGCTCCAAAATCACAAAGCGCTTTTGTAACCGAATTATTGACTAAATGACAAGAGGTAGAGAAACTCCTTGGATCCTTTAGTTTTGGAGGAAATTTCCTTTGTAATGCCGCACTACATTCTTCGATTAGTGCAGCCGTTTCATAGTCTCCATACTTCTTCTTCTTAGACACACCTCGTTCATAAATTTGGCATACTTAGGCATTCTAATGCCTCTGCAAAAAGAAGGTTAATTTCCAACTTTTTGAATATGTCTAAGAATTTAGAAAATTGAGCATCAATCTTTTTCTTTTGAAATCTTTGAGGAAAAGGTAAAGTGTTAGAGATAAAAAGTAGAGTTAGAAGCACTCTCTATGTTTGATTTTGATTTCTTCTTTTCCTTAGATGCATTCTCTTTTTGTATTGGAGCATCCTCTACGATAGCTTCATCCTCTCATGTGGAGGCTCATCATCATCTATCATGATGTGCTTGTTCAACTCCTTGCCACTCCTTAGGGTTATGGCATGGCATTCCTCCTTGAGGTTCTTCTCTGGACAACTTGAGAATTTACCTTTTTGCATTGTATAGAGAGATGTGGCATTTGACTAAGTTGAACCTCCAAGTTTTGAATTGCCTTTCCTTGGCTTTGAACGGTGCTTGCTATAGCTTGGACCGAATTCTCCAATGTGGTTGTCCTTGATCTTGACTCATTCACAAAGTCAAGCATTATGTCCTCTAATGATGATGTCTTTCCATTCTCCGCTCCATTGAATCCTTAATGTGCTTGCAACACATTCTTGTTGTTGGCATATGAGAAATTCTCATGATTTCTCAAGTTGGGATCATAGTGAGTTGGGAGTTGTTATTGACCTCAATATTTTCCTCTATCCACATAATTGGCCACTTCTAACGCACTTGGCCCTTGTTGATTTGCCATGGCCGCAAGGGAAGCTATTGATGGTGGACTTGCTTGGGCTTGACTTCCTTAAGACAATTTAGAATAAGCATTAGCGAGAGAAGCCAATTGAGCTTTTAGGGAACTTACCTCGTCTATTTAATATTGTCTGGTTACTTTTGGAATGATTGGAGAAGACCGTTCACATGACCAATTGTATGATGTAGTGGCCAAATCTTCTAGTATAGTATGGGCCTCTTGAGCATTCTTTGAGACAATTGAACCTCCAGCGGTTGCATCTAGAATGAATTTGATTGAGCTTGATAATCCATTGTAGAAGAGTGAATTTGCAACCAATCCAGGTAGCCATATTGAGGGCACCTCCTAAAGAGATCCTTGTACCTCTCCCAAGCCTCATAAAGTTGTTCATCCTCAAGTTGGCGGAATGTTCCAATCTTCGTCCTTAGTCTCTGAGATTTAGCCAGTGGAAAGTACTTGTTCAAGAAGGCTTAAGCTAAGATCTCCCACGTACTGATACTATCCGGAGGTATGGTTTTCAACCAATCCTTTGCTCAGTCTTGTAAGGAGAAAGGAAAAAGTCTTAATTTAATTGCATCGTTAGAAATGCCATTCATCTTTACCGTTCTGCATATTTCCAAGACGGACCGTAAGTGCTTGTGAGGATCTTCATTAGTTCTTACTCTAAAGACTAGCTCTCTAGCCATTTGGATCAACCCCAGTTTTAACTTAAAGTTGTTGACATTGATGGGCACGTTCATTATGCTGGGTTGATTTGCCGGTAATGTGGGTTGGAAGTAATCCCGAATTGCCTTTGGTATCTCCTAGATCATCTCCTCGGTTTGATTGTGTTGAACCCTTAGATTCCTACTACACGTTCTTTCAATCTCGGGATCGAGAGGGAGAATATTAGTATTGCCATGAGACATAAACCGATGAAATTATCAACCAAATAATACTATACACCTCAAATTAAGATCTATCAATTCTAATGAATACTAAATAACAAAAACCGTTTTATGTGTTAATTGCAAGTGTATGGGTCAAGTTATAATATAAGACGGTGAAGTCCGAGTATCGTTCCACTGAGGATCCAATTGTGAAGGTTAAAGTTACTTAGCTATTATAGAATCGAATCAATTTTTTTTGGGGTTGGAATTGAAGTTGTGAATTTTGGAAAATATAAACTAAATAAGGAAAGCAAATAAAGTAAGAAACACAAGAATCAAAGAGAGTTCTAGGGTAATGAATCCTTGTTTATTTCATCATGCAATATTCTAGCGTTCATGGATTTTATTGTAATTCATATGCCTAAGTCTAGAAACTTAATTCCAAGTATTTTCTCTCAAAAACAACATTTTCTCATGCAATTCAATTGATTACTAATCTCTTGAAACCAATACGAATTACATGGCATTAAGACTAGTCTTTAGCAACTTTCATTGTTAACCTAACTATTCTCGTGATAGATTAACAACAATTCATTTTTATAGATCTTGCTAAACATTCAATCTCTCGACCATACATTTAAGCTAACATGTGAAGGTGGCCAATCCTCAAGAATTAAGTGAAAAGCATAATCATTACAACAAAACCATGAAGTCTACAATATCAACATGAATTCATAAAAAATTCATCAAAACCCTAAAACTAAAGAGTTTGGCCACTCAGAGCTTGAAGAAACATGTTCAAACAATATAAACAAAGAAAGAGTGTAAAAAAAGGGAAACTTTACTGAAAAGAGGCTCTTGATTAAGGTAGCACCGTCATAATCTTCTTGACTCTCACATCGGAACTCGAATGGTACCACGACTCTCTTGAACTCTTTTACTTTTCCTTGCAGCTAACTCACTCTTTGAGGCTCTCTAATGAACTCTCACTCAATTCTTTCCTTCTTGTGTCTCTTTTGGTCTATAGATTGATGATTAGGGCTACTAGAAACCCTCCAATTTATAGAGTTTGCCGCCTAAAAAACTCTTAAAAAATACAACAATTTTAATTAAGGAAACTGGTGCCACAACATTGGTCCATAGCGCTACATCGCTGCTACTGTGTTGCGGCAGACCTATTCTCTGGAAATAGCGCTGCGACTGCTCTTTTTTGGCAAACTTGTGGTTTTTCTTCCTTTTTTCACTGTATTCTGGCTCGGTTTTGATCTTTTGGTCTTCTCTTCTAATTTTCCTCATTTTAACCTGAAAATCACTAGCAAACAAGTGAAATCTAATAAAAACTCCCTTAATTTGAGAGAATAGAAAACACTTTTCAAGCGCTTTTCAATAATGGCAACGTGTATGTGTATATATATATACATACATATAATGTTACATACAAAACACTTCGATGTCTCGAAGTGAAAAGTAAACAACAAAGTAGAAATAACAGTGGAGTTAGAAGAATCGATTTGTCAAGCTGGTGTTGCAACCTTTTCCTTTTCGTCGGGTGGTGGTTGTTTGCTTTACTGTGTGCTTGGAGATGGAAGGTCGAACTACAAGACTTAAGAAGACTCTCTTAAGCTTTTGTCTCCAGTTGTCTTCCTTAGTTGAATGTATGGAGATAAGGATAAGTGATTGGAATGATCTCTGATGATTTTTCTGTATATAACTAATCCTACTTCTCAATTTCAGGGTCATTATATTTATAGCAAGACGTAAGAAATATTTTCTGCCACTCAGGATCACAGCGATGTGTTAGACAACTTTTTCACTGGAAGGTGCGGATTGGAATAATGACAAGGTCGGGTCGAACACAGGGAGCACTTATAATTTTCTATAAAATAATTAATAGCCCGAGAGTAACCAAAAGGGGTCGCAAAGTTTCTTGTAATAAGATCTAAATGGCGTAAAATAAATGTAACAAAATAGTATCGGAAAGCTTACATAAGAAGTGCCTAGCTTGGGTCACAAAGGATTTTCCTATTCAATGTATTTGATCATCAAATTTTCATTATCAAAATTTAATAATTGCTTGCACCTAACCAATTTAATTAGAAATACTAACTAAATTGTCCTAATCGACAAATTATTCCAAATTCATAAGATGGAAAGCATGCAAATCAAGTTGTTCTAACTGCATTAAGTTATAAGAAAAGTTAAGGTGAACATTCAACTGGAAAAGTCATAATTAGACATTCTTTCAGTTCAATTCTAAGTTGAGTGGATATGGCTAATATGATTAGAATCACAAGCTAGCCTAACATATTGATTTTTTTGTAGATTTACATACAATTAACGTAAACTTTTAGATGGAAGTTACTGATACGTAATTTCTGTGCAATCTGGAGTAGCGCAGAGAAATCTTGCAATATCTTACGAACAAGGACGAGTTAAGCCACGAAAATTTGAGGTAAGCTAGAAAACATATTTCTCTACAAGTTTGTAGAAGGAAAGAAGTTCTAAATCTGGCTGGAAATATGACTTTTAACTGATAGAAGTGAGAACAAAAAGGAAAGGAGGAAACTCTGCTGTCGGGTGTTGCTAGGAAGCTGGTGTCACTGAGAAGCTGGTGTCGCTGAGAATTGGAGAGTGAGTAACGAGACAAATCTTGCTGGTGGTGCAGAGGAGCTTTTTGTCTCACAAATCTCGCTGACTCTCGCTAGGTCTCGCTCTTCAGGTAATCTCGCTAGTCTCGCTTATCTTGGTGTTGCTAGTGCCGTGTACCTGTTGTGTAATTTCACTAGTAATCTCTCTAGTAAGGTGAAATCTCGCTGGTAATCTCGCTAGTAACATAGAATGTTGCTTATTATGTTTACTTGGGAAAAAAAAAGAGTCTCGGTGATGAATCATGATTAGAGTTTAAATATGCATATTTAACGATCATGTAAAGGAAGTTTAAGGAAAGCGTAACGTGAGGAGTGTGTATTTACAGGCCAAGAAGAGCTCAGAAAGGCATATAATCCGCTCAGGGCCTAAGGACAAGTTGTGAGTGACATTTTTCTTTCTTTGAAAACGATTTTATTGACAATGTTCTGTTCGTGTTCTTATGTGGCTTTGAGATGAATTATTTTCTTGCAAAGCATGATGTTTGATTATATTGTTCACAAGGCATGTTTTATCTATTTTCTAAAAGATGTTGAAAGGCATGTTGTGAAATGTTGTTTATCGTGAAATATCTAATTTTTCATAAAAGATTTTCATGTGAACTATTTATGTAAAACACTGGCTTCTAAAATGTTTTAAAGGAGGCTCAATGCTGAAGGACGTGAGAAGGCATGTGAGTTTCCCTTGGACCCAGTACTGAAGGACATGTAAAAGGTACTTGGGCAACCCGCGATATTCCTATGTGCACATAGAGGTTGGTATTGCTGGTGCGTTGAGTTTTGCTCCGCATCGAGCCATTATTTCACTGATTCTGGTGTGTTGAGTTTTGCTCCACATCGAGCCATAGTTTTTGATGTTGGGTGCGTTGAGTCTTGCTCCGCCTCAACTAAGGGAAAATTTTTAAGAATGAACTGATTTTGTGTACAACCATTTTGGCATGAACGTATGTGATTTGATTACGTTGTTGGAAATTATGATTTTACAAAAATGATGATTTGAATCATGTTTTACGTATATTGTGTTATAATGATTGTAACATGCCTGTTTTCGAACAAAGATGGTTTTACAAAATTAGTCACTCACAGGGCTTTTAGCTCACGCTTTCCATGTTTTCTTTTCCTCCCAGGTAGCGAGGACGTTCCCGGTGCTTAGCCCACTCTAGCTCGCCTTGCCTAAGCTTCGAGGTATCAGGAAATAGACACATTTGAGTTGTTGTACGTGTATATAACCTTGTATAGGTGGCATGTAGACCTAGTTACATATTAGTTGGGATGGAGACGGGTTATTGTACAAATATATTGTGGATATGTTGAATGTTTAATTGTAATAACATAGGTTTTTATGGTTCTGGCTTTGTAAGAGAATATGTATGTTATAGTCTCACAGGCTATTCACATACAAATGGGCAGTGAAGATCACAAAAGGGATGATGTTTGCTGTCTTCACATCTCCTCTTGGGTTGGGTAAGGTAACCTGGGAGGGGGTGTGGCAAGTTGGTATCAGAGCGAAAGAGTCTTGGGGATACAATCATGCATTGTAGTGTACGAACATATATTTTTAGCAAGTAATAATGTCATGTTATAATATAGGAAACATGCCACCTCGAAGCAGGCGAGCTAGGCAAGCAGCAGCTGAAACTCTTGAAGCTACTGGAGGTCGTGAAGTTATGTCTGAGGGTGAATCTAGTCATCCTCAAGTTGGGGTCAATGTCGAGGAACAGATATTTCTAGAATTGCGGAAAGATTGGTTGCAGGCATTGGACCAGTGCAATCAGATCCTAAAAAGAAATATAGTATTGAAAGATTCAAGGCTTTAGGTGCTACTACTTTTGAAGGCACTGTAGATCCTGCTGAGGCAGAGGCATGGTTGAATTTACTTTAGAAATGTTATCGTGTGATGAGGTGCCCCGATGACAGAAAGGTAGAATTGGCAGTATTTTTGCTCCAAAAAGGGGCAGAAGATTGGTGGAGAATTGTAGAAAGCAGGAAAGGAGACATAGAAGAAATAAGCTGGAATGAGTTTAAGAAGGCATTTCAAGAGAAATATTGTCCAAGAGCATTCCGTGATGCCAAATGGAATGAGTTTCTGAGGTTGGTGCAGGGATAGATGTCAGTGACAGAGTACGAGAAGAAATATACTGAGTTGTCTAAATATGCCACGACAATTGTTGCTGATGAGATTGACAGGTGTAAGAGATTTGAGGAAGGCTTACGGGAGGAAATACGTACTCATGTGACCGCCAGTGCTGAATGGACGGATTTTTTCAAATTAGTAGAGGCAGCTATGCTAGTTGAAAGGAGTTTGATGGAAAAGAAGACGGAACGTGAATCATCTAGAAGTGGACGTGCAATCCACTCCTCTAGTGCTACTCAGGGACAGTTAGGTAGAAGATTTGTACCAGGTGTATCTAGTGGAGGAAATTTCAAAACCATATTGAGTGGACAGGCTACTTTCAAAGCCAGTACTGGTGGAGGTATACGAGGACAAGGACCAAGGAGTTTCAGTGGTCCAGCACAACCGATGGGAGGTTCTCAGAGTGGATGACCGAGTGAGTCTACAGCTAGTTTAATGAGGAAACCGTTATGTCCCTCCTGCAGAAGGTACCATTGGGGACAGTGTACCATATCGAGTGGACAGGCTACTTTCAAAGCCAGTACTTGTGGAGGTATACGAGGACAAGGATCAAGGAGTTTCAGTGGTCCAGCACAACCGATGGGAGGTTCTCGGAGTGGATGACCGAGTGAGTCTACAGCTAGTTTAATGAGGAAACCGTTATGTCCCTCCTGCAGAAGGTACCATTGGGGACAGTGTAGGGTGAATATGTGTTATAACTGTGGACAGGTGGGTCATTTTAAACGAGAATGCCTCCAATTGATGCAAGAAGTTAAGCCTAAATAGAGAACTGCTTCACATGTGGTTAGTCAACCACAAAGACCTGCTGGAATTTTTGATGAGGGAAATAGTGGATCAAGGCAGAAGGGAGCTACAGGATGACCAAGACAACAAGGAAAGGTCTTTGCCATGACTCAGCAAGAAGCTGATGACACTCCTAATGTTGTTACTGGTACACACTTTATTTGTCATACTTCTACCCTTGTTTTTATAAAACCTGGAGCTACTCATTCTTTTATTGCTAGTATGTTTGCTGTGAATATAAATAGTAAATTAGAACCTTTGCTTGAAGAACAATTTGTTTATATCCTTGTTGGTAATGTGCTTGTGGCTAGTAAAGTGTATAAAGATTGTGTGGTTGAAATTGATGGTGTAACCATGACAGCCAACTTGATTCCCTTAGTTATTCAGGAGTTTGATGTTATATTGGGAATGGATTTCTTGTCCAAATATCGAGCCACATGGATTGTTTCCAGAAGGAGGTTGTGTTTAAAGGATTCGAAGGGACTAAAGTTATTTTCAAGGGAAATAGGAAAATTCTTCCTACCTGTTTGATATCTGGGATTAAAGCTAGGAAGTTGTTAGGCAAGGGTTGTTCAGCATACCTTGCTTATGTGGTTGATACACAAGCCAGTAAGTTAAGACCAGAGGATATTCCTGTGGTAAGTGAATTTCTGGATGTGTTCCATGAAGAATTGCCAGGATTACCTCCTGATAGGGAGGTAAAGTTCTCCATTGATTTGATTCTAGGGACTGCACCAATTTCACAAGCTCTATACAGGATGGCTCCGAAAAAATTGAAAGAATTGAAAGTACAGTTGCAGGAATTGATTGACAAGGGGTATGTACAACCCAGTGTGTCACCGTGGGGAGCATCTGTGTTATTTGTAAAGAAGAAAGATGGCACACTTAGACTATGCATTGATTACCGTCAGTTGAACAAGGTAACGATACGTAATAGGTATCCATGTTTGATCAACTTAAAGGTGCTTCAGTATTTTCCAAGATTGATTTGCGATTTGGGTACCATCAGGTGAAGATTAAAGGATTTCACGTCCCAAAGACTACGTTCAGAACGAAGTATGGACATTATGAGTTCCTTGTGATGCCTTTTGGGTTAACTAATGCTTCAGCTGTATTCATGGATCTCATGAATTGAGTATTCCACCCATACCTTGATTAGTTTGTTATAGTATTTATCGATGATATACTGGTATACTCTGGAAGTAAAGAGGAGCATGCAAAACACCTCAGAATAGTCTTACAGACGTTGCGTGATGAAAGGTTATACGCTAAGTTCAGTCAGTATGAATTTTGGCTTAATCATGTTGTATTTCTGGGACACGTGGTGTCAGCTGAAGGAGTAAGCGTCGATCCACAGAAGACTGAGGTGATAATTAAGTGGGATCAACCTACTACTATGATGGAAGTTCATAGTTTTCTGGGTTTAGTAGGTTATTACCGTCGATTCGTGGAAGGTTTCTCGAAAATAGCACTTCCATTAATGAGTTTAACTAAAAAGAATGCTAAATTTGAGTGGACTGATGAATGTGAACGAAGTTTTTAGAAGTTAAAGGAATGACTTGCGACAACACCAATATTGACATTGCCTACTCCTGGTTCGAAATTTAAGATTTATTGCGATGCATCACGACAAGCTTAGGTTGTGTGCTTATGCAAGAAGGAAAGATTGTTGCTTATGCATCCAAACAGTTAAAGAAGCACGAATGCAACTACCCTTAAAGGTAGAATAGATTATTGTTTGCATTTCAATAAATTTCCTGCTGTATTAGAAAGGTATTGTGATGCAAAATAGGTCACAGACAACGACGAAGTAAGTTCCACTAGTGGATATGTATTCTTACTAGGAGGAAGGGCCATATCATGGATGTTTGCAAAATAGACTTTGTCACGCCCCCTCCCAGATTACCTACTTAGCCTGAAAGGAGATGTGAGGACAGCACACATCACCCCTCTTGCGATGTATACCATCCATTTTTACAAGGTGATCCTGTGAGTTCATAACATGCATATTGCTCCTTTTTGCATACAAAACCATAACATATAGAAAGTTATATATATCGATAATTCAAACTTTCAACTCATCCACAAGGTACTTATACAGAAGCATATTTCAACTCCTAGCAAATGTACAACTAGGTCTACATGCCACCTATATAAGGTTATACATACATACAACTTTTCAGACAGGACAAATTTCTGGAAACTCGAAGCTTAAGTAGGGTGAGTTGGAGTAGGCAAAGCACCAGGAACGTCCTTGCTACCTGGAGGGAAAAGAAAACTTGAAAACATGAGCTAACAGCCCAGTGAGTGACTAATTTTAACAAAACTAATTTTAGTTCGAAAATTATCAGGATTTAAACTAATTCTGACAGCATGAGTAAAACATAGAATCATCTCATATTCATTGATTAAATCATATTTAAATGCCCTTATCAATTCATACATGGTTTTTCAGCAATTCATAAAGAAATTGGTATGGTTACAATACTTCTCCTTAGTTGAGGCACAGCAAAACTCAACACCCCAATGTCGAAAACAAATAGGGCTCGATGCAGAGCAGAACCCAATGCATCAGCATATAACCTCTATGTGCACATTGGAACATGGCAGGTTGCCCAAGTACCTTTTCCATGTCCATCAGTATTAGGTCCCGGGGAAACTCACGTGCCTTCTCATGTCCTTCAGCACTGAGTCTCCTCTAAAACATTTTCCTTTAAGGAAAGCAAAACTTTATACAAACAGTTCATATGCAAATCTTTCATGAGAAAACAAGGCGATTCTTAAATCAATAACATTTCATAAACATACTTTTCAATACTGTTTAACAAATCATAAACTATGCTTTGTAAATTGATTGGTCACAAAATCATAAATAAATTAGATAACCAAACTAACATGTACAACGAAATCGTTGAAACAAGAATAGTGTTACTCACAGCTCTTTCTAGGCCTTGAGTGGATTATACGCCTTCCCTATCTCCTCTTGGCCTGAAATAAACATTTTTCCTAACATTACGCTTCTTTTTACTTGATCGTTTAGTTTGCATAATTAAACTAAAATCATGATTCATCACCGAGCCTCCCCTTTTCCCAAAGTAAACCTAATAAGCAAGATTACCAACGAATATCCCACATTCCCAGCAAGATTGCTAGCGAAACTAGCCAACAGGACAACGATACTAGCGACACTAGGATAAGCGAGACTAGCGTGATTTACGTGAGGAGCGATACCTAGCGAGACCCAGCGAGTTTTGTGAGACGGAAAGCTCCCTTGCATTTCAGTGACACCCGTCTCGCTATCTCTATTTTATTTACTTAGCGATACCCGACTGCGATCTCCTTCTTTTCCTTTTGTTCTTACTCCTATCTGTTAAAAGTCATATTTCCAGCCTAAACTAAGATTTCTTTCTTCTACAAACTTGTAAAGAATTGAATTTCTCAAATTACCTCAAAATTCAAGGCTTGACTCCCCTTTGTTCCCTAGCTATTCCAAGAATTATTTCGTGTTGCTCCAGATTGCACAGCAATTTTGAAACCGTTGCTTTTACCTAAGATTTCACATATATTAACCTGAATTTCAGCTTTACCATCCTTCGCAAGAATTGTTAAGACTTATGTTAACTTACTGACCTTAAAATTTCAGCCTTAGACTCGATCTCCTCGATTCGTTCTACTCCAAACATCGACACTGTCCAGTTTGTGCGTCCACAAACAACGTTTTGTTCGAGCTTAGATTTCAACACCAAGATGAGCAGGCTTCTATCCAAAATCCACAAGAACACCTTCTTCTACCTTCCCTTGTAGTTCGTCTGAAAAATGGAATCGACTTAAGCTCTCGAAAATGTCTAAAAATGATAAAATATTTAATTCACTTACCTATATATATACTGCCGACTTAACCCTCTTAGGTAGGCTGGCACGCAGGGTTCCCTTTCTTAATTGAACATAAGGCACTCAAATGCAGCCTACCACCAACATCCTCAGCAGATAACCACCCTCAACACATGGTGCCCTCAATGCCTCCTACCTTCAACGCTTACAACTCAATCAATTATACCCGTCTTCAACGCATGGGGACCTTAACGCATGGCAACCTTACCAACGCATGGTAGGTCAAAAACATTTCTTTCCCCACCAATGATCAACTTCTCTTCCAATGCAAGTGACTGCTTCAGCTCATAACTCTTCGTGATTTCACCTTCAGCACATGGCCACTCAAAAGAAAAATGTTCTCTTCTCTACTTTCATCGGCGCATAGTCTTGGCCAATGCTTAGCTCTTCCACTCTCGGCTACTTTTCCTCTAGCAACGCATAGCCACCATTTCACTTGCCTTCTCCCAACACTTAGTATTATAAGTTAGTGCTTACAATTTACTATCCCCTTTTAAAGAATTTCGTCCTTGAAATTCAAGTAAGTTCACTGTAAGAAAAGGTGGGGATATTTAATCTTCATTTGATCTTCACTTTCCCATGTCGCCTCTTCTACTTGATGATTCCTCCATAAAACTTTAACAAGCGGTATCGTTTTTGTTCTCAACACTTGTTCTTTTCAGTCAAGGATGTGCACAGGTTCCTTTTCATAAGATAAATCTTCATTTACTTGAATAGGTTGAGCCTCTAAAACATGTGTAGGATCTAGAATATACTTCCTCAGTAGAGAAACATGAAATACGTTATGTATTTTGGACAACTCCATAGGTAATGCTAATCGATAAGCTGAAGGTCCTATGCGTTCCAAGATTTCATAAGGTCTCCCAACACTCAGTATTATAAGCTAGTGCTTACAGACTTGTAAAGCTAGATCCACCATGGAGTAAGAGTTTATTGCTCAAGAATTGGTAGGACAAGAGACTGAGTGGCTTAAAAGCCTATGGAGAGATGTACCATTGTGGGGGGTGGCATCAATATCAATCTCTTTATACTGTGACTCACACGCTATCATAGAAATTGCAAAAAATAATGTATACAATTGCAAAAGGAATCATATACGTCTTAGACATGGAGCTATGAAACAATTGTTGAAAGGAGAAGATATCTCCTTGGAGTTTATGAGGTTAGAGAGGAACTTGGTTGTCTTCTAACCAAAGGCCTAACAAGGAGAATAATTTAGGAATCTTCATTGTGCATAAGACTCAAAACCATAAAAACTCCATAGCCTTTTCTTTGGGTGGTTATAATAAGGACTTCATGGAGATAGCTAAAACCTTAAAGATCCATAGCCCTTTATTTGGGTGGTTCTGTTATGGACTTGATAAATAGTTGCAAAATCTTCATAGCTCAGTTTTGACTGTTTTGTTTTTTGACAGACCTGATGAAGTTTGTCCAGGCGTGGACTAGATGTGAAGTCTTTATAGCTTAGTTTTTCAGTGGTCTGTTGCGATAGACTTGATGAAGCAATAAACGTGAATGTGAAGGTATGACCGCCTTGTATGAAAAAGTTTAAGGGTCTCTTTCTAAAGCTTTCACGGTGACCCGAGGTTTATGTGCATGGCCTTATATAGCACATTTTTTATCGAAAATCAAGAAAAATTTAAGAAGTAAAACGTGTTGTAGGGGTCTTAGCCATAGAGAAAGTTTAAGAGGTAAAACTCATTCTCTCTAATAAGGTTGTTGCCCTGCTTCACTATGCATCAATTCAAGTCATAAGGTATTGATATTTAAGTTTGTTCTTCTTTCTTAGCTCAAAAACTGGCTTTCAAAATCTTTCTATTGTTTTACGTTGTTTGCTATACGAGCATTTGTGGGAGATTGTTGGGAATTATTTTGGGCTTTTGGCCCATAACAAAAGGAAAAAGGTAGTTTTGTGAGAAAAGAGGGGGAAGTTGTCCCACATTGGAAGATTTAGACTTGGCAAGTGAATATATATATATATAAATACTTGCAAGTGAGCTTCCAAAGTGTGGTCGTGTGATGCACACTTCAAGTGTTGACTGCAAGTGTACGGGTCAAATTATAATATAAGATGGTGAAGCCCGAATATCGTTCCATTGAGGATTCAATTGTGAAGGTTAAAGTTACTTAGCTATCATAGAATCAAATCAATTTTATTTGAAGATTGGAATTGAAGTTGTGAATTTTGGAAAATATAAACTAAATATGGAAAGCAAAAAAGAAAGAAACACAAGAGTCAAAGAGAGTTTTAGGGTAATGAATCCTTGTTTATTTCATCATGCAATATTCTAGGGTTGGATTTTATTGTAATTCATGCAACTTAATTGATTACTAATCTCTTGAAACCACAAGCATAATCATTACAACAAAACCATGAATATTCTACAATATCAACATGAATTCATAAACAATTCATCAAAACCCTAAAACTAAAGAGTTTAGCCACTCCATAACTTGAAGCAACATGTTCAAACAAAATAAACAAAGAAAGAGTGTAAAGAAAAGGAAACTCTACTGAAAAGAGCTTCTTGATTAAGGCAGCACCGTCACAATCTCCTTGGCTTTCACGTCGGAACTCGAACAGCACCACGACTCTCTTGAACTCTTTTCCCCTTCCTTGCAGCTAACTCACTGTTTAAACTCTAATGAAATCTCCCTCAATTTTATCCTTCTTGTGTCTCTTTTTGTTTGTAGATTTTGTCTTTAGGACTGTAGGAAACGCCTAATTTATACAGTTGGCTGCCTAAAACTGTTTCCAAAAATACAAATTTTTCACTTTTGGAAAGCTAGCGCCTCGACACTGGTCAATGGGGCCGCAACGCTGCTAGATATGGAAAGACGGCACCGCAGCGCTATAGGATAGCGCTGCGACGTTACCGCATTGTTAAGGCAAGCCTACTTTCGGGAAATAGCATTGCGGCAGCGCCTTGTTTTGGCAAATTTGTGGTTTTTCTTCTTTTTTTTACTGTATTTTTGCTCGATTTTGATCTTTTGGTATTCTCTTCTAATTTTCCTTATTTTGACTTGAAAACCAATAGCAAACAAGTGAAATCTAATATAAACTCCCTTAATTTGAGAGAATAGAAAGCACTTTTCAAGCGCTTTTCACCACCCCAAACTTATAGTTTTGCTAGTCCGAAGCAAAGAATAGAATCAAATAATAGGGAGTTTAGATGAAGAAGTGAACAATTGACTCATGTATCAGAGAATAGCATTTAAAGGTTTAGTAGAAACATGCAAACATATCTATATTGTTAAAGTCATTCAAAGCCAAACCTTGTTATCTCTCATGTGTGTGTGTGCAAGCCTCCTTGAATTTAAAATGCTAGAACTCAAATTAGGATTTAAGAGAGCTTCTTTAGTTTTCCCCTACTCTAGCTCATGCATCAATCTTCAAGCATTCACACATTTCAAGTGAGTAATATGTCCACTAAGGATTCGTTCAATCATATATTTTTTTTTTTCAAGGGCCCTAAACTTGCATTCTTTTACCTAGGGGCACAAGCTTTCACACATTCTCTGTAGGGACTCATACCTAGTCAATTCCCAAGCGTCCTTACTGATTACAGCAAAGGCAGCTCTTTTTACCCCTATCCATGTATACTTATTACAAGTTTAACATTTAAAAGGATCAACATATAAAGCTCATATATTTTGTGTACACTTTTTTTTTTCTCAAAGGCATGTATACTCTTTTCTTTTTCCTTAGTCTAAGATTACAAACCATCATACATTTCTACTCTCTAATCGATGGGGCCTTTCGAAGTGACAACCAAATGCACCCAACTCAATCCTTTTTTCAGTTAAAGCTTCTAAATTAAAATGGCTACGTGCTCAAGAATATGGGAGATGTTAAAAGGGACTTAAATGAATTTAGCTCGAGATAATGCTATTCTATTTCCACAATAAGTCATCTATTATGCAAATTTGAATCTCATCATGGGCAATCAACATCAAAGCAAACAACCAAAAAAAAACGTCCCATTATCTTTAAAAGCTCCAACATTTTTCAAAATTTTTCAAAATTTCATTAACATGCATATGATCATTAAAACCTTCACTAACATGCATAGCAGGATAAGAAAACACAAAAAAGTACGAGTGACACCTTCCACCCCAAACTTAGAATCATGCATTGTCCTAAATGCATAAGAGAATCTAACAAAGAAAGAACAAGCCTGGGAGCTAGCGGGAAGTCACCAAACAGGCTTGGTGTAAGGAGTACTTTGTGTGATAAACCAAGTTCCTGAAAGATAAAGCATACGAGTGACTCAAAGATTTACTGAAAATAAAATAAAATGAAAAATAAAGAAAGCAATAAAATTGGGTCCTCCAAACAAGCGCTTGGTTTAAAGTCTTCTAGCTAGACGTGGCTCACAAGTCACGGTGGATCCCAAGGTGCTTTCTTCCTTCTATGCTTTGGATCACCTACAACTTTTAGTTTACGCCCACATTGACACTCACAGACATATTCATTAACATTTAGTTGGGCATCATCTTTTCTAATGTAGTCAAGTATCATTAAGGAGTCAACATTATGAAATTTTACCGAACTCACCACTTCATTTTTAACATGCTTCTCCATGATTTGTTCATAATTCATTATAGGTTTTGGAGGCATGCAAGAAGAACTAGGAGCATTATCACAATTAGAAACATGCTTTATAGGATTTTCTAATTTAACTTCAAGCATGCCATTAGTCTTACGATTCAAAGGAGGCTCATCATGCATTGAATTCTTATTAGAAGAGAGAGGCAATGTTACCTTTATGCTTGGCTCATGATGCTCATACCTTTCCACATCCACATGCTTCAGGGCTTTATAGATGTCGAATGTTACCTCCTCAGTTAAGGCAGAATGTGAGCTTTCCATCTTGCACATCAATGAGGGCCCTTCCGGTGGCCAAGAAAGGTCTCCCAAGGATTATGGGGACTTCGGCATCTTCCTCAATGTCTAGTATCACAAAGTTGTCCACAATGCCGTAGGGACGAACAAAGGATCAATCGGCCAAAAACAAGGATATGGTAGTTAGTTGCACCTCTCCACCATTGAGCTTCCTAATCATGGATAAAGGCATTAAGTTAATAGAAGCTCCAAGATCACAAAGCGCTTTAGTAACCGAATTATTGCCTAAATGACAAGGGATAGAGAAAGTCCCTGGATCATTTAGTTTTGGAGACAATTTCCTTTGTAATGTCGCACTACATTCTTCGGTTAGTGCAGCCATTTTATAGTCTCCATAGCTCTTCTTCTTAGACAACACCTCCTTTATAAATTTGGCATACTTAGGCATAACTGACTCGTCGATATATTTCTTACTGGAAGTATCCCTGATCTCATTGATAATGAGTGGGCCCAAATAATTCAATCGGGGTAGTTGCTGAACCATACCACATAGTTCCAGCAACAACAAAAGCTGCAAAAAATACAGCAGTGATACTACTCGAAAGAACGGTTTCAATATTTCCCAAAAAGAAGGTTAATTTCCAACTTTTTGAATATATCGAAGAATTTAGAAAATTGAGCATCAATTTCTTTTGAAATCTTTGAGGAAAAGGTAATAGAGATAAAAGAAGTAGAGTTAGAAGTGCACCCTATGTTTGATTTTGGTTTCTTCTTTTCCTTAGATGCATTCTCTATTTGTATTGGAGCATCCTCTGTGATAGCTTCATCCTCTTCTTGTGGAGGCTCATCATCATCTATCATGATGTGCTTGTTCAACTCCTTGCCACTCCTTAGGGTTATGGCATTGCATTCCTCCTTGGGGTTTTTCTCCGGACAACTTGGGAATTTACCATTTTGCATTGTGTGGAGAGATGTAGTCATTTGACTAAGTTGAACCTCCAAGTTTTGAATTGCCTTTCCTTGGCTATGAACAGTGCTTGCAATAGCTTGGACCGAATTCTCCAATGTGGTTGTCCTTGATCTTGACTCATTCACAAAGTCAAGCATTATGTCCTCTAATGATGATGTCTTTGTGCACACCCCATCCCGAACTACCCTTCTATAGCCCGAGACGAGTGTGAGGATAGCAGTCATCGACTTCCTGATAGACTCCTACTGTCGAACTTACTTTATTTTCCATTTAACCACACTTTCTAGGACGATGATACCATTAATTCTTGACAAACCTTGAGTTCGACCAGCAACGGGAACTGTCATGCTACTTGAAAAGTGAAAAACATAGGAAACGATGAGCTAAATAGCCCAGTGAGTAATGATTTTGGAAATATTTAACTTTAACTATAAAACTGATCATAATATAAACATTGTCAACAATGCGTATAAAATATCGATTCAAATCATATTCAGTAAAACAGTCTACAACGCATCAAATCTTCTTTTGTTTTAAAAAATTTCCTTAGTCAGGGCGGAGCAAGACTCAACACACCCAACATAAAAAACGTATATTTTCCTTAGTTGAGGCGGAGCAAAACTCAACGCATCCAACGTCGAAAACGAATATTTACCTCAGTTGAGGCGGAGCAAAACTTAATGCACCTAACCTCGAAAACAAATATTTACCTTCGTTGAGGCGGAGCAAAACTCAACGCACCCAACATTAAAACCTTTACGTGCACATAGGAATATCTCGGGTTGCCCAAGTGCCTTCTCCGAGTCCATCAGTACTGGGTCTCTAGTTACAGGGTTGCTCACATGCCTTCTCAAATGTCCCTCAGCATTGGGTCCCTTAGAAAACATTTTTAGAAATAGGTATGTTTCGCACAAACAGTTCATTGTAAACACCTTTCATGGAAAATAGAGCGTTTTTCAATAAATAGCATCTTATGATCATGTTTTTCTACAACTCTTGGGAAAACAGATAAAACATACCTTCATGCCATAAAATCATATAATATCAAACAACATGCTTTTCAATAAACTCATTTCACATAACCAGCATGCTCAATTGCTTTTTAACATAAACGCATGATATACACGTTGAAAACCCATGAATGCATAATCATATTCCAAAACCATTGATATTAATCACAGAGAAATCATTCATATTTTGAAAACATCAGTGTTACTCACAAGCTCAATAAGTGCTTAAGGGAAGTTCCTTTTCCTCCCTTTAATTCTGACTTTCCCGAGCTTCTTGGACACAGGGTTTTTAAGTCTGAATGCAACCCAGCTCAGTTGAACGCAACCCTGCACCTTGAACGCAATGCTAGTCCCTTAAACGCAAGGTGCAGCCTTCTAACAAGCTCTTCTGGCTTCACCCTTTGGACGCACAGATCTCCTTAAACGCAAGGTCTACCTTGAAGGCAACGTCTATCTTTGAATGCAAGGTTCACCTTGAATGTAGGCGGATAATTTCCTCCTTCTATCAATTAAGTTGGATGCAAGGCCGATTTAGTTTCCCTAAGTACCAATTTCTTATTAAACGCAAGGTAGCTAGGTTGTTAGGAACATCTCCTCTCTTGGCCGCAAACTTCCACTACGGAACGCAAGGATTACTCAATCGATTGCGCCTCAAGTACATGAGTAGGATCTGGGACATATTTCTTAAAATTGAAATATAAAACATATTATGATCCTTAGATATTTCCATTGGTAAAACTAACCTGTACGCTGTCGGACTAACTCTTTCCAAGATTTTGAATGGTCCAATGTATCTAGGACTCAGTTTTCTTTTCCTTTACGTATGAGTCCGTCCCTTTTATCCATCATTCATGGCCTCCAATTAATCCTTATGGACTTTGTGGTCACCCTTCTATGCGCCCATGAGGTATAACACAAGGCTTTGTTTCCAATTTTTCCTTTTTACTTCTCCCACACTTAACCGTTTTCTTACTGATTAATCTAATATGTATCCATCTCTTGTTTCCTTCTTTTAGGTTTGCTTTTCACCCTTACAGCACATCCAACACTCAACCTTAGTCTCTTTTGGCTAGCTCATATGACCACTCTAAGTTAAAGATGCATCTCCATCCTTAACTATTATGAGCTTCAGCTCCTCAATGGGTAGCCTTACCAATGCATAGTAAACCTTCAACGCATAACAACTTTTCCAATCATAGCAACTCTTCAACACTTGATGGCCTCTCCTACACATGCTATACCATACCCAAAGGCTTCTTGGTCAGTATAATGAACTTTACCAACAAATAGCAAACCTTCAACCCATAGCTGCAGCTTATCGCATACAGCTACTCTCCAACGCAAAGTGACCTTACCAATGCATGGTAGGTCAAGTACAACTTCTCCTGGCCAAGCTCCAACTTCACTTCCAACGCATGGTGACACCTTTCAACGCCTAGCAGCCCTATCAAAATATAAAAACTCTTTAACCTTACAAACACATAGCGTCTGCTTTCTTCTCTTTACAGTAGCTTCCAATGCTAGGCTTACCAACGCATAGCTGTGGCCAACACTTGATAGTTCTTGCTCCTTCACTCTTGTCCACTATTTCTTTTCACAACGTATAACACATAACTTTCCTTAGCTTGCCATCTCCCAAGGCTAAGTATGAGGTTTACATCAACTCTCCAATGCATGATAACCTCTCCAACACAAGGTTCTTCTTCAACATATGGTGGTTCTTGCCCAAAAGCTCTCAACGAACCTCACTTCACCAACGCATGATACATCACCCCATTTAGCTTGCCATCTTCCAAAAATAAGCCTTTGCCACTTTCCAAGGCTAAGTGTGAGCTATGCAATCACTTCAACACTAAACCAATTTTCTTCCAAATTAGGGTACCATGTGTTCATACCCTACCATCCATGTGTCCAACATGATGATGTTCCTTCCAAAGATATGTTTAACTCGTAACTAATTCCCAACTATGCCTTCAATTCCTTATTCCTTAACTCAGTGAAATATCCTCTCGTTTCCTAATGCTATGCATCCAACTAGCCTTCTTTATCGCATAATTGTGCTTCCAAGCATAGTTGTAATACTTAAATTTCTTAAGTTCTTAGGTCATCTTGTCATCTAAAATTCAATCGCCTAACATGGTTTCTTTCAAACTTACCTATGGCTTATTCTTAATCCAAATCTCAAGCTGACATAAACACTTTTCCTCCTTCCCTTCATCTCAACGTGTAGAACTCCTTAATCGGGCCAAAATTTTAGCAAACTCCCCAAGCTTTAAATTTCCTGTCTTAAAAATTTCCCAACTCCACAGGCTTTAAATTCTCCTAATCCTTACTCTCTTTCCGAGATCTTTCTCATACTATCTTAACATCATTAATTAATCACCGAATTATTCAATAAACATTTAATTTAATCTCATACCTGCTGAATTTCCTTTTAACTTTCCTAAGCCTTATGATAGCTTATGAAGTTCAGGCATATACTTGCTTATATTGTTTGATTGCTCATAACGATTTCCTACAATCTTACTATATTGCAACTCTCATACTTTGAACTTACCACATTCAATCTTTCTCTCAGAAAACTGCAGGTAGCATTCCAAGTTCTGTTTACACGTTGCCGTCGAGGTTTGTCGTCTAAACGTCCTAGTACTTTAACCTTAACTTACTTCTTTTCCAACTAGTAACTCTTGATTTTTCTTTCAACTTATTGCTAAAATTCACTTGACTTTCCCCAGGTTTTTCGTAAACCATGCTCTGATACCAACTTGTCACTCTCCATCCCGAACTACCCTCCTGTAGCCCGAGACAGTGAGGACAGCAGTCATCAACTTCCCAATCGACTCCCACTGTCGAACTTACTTTATTTCCCATTTAACCACACTTTCTAGGACAACGATACCATTAATTCTTGACAAACCTCGACTTTGACCGGCAACCGAAACTGTCTTGCTACCTGAAAAGTGGAAAACATAAGAAAGGATGAGCTAAATAGCCCAATGAGTAAAGGTTCTGGAAATATTTAACTTTAACTATAAAACTAATCATAATATAAACATTGTCAACAATGCGTATAAAATATCGATTCAAATCATATTCAGTAAAACAGTCTACAATGCATTAAATCTTCTCTTGTTTTAAAATTTTCCTTAGTCAGGATGGAGCAAGACTCAACGCACCCAACGTCGAAAACATATATTTTCCTTAGTTGAGGCGGAGCAAAACTAAACGCACCAAACGTCAAAAACGAATAGTTACCTTAGTTAAGGCGGAGCAAAACTCAACACTCCCAACGTCGAAAACAAATATTTACCTTACTTGAGGTAGAGCAAAACTCAACGCACCTAACGTCGAAACAAATATTTACCTTAGTTGAGGTGGAGCAAAACTCAATTCAGCCAATGTCGAAAACAAATATTTACCTTAGTTGAGGTGGAGCAAAACACAACGCACCTAATGTCAAAAACATCTATGTGCACATAGGAATATCTCTCCTGTAGCCCGAAATGGACCGTGAGAACAGCAATCACCGACTTTCCGACCGACTCCCACTGTCGAACTTACTTTATTTCCCATTTAACCACACTTCCTAGGACAATGATACCATTAATTCTTGACAAACCTTGACTTCGACCGACAACGAATACTGTCATGCTACCTGAAAAGTGAAAAACATAGGAAAGGATGAGCTAAATAGCCCAGTGAGTAACGATTTTGGAAATATTTAACTTTAACTATAAAACTGATCATCATATAAACATTGTCAACCATATAAAATATCGATTGAAATCATATTCTGTAAAACAGTCTACAATGCATCAAATCTTCTTTTGTTTTAAAATTTTCCTTAGTCAGGACGGAGCAAGACTCAACGCACCCAACATCAAAAACGTATATTTTCCTTAGTTGAGGCGGAGCAAAACTCAATGCACCCAACGTCAAAAACGAATATTTACCTTAGTTGAGGCGGAGCAAAACTCAATGCACCCAACATCGAAAACAAATATTTACCTTAGTTGAGGCAGAGTAAAACACAACGCACCCAACGTCGAAAACCTCTATGTGCACATAGGAATATCTCTCCTGTAGTCCGAGACGGAGCGTGAGGACAGTAGTCATCAACTTCCCGATCGACTCCCACTGTCAAACTTACTTTATTTCCCATTTAACCACACTTCCTAGGACGATGATACCATTAATTCTTGACACACCTTGAATTCGACTGGCAACGAGAACCGTCATGGTACCTGAAAAGTGGAAAACATAGGAAAGGATGAGCTAAATAGCCCAGTGAGTAACGATTTTTGAAATATTTAACTTTAAACTATAAAACTAATCATCATATAAACATTGTCAACAATGCGCATAAAATATCGATTCAAATCATATTTAGTAAAACAATCTACAACGCATCAAATCTTCTTTTGTTTTAAAATTTTCCTTAGTTAGGGCGGAGGAAGATTCAATGGACGCAACGTTGAAAACGTATATTTTCCTTAGTTGAGGAGGAGAAAAACTTAACAAACGTCCAAAACTGATATTTATCTTAGTTGAGGCGGAGCAAAACTCAACGCACCTAATGTCGAAAACAAATATTTACCTTAGTTGAGGCGAAGCAAAACTCAACGTACCCAACTTCGAAAACGAATATTTACCTTCGTTGAGGTGGAGCAAAACTCAATGCACCCAACGTCGAAAACAAATATTTACCTTAGTTGAGGCGGAGCAAAACTCAATGCACCTAACGTCGAAAACAAATATTTACCTTAGTTGAAGTGGAGCAAAACTCAATGCACTCAACGTCAAAAACCTCTATTGGCACATAGGAATACCTCAGGATGCTCAAGTACCTTCTTCGAGTCCATCAGCACTGGGTCCTTAGTCACAATGCTCAAGATGCCTTCTCAAATGTCCCTCAGCATTGGGTCCCTTAGAAAATATTTTTAGAAATAGGTATGTTTCGCAGAAACAGTTCATTGTAAACACATTTCATAGAAAACATAGCATTTTTCAATAAATAGCATCTTATGATCATGTTTTTCAACAACTCTTGAAAACAGATAAAACATACCTTCATGCCATAAAATCATATAATATAAAACAACATGCTTTTCAATAAACTCATTTCACACAACCAGCATGCTCAATTGCTTTTTAACATAGACACATGATATACACGTTGAAAACCCATGAATGCATAATCAGATTCCAAAACCATTGATATTAATCACAGAGAACACATTCATATTTTGAAAACAGATTAATAAGTGCTTAAAAGAAGTTCCCTTTCCTCCCTTTAATTCTGCCTTTCTCGAGTTTCTTGGATGTAGGAAGTCTGAAATGTAAAGCAATCTATTTTCCCTTCAGATAGCTCAGTTGAACACAACCCTGCACCTTGAAGGAGAAGCTGATCCCTTAAACGCAAGGTGCAACCTTCCAACAAGCTCTTCTGGCTTCACCCATTGGACGCACAAATCTCCTTGAACACAAGGTCTACCTTGAACGCAGCGTCTATCTTTGAATGCAAGGTTCACTTTGAACGTAGGCGGATAATTTCTTCTTTCTGGCAGTTAAATTGGACGCAAGGCCGATTTAGTTTCCCTAAGTACCAACTGCTTATTAAACGTAAGGTAGCTAGGTTGTTAGGAACACCTCCTCTCTTGGCCGCAGACTTCCACTACGGACGCAAGGATTACTCTTTTCCACCTTTTCTCTCTTCTTTCTCTCAAGAATTCCGACTTAAGAATCCTCCCTGTTCCTTTTCCCTCAAGGTTATATTTATAGTTTTGGGATGACGATTTTTGTCATCCAACTTCTCCTCTCTTTTTGCCACTTGTTTGCCACCTGTCACGCTGCATGACACATCCGACATGCAACCCAACACCTATTCCTTATAAATTGTTAAGTTTAAATGAAACCATGTAACCTTTATAAACTTATCTTATGCATTTGACTAGTTCCTAGATATGAACTATGCATACAATTTCCCCAATTTAGTGCCCCTATGCATCTATCTACTTCTCCTTTTTAAGGTTTAGCTTCTTTATTCTCTTTCTTACTCCCGGCCTTCTTACTCTTGACCAGGTTTCTCCCTCGCTTACTACCATGTGTCTGTGCCTTAACCGTATGCTATCATGCGTTCATCACTTCTTCCCTTATGTCCATATCTTAGCTACAAGCCATTCTCTTGAGTGATAAACATCCGACTATGCTTGTTACTCTGTTAACCAAAATCATCTCAAGATCTTCCTTCATGTGTCCATGACCTTCCTTCCATCCTTAAGGATCCCTTCATTGTCCCTCTATGCGTTTTATCCTTCTTCCCGAGACTTAGATTTCCTTTCAACGCACCACTACCCCACTTTAGTCCTCTTGCTCATACGTTCTACGTAAGCTAAGCTTACATCTCCTTCTTTAATTACCTTCTATGTGTTCACTTCTTTTCCCTCAAGCACTTGAGTTACCCCCTATGTGTTCACCTCTTTCCCTCGAGCTCTCAGGTTTCCTTACAATACTTCAACACTTACCCATTTTCTTTCCACAATGGTTACCTTTATTGTAAGCACCTAATTTGTAAGCACGTTCAAAAGCTTTAAGCGAATTAGTATTAATAATCTCATATTGTAAAAAAAAAAAAAAAAGAAAAAAAAAGAAAAGGGAAACCAAAAGGGAAAGAAGAAAAAAAAGGGAATTAGAAAAAAAAAGAAAAAGAAAAAAGAAAAAGAAAGAAGAGAAGATAAGGAAGGGGAGAAGTCGGTTATAACTTTTTATTGAAGGGAAAACTTTGTCGACTTATTTCTCTTCATTTTCAAACTCATTTCTATGCTACCTTTCAGCTGCACATCGTGGAGAGGTTGAAGAAGCGTTCTAGGGCAAATTCGTGCAAGGTTTTGGATGGTTACATGGTAAAACTGAAGCTGAAACAGAAGCTACATCTGCTGTCGCACAATTCAAACCAGGTTTGGTGTTTGGTGAATATCAACCGGAAGAGATTAAAGTTTGGGCTGAAATTTTAAGGTTAGTAAGATAACTCAATTTTGAACAACTTTTATGAAGGATGTCTGAGTTGAAATGGAATATAAACATGTAAACTTTTAGCTGGAAGTTACTGATACAAAATTTCTGTGCAATCTGGAGTAGTGCGGAGAAAACTTGCAATATCTGACGAACATGGACGAGCTTCGCCATGAAAATTTGAGGTAATTTAGAAAACATGTTTCTCGACACGTTTGTAGAAGGAAAGAAGTTAAAAATCTGGCTGGAAATATGACTTTGAACTGATAGAAGTGAGAACAAACAGAAAAAGTGGAAACTCCGCTGTCGGGTGTCGTTAGGAAGCTGGTATCGCTGAGAAATTGGAGCGTGAGTAACGAGACGAATCTCGCTGGTAGTGTAGAGGAGGTTTTTGTCTCACAAATCTCGTTGACTCTTGCTTTGTGTCCCGCCTCAGGTAATCTCGCTAGTCTCGCTTATTCTGGTGGCGCTAGTGTAGTATACTGATAACTTGTCGAAATACAAGTTCTTATTGTCATTATTTGATTTAATTAGAGTAACTTTGGAGTTACGCATGATTTTGGTAGTTAAATGATGAAAAATGTATCAACATGAGTTGGCACTACGTGCAAAAGAAAAATGCCTGAAAAACGATAAGCTTCTATTCCTAATGCAGGGTGAAGAAGAAAAGAAGTGGGAACAACCAAGTACGAAGAGTTGAAGCTGCTGCGAGAACATGCATCGAGCCTATGCGGTGAGGTCATGCGTTGAAGACCATGCGTCGAAGAAGAAACTCAAGCATGCTCAAGCAGCTGTCATGTCATTACGAAAAAGAGTAGCAACCTATCATGATCATGGCAGAACAAATAGACTGACAAATCTGAAAAGTCTATGCAGCATGGGTGAAATTTAATGCAAATGTGTCAGGTCATCATGATATCAACCTTTTGACTCCTATAAATAGCCCAAAAGCTTCTTAAAGAAAAGGGGAGACGAGTTTAAGAGGCGAAAGCTCTGCACTATTTCTCCCTCACCGTAACCAGCCTCCATTTCGAGCTCTTCTGAGAGAAGGATTCTGAGCATTTTCACAATCATCTCCCAATGAGTGAGAACATTCACCTTATGGAATTTATGTATCAGATAGCGACCATCTCAAGCCTCCATGAAGCAAGACGTTGCCAGTGGTGGCTTGACGCCCTTCATTTCTGTTTTATTTTCATTTTTCTTCTTCTTGCTTATATTTTGTTAATGACAGTCGAGAGAATGACTTATTCGCTTAAAATGAGGTTGATTGACTATTCTCTTTCATCTATCTTTATACTGAACACCTTACACCATGCTTGAATGAATGAGTTGATGTTAAGAGTTAGTTTTCTTGAGCAATTCTGAGCATATTACATCTTGATTAATGCATATCTTTAGCTTGCATGACTTTGTTTGAAAAACACAAGTAGTAAGCATAACTGTCGAGCTTGAAAGAGTGGATAGTTAATCTTTAGCATTTATTAAGACTAGATGAGTTGCAGAGATGTAGTTCATCTTTTGCCAAAGCAAACTTACCATGCGTCTTAGAAATAAGATTAATGTGGCATCGAAATATCGAGAGATGGATTCACAATTGCTGTTTGTAGGTATGAAGTTGTACTCAGAAGGTTTAGGTAACAACTAACTCTTGCATTAACTCCTATCGCATGGTTCCATTCATTCTCAACGCATGCTATCTGACACTAAATGACATATGACTAACCATCACCGCGTCCACCTCATTATTAGTAGTAGGAAATTCTTTTTATTCTTAATGTATAGTTTTACACAATAAACAATTGCATATGTTACATGTATAGTTCATCGCATAGTCAGGCTTATAATCTCAGCGCCTAGTTATCACAAATCCCTGCGTTCGACCCTGGACTCACCAGGATACCTATAAATACTTATACTTGAGGTCTTTATAGGAAAACTTGCTTAAGCATGAGCACATTTAGAGTAATTCTCGACGCATCCTTGTACAGAAATGTTAAAATCTATTTTGTGCAACAAGCTAAGAAACACTTAATTCAAATAAGAAATAGCTACGAACAAGTTTTTGGCGCCGTTGCTAGGGATTTGAATTGATAATTTAGGTCTTGGTATTATTTCTTGATTTATGCAGAAAATCTCAATCTTGGGCTGTACTGAGCGTTTAGCCGAAGACATATCTGACAGTTTATGAACAAAGAGCAGCCTGTGTTCATTTCTGACCCTGAGATCGAAAGAACCTTTCGGAAAAGAAATAAGACATTTCAAAGGCGGCGACAACTTTACAGAGAGAAAAAGATGCAAAATCAAGCAAACAATGCCAACCAGCCTTTGAGAGCTAACAATGAGGCTGACAGACAAGAAGAAGCAGTAAACTATGCGTTAGCCCAAGCACAACTTCAAGCTCAGCAGATTGATCAACAAACTCATCCCATCTTATTGGCACATGATCGAAATAGTCCAATCAGGGATTATGCGTCGCCCATCTTGTATAATTTTTCACCTGGAATTATGCGACCCGAGTCCTAAGGATCAAGATTTGAAATGAAGCCAGTCATGCTTCAAATGCTGCAAACAGCAGGACAATTTGGTGGATCACCTGGTGAGGACCCTCATGCTCACCTAAAGAGCTTCATTGAAATCTGCAACACTTTCGCCATCCCAAACATAAGTGCAGATGACATTCGATTAACGCTGTTCCCATTCTCCCTCAGAGATGAGGCGAGACAGTGGGCATATTCCTTGGAACCAGGCGAGATCACCACCTGGAACCAAATGATAGAGAAGTTCATGAACAAGTTTTTCCCACCAACGGAGAATGCTCGAAGAAGAAGAGACATCGCCAATTTCCAACAAAAAACAGAGAAACCCTGAGCGATGCTTGGGCAAGATTGAAGAGGTTGGTGAGAAATTGCCCGCATAATGGTTTCCCCGACTATGTTCAAATGGAGATATTCTATGATGGATTGACCGAGGCCTCTCAGACCGCTGCAAATGCTGCCGCAGGGGAAGGATTGCTGGATAAAACTTACACTGAGGCTAAGGAAATTCTCGACAGAATATCAAGAAATCACGAGGATTGGGAGGACCATGGATATAGCCGATCTGGCCGCAGGCAAAACCATGCGTCAGGAGCACTTGAGCATAATAGCATTGCCGCATTGCAAGCTCAAGTCACCGCCATGACTAACCTGTTACAGACTATGGCCCTAAATCAGTCGAATACAGGAGGTCGGGGCCAAGTGAATGCAGTAAATCAAATGAACGCTGCAGGATGCGTGGAATGCGGGGAGCCGCATGCGTATGAAGTATGCCCACAGAACCCTCAGTCTGTGTGTTTTATACGTAACCCTTATTCCAATACCTACAACCCTGGCTGGAGGAATCATCCGAATTTCTCATGGGGTGGTAATCGCTAGCCTGAGCAGCAAGGTGCCCCGATGCACGAAAGAGGAGGATCGTCTGGATTCTCCCATGGACATCAGAGGCAAAACTCACATCAGTCAGCGCCTGGTCCATCATCATCCATGGAAGCTCTTCTAAAGGAATATATGGAGAAGAATGACGCCTTGTTACAAACCCAGGCGTCATCCATCAGAAATTTAGAGCTTCAAATTGGCCAGATCGCTAGAAAATTGAAGACGCGGCAAAAAGGCTCTCTTCCGAGCAACACCGAAGCCCCACGGGGTACGGGCAGTTCAGGGAAAGAACAGTGTCAAGCTGTGACACTGTGAAATGGAAGAACAATGAATGAACTTCCCCACATAGAGAACTCTCAACCAACAATTCATCATTCCAACCTCACAACTGAATTTGACCAATCAACGCAACAAAAACAAGCTGACATCCAAAGAAGTTCATCAGGAAAAGACACATTAACAAGCATGTCAGCCGAGCTGCAAACGCCTCCTTATCCTCAGCGGCTAAGAAGGAAAAAAAAAACAATGAGAGGCAGTTCAAACGCTTCCTAGATGTACTCAAACAATTGCACATCAACATCCCGCTTGTGGAAGCGTTGGAACAAATGCCTACCTGTGCTAAATTCTTCAAGGACATACTATCTAAAAAGAGAGGAATGGGTGAACATGAGACCATAGCTCTAACGCAGGAGTGCAGTGACATGGTCTGTGAACGCGTCCCCACAAAGATGAAAGACCCAGGGAGCTTCACCATTCCTTGTTCTATTGGAGGAATTCACATAGGAAAAGCGTTGTGTGATCTAGGGGCTAGCATTAACCTTATGCCTCTGTCAGTATTCAACAAGTTGGGGATCGCATCGCAGCCAACAACAGTTACTCTACAATTGGTGGATCGATCCATGGTGTATCCTGAAGGAAGGATTGAGGATGTGTTAGTAAAGGTCGACAAGTTTATTCTTCCCGCAGACTTCATTATCCTGGATTATGAAGTAGACAAGGACGTCCCAATCATACTTGGACGTCCGTTTCTGTCAACGGGTCGTACGCTCATTGACATCAACAAGGGGGAAATTATCATGAGAGTTAATGATCAGGAAGTGATATTCAACGTCTTTAAGGCATTGGAATATCCAGGGGAACAGGAAACTTGCCAGAACCTCGACGCCACGCATGAAAGGTGGCTTGAAGAAAATGATGAGTCCCATGAAAGGTGGCTTGAAGAAAATGATGAAACTATCGCAAATCTGGACGCGCAGCAGCCTGAACAATGCTGTGCTTTGGCCCATTCTGCTTTTGAAACCTTGACTTCGAATCGAATCAACCAACAAACAAAACCATCTCTGGAAGAAGCGCCAGAAATCGAGTTAAAAGTGTTGCCAGCTCACCTCAAGTATGCTTACTTAGGAGAAGGTAACTCTCTTCCAGTTATTATTTCAGCTGCTTTATCCCCTAGCCAAGAATCAGCATTGTTATTCATTCTGAAAAAGCACATCCGAGCTGTCGGATGGACGTTGGCTGATATCAAGGGGATCAGCCCCACATACTATATGCATAAAATTCGTCTAGAAGAAGGAAAAGACGGATCTATCGAGGCCCAAAGATGGCTCAATCCAGCAATGAAAGATTTTGTCAAAAAAGAAGTGCTTAAATGGTTGGACGCAGGCGTCATCTTCCCCATTTCTGATAGTAAATGGGTAAGTCTTGTCCAATGTGTTCCCTAAAAGGGAGGTATGACTGTAGTCCCAAATAAGAATAACGAATTGATCCCCACCCGCACTGTCACGGGGTAGAGAATTTGCATGGACTACAGGAAGCTCAACGCGGCGACGAAGAAGGATCATTTCCCATTACCTTTCATTGACCAAATGTTAGATAGACTTGCGAGAAATGAATTCTTCTGCTTCTTGGATGGCTATTCAGGCTACAACTAGATCATGATTGCTCCAAAAGACCAAGAGAAGATCACATTTACATGTCCTTATAGTACATTTGCATTTCGACGCATGCCATTTGGACTATGTAACGCCCCAGGCACCTTTCAGAGGTGTATGATGGCAATCTTCTCTGAATTTCTAGAAGAATCTGTGGAGATATTTATGGATGATTTTTTGGTCTTCGGAAATTCGTTTGAAGTATGTTTAGCCAATTTGGAGAAAGTATTGAAAAGATGCGAGGACACCAACCTAGTGCTTAATTGGGAAAAATGTCACTTCATGGTGACTGAAGGAATTGTCCTAGGTCACAAGATATCCAAGAAGGGCCTGGAAGTTGATCAGGCCAAAATTGAAGCTGTAGAAAAGCTCCCACAGCCTACAAACATAAAGAAGCTTCGCAGCTTCTTGGGACATGCAGGCTTTTATAGAAGGTTCGTCAAGGACTTCTCAAAAATTGCACGCCCTTTAAGCTCATTGCTGGAGCAGAATCGGCCCTACATTTTTTATGAAGAATGTCTCAAGGCATTTGAGACGCTGAAAGCAGCACTGGTGTCAGCACCAATTTTAATTGCTCCAGATTGGTCGCAGCCATTCGAACTAATGTGCGATGCCAGCGACTATGCGATGGGCGCTGCGTTAGTTCAACGCAGAGACAGAATGCTGCACCCCATAGCCTATGCCAGCAAAACTTTCAACGCAGCCCAAGCGAATTATACCACTACAGAGAAAGAGTTGTTAGCAGTAGTGTTTGCTGTTGAGAAATTCAGAGCATATCTTCTAGGGTCAAAAGTCATCATCCATACTGACCACTCAGCTATTCGATACTTGATGACTAAAAAAGATGCCAAGCCGAGGCTTATCCGATGGGTTCTGCTTCTTCAAGAGTTTAACGCTGAAATAATTGATCGCAAAGGTACAGAGAACAATGTAGCAGATCATCTCTCCAGACTCGAGAATATGGAACACGATCGTAAACAGCTGGACGTCAACGCAAGTTTTCCAGATGAAGCTGTATTGAAAGTTACCGAGTCCGCGCCGTGGTATGCAGACATTGTCAACTTCTTGGTGTGCAAGCAATTTCCTGAAGACTTCAACGCACAACAGAAGAAGAAGTTGATGCATGATGCGAAGTTCTATTATTGGGACGAACCCCAACTCTACAAAAGGGGGCCGGATCACATCTTCAGACTCTGTGTCCCAGAGACTTCATATCAACGCATCCTATCTCAATGTCATGACTCCCCCTATGGAGGACATTTTGGAGGACAGCGAACTGCAGCCAAGGTCCTACAAAGCGGATACTTCTGGCCAACTCTTTTCAGAGATGCCAGGGACTATGCGATCAGATGCGATAGATGTCAACGCATCGAAAGTACTTCGAGTCTGAATGAAATGCCACTTACCTCTATCTTAGAAGTTGAACTCTTTGACGTTTGGGGTATTGATTTTATGGGCCTGTTTCCGCCATCAAACGGCCAGAACTATATATTGGTAGCTGTGGATTATGTATCAAAATGGGTCGAAGCAATCTCATGCGCTAGGAATGACGCGAAGACAGTCTCAAGTTTTCTTCAGAAGAATATATTCACGAGATTTGGGACGCCGAGAGCCCTTATTAGCGATGAAGGTACGCATTTCATTAATAAAATCATTTCCAACTTGCTAATAAAATACAACGTGCAGCACAGGGTGGCAACTGCATACCACCCGCAGACAAATGGACAAGCAGAAATTTCCAATAGAGAATTGAAAACTATTTTAGAAAAGGTAGTTAACTCTTCTCGAAAAGACTGGGCGTCCAAATTAAACGAGGCGTTATGGGCATATCATACAGCATTCAAAACGCCTATCGGGATGTCACCGTACACGCTGGTCTTTGGAAAGGCCTACCATCTGCCATTGGAGCTGGAACATAAAGCATTGTGGGCTGCCAAGAGATTGAACATGGACCTAAAAGTAGCTGGAGAAGCGCGTCAGCTTCAACTGAATGAACTGGAGGAATGGAGACTGCAGGCCTATGAGAACGCAAAGATATACAAGGAACGAACAAAGCGTTGGCACGATCAACGCATCAGTAAGAAATCTTTGCATATAGGTCAAAAGGTCCTCCTTTTTAACTCTAGACTGCGTTTATTTCCAGGAAAATTAAAAACAAGATGGTCTGGTCCCTTCGTGATCAAGGAACTCTTTCCTCATGGTGCCGTAGAGCTGATGAATGAAGACAGCACCATCGCATTCAAAGTTAATGGTCAACGAGTGAAACCATATTATGGAGATGGCTTGGAACGCGACAAAGTAACCGTTGACCTAGCAAAGTTTGAATGAGGAAAAGATGGACGCACCCTGCGTTGGCAACGAACACTCATATTCCAGGGACACACCTCAACTCTTTGTATATTACCACATTGTTTTATCTGATTTTCATTTTTATTCATCTCTAATCTATTTTGATTTACTTTATTTATTTATTTATTTTATTTTATTTGTATATTACCATGCTGGTCTTTATTTTTGTTCATTTTTTTAAAAAAAAAAAATTTTGTTTGGCGCTATCTATTATATTGCGTTGAGTCAACTGAACTCAATTTCAAGGCGTCGACATCAAAAATGATACGATACAATTAACTCGACGCCTAGAGGGGAATCTGAAGCGATTCTGTCAAATCGCTCAGATCAAGAATTCGAAAAGGCTGACGATGCTTAAGTCGGCTGATATCGACGGATGTCAGACCATTTAATGCGGCTATGATGCCCCTAACGCATCTAGCCGATAACCCACGCGCTCCGCCTTCTAAACCCTATATAAACCCCTTTTCACCCCTTTTCTAGGTTACGCTTCCATATCTCTCAGTTTTCAAATTATCGGCGCGAATTCCGGCGATTTCCGTTTCCAGATTCACCCATTTTTCTCTCTTTTCACCGATACCATCTCTATGGCTTCCCAACAACCTGTTTCCTCCAAAAGCCCTAAACCTATGGCCTCATCCTCGAGGCAGGATAGTCAGAATCCGTCCACTACCTCCACCACACCTGAACCCCTCACCATCGTTCGCCTCAGCAGTCCTGAGTTGGAGGCAACATCATCCCCATCTCCGCCACGCTCCAGGGACCTGTCTGAAGCCCAAATGGTGGGAAGGAATGACGAATCCACCGTCTTCGGAGATATTCTAGGCTCCATCAAGGAAGAAGACGATGACTGGTTGGACGGGTTGGTCGACCAGAGGATGAAGAATGAACCGCGTGGGTCAGTCCCTACGGTAAGCAGTCTTGAGGAATCAGACTCCGATGACAGACCTATCAGAAAGGTAATAGCGGCGATGGAACAGAAGAAATCCACCTAAGAAAAGCAGATCAGGCCAATGAGGGCCAGGGAAGAAGCCGAGGAAGATGTTCCGCCTCTAAGAAGGAAAAGTAAGAAAGTAAAGGACGCGGGGACATCCGAGGTTGTCGCATCTCTTGTCACCGCATCATCTGTTGAGCGGCTAGCAGCAAAAGATGAAAGAAAGGACGGAATCGTTTCTCGCCGCCAACAAGAAAAGAAAAGAGCAAATCGCGGCTAGTGAGCGAGCTGTCGCAAAGGCCGCCCAAAGAGCCGAGTTTCTCCGTCGCATTGCAGAGATTGCGACGGAATTAGAAGTAGAAGTGGAAGTGAGTGATGCGGAGAGGCCACCCAAAGCTGAACGCATCAAGAAAAACATAAAATAAAGGAGTTGAAGAAGAAAGAAAAAGAGGTCGCGGTTACCAAAGCAAAGCGACCAGAGAAAAAGAAGACTGAGGTGCCTAAGGCACTTGGAGTTGTCATACGGGATTCGGATGCAGGCAGCGCAAGGAGAATGTCTGCTAGTCCCATCAGAAGGAATGAGAAAGGAAAAGAAAAAGTGGTTGAGGAACCAACGAAGGAGGCGCCGAAGAGCCGAAAGAAGCAATTCAGTGGGCTCTACACCGAAGTGGGATTTTTCCCAGAGCCAATAGAGCTGCCCGCCTTCATCATACAAGGAGTCGACGCATTAGGTTAGAGGCAATTGTGTGAAAGTGGCCAGGTCATCCAACCCACCGCCGTAGAGGCATTTTACGAAGGAACAATTCACCGAAGAGCACACTTGGTTAAAGTAGAAGATGAGGTGATTTCCTTCGAGCCTCAAGAGATTAACGCGTTGTTTGATCTGCCCAACATCGCAACGGCGGAAGGAAACAGAATAATGTCGACGCCTACAGACGCCGAAATGAATGACGCCCTCTCAATCATCGCCAAACCGCGGTCAGAGTGAAACACTTCCCCAAAGGGTATTCAGTCATTGGTGCGTTGAGTCTCGCTCCGCCCTGACTAAGGGAAAGTTTTGAGAACGAACTGATTTTCGTGTACGATCATTTTGGCATGAACATATGTGATTTGATTACGTTGTTGAAAATTATGATTTCACAGAAATGATTATTTGAATCACGTTTACGTATATGGTGTTATAACGATTTTAATATGCCTGTTTTCGAACAAAAGATGGTTTTACAAAATTAGTCACTCACGGGGTTTTTAGCTCACGCTTTCCATGTTTTCTTTTCCTCCCAGGTAGCAAGGACGTTCCTAGTGCATTGCCTACTCCAACTTGCCCTGCATAAGCTTCGAGTTTCCAGAAAAATCTGTCCTATTTTGAAGTGTTGCTTGTATGTAAACCTTATATAGGTGGCATGTAGACTCAACCGTGTATTTACTGGGAGTTGAAACATGATTTTGTATAAGGTCTTTACGAATGAGTTGTAAATTTGAATTATTGATATATATAAAATTCCTATTATGTTATGGTTTGAAAAGTATTAAGGAGCAATACGTATGTTGTAAACAGTACAAGATCAATGGGTAGAAGTGGATGGTATGCGTCCCAAGAGGGGTGATGTATGCTGTCCTCACAACTTCTTTCAGGTTATGTAAGTAATTTGGGAGGGGGTGTGACATTTATCATGTGTTTTCTTAGTCTTGACCATGCGTCCAACATGGTCACTTACTTACCAAATATGTGTCCAACTCAACTAACTCCCGGCTATGCTTTTAACTCTTTCCATCACTTGGTGAGATTTCCTTTCTTTTCCTTAGATCATACTTCCAAGCTTAAAAACATAGTTGCGTTCTCCTAGTCTGGTTATTCTACTTAGAAGAATTCTTAACTTTAAGAATTGCTTCAATTCCAATATCCAAAAATCACTCAACACAACCTTCTTACCCAAACCTTCTAATCCAAACTTATCTACGGCTTACTTTAACCTTACACTTAAGCACAAACCTCTCTTTCCTTTATGTTCAATGCATACTCATTCCTATTTTGGCAACATTTCTCGGCCAACTCCACAAACTTGTGATCCAATACCACCTCTCTTGTCTTGCTTCTTTTCTTTATAAGTTTTAAATGCATAGGTTTAAAAGGTGCTTGCAACACATTCTTGTTGTTGGCATATGAAAAATTCTCATGATTCCTCGAGTTGGGATGATAGTGAGTCGGGAGTTAATGTTGACCTCGGTATTTTCCTCTATCCACATAATTGGCCACTTTTAACGCACTTGGCTCTTGTTGATTTGATATGGCTGCAAGGGAAGCTATGGATGGTGGACTTGCTTGGGCTTGGCTTCCTTGAGACAATTTAGATAAAGCATTAGTGAGAGAAGCCAATTGAGCTTTTAGAGATTTTACCTCATCCACCTCATATACTCCAGCGGCTTTTGGGATGATTGGAGAAGATCGTTCACATGGCCAATTGTAAGATGTAGTGGCCAAGTCTTCTAGTATGGTATAGGCCTCTTGAGCATTCTTTGAGAAAATTGACCCTCCGACGATTGCATCTAGAGTAGATTTCGTTGAACTTGATAATTGATTGTAGAAGAGTTGAATTTGCAACCAATTCGGGTAACCATATTGAGGGCGTCTTCTCAAGAGATTCTTGTACCTCTCCCAGGCCTCATATAGTTGCTCATCCTCAAGTTGGCAGAATGTTCCAATCTTCCTTCTTAGCCTTTGAGATTTAGCTGGTGGAAAATATTTGTTCAAGAAAGCTTGAGCTAAGATCTCCCATGTAGTGATACTATCCAGGGTATGGTTTCCAACCAATCTTTTGCTCGGTCTTATAAAGAGAAAGGAAAAAGTCTCAATTTAGTTGCAACGTTAGAAATGCCATTCATCTTTACCCTCCCACATATCTCAAAGAAGGACCGTAAATGCTTGTGAGGATTTTCATTGGTTCTTTCTCTAAAGACTAGCTCACTAACCATTTGAATCAACCCCGGTTTCAACTCAAAGTTGTTGACATTGATGGGCACATTCATAATACCGGGTTGATTTGCCAGTAATGTCGGTTGAAAGTAGTCTTGAATTGCCTTTGGTATCTCCTCCACCATCTCCTCAGTATGATTGTGTTGAACCCATTAGGTTTCTTCTGCACGTCCTTTCAATCTCGGGATCAAAAGGAAGGATGTTAGTATTATCACGAGGCATAAACAGACAAAATTATCAACCAAAAATGAAATAAAAATAAAAAAATAATATACACCTCAAATTAAGATCTATCAATTCTAATGAATATTAAATAACAAAAACCATTCTTTGGATCCTCAGCAACGACGCCAAAAACCATGAATATTGTACAATATCAAAGTGAATTCATAAACAACTCATCAAAACCCTAAAACTAAAGAGTTTGGCCACTTATAGATTGAAGCAACATGTTCAAACAATATAAACAAAGAAAGAGTGTAAAGAAAGGGAAATTCTACTGAAAAGAGACTCTTGATTGAGGCAGCACCGTCAGAATCTCCTTGGCTTTCATGTCAGAACTCGAACGGCACCACAACTCTCTTGAACTCTGTTCCTTTTTTTTTCAGCTAACTCACTCTTTAAACTCTCTAATGAACTCTCACCCAACTCTCTCCTTCTTGTTTCTCTTTTTGTCTGTAGATTTCGTCTTTAGGGCTGCTAGAAACCTCTCAATTTATAGAGTTGGTTGCCTAAAAATGTTTCCAAAAATACAAAATTTTTGTTTTTGGAAAGCTGGCACTGCGGTGCTAGTCAATGGCGCTGCAACACGACTAGGTATGGGAAGACGACACTGCGGTGCTGTAGGATAGCGCTGCGGTGCTGCCGCATTGTTAAGGTAGGCTTGCTCTCAGGAAGAGTCGCAGCGCTGCCTTGTTTTCGCAAATTTGTGATTTTCTTCTCTTTTTCATTGTATTCTGGCTTGATTTTGATCTTTTGGTTTTCACTTCTAATTTTCCTTATTTTGACCTCAAAACTACTAGCAAACAAGTAAAATCTAATATAAACTCCCTTAATTTGAGAGAATAAAAAGCACTTTCAAGCGCTTTTCATCGTGGTGGAAGTATAATCCTTTCACCACATGCGTGTGCTGTTGTTGTTGTCCATCCAATTGGATGGGTGGGTTCAGATAACCGCGCTTGCATGAAAAAAAATAACTTTTAGTACCTATCCATTTTAATTTTTTATCAAAAAGATTGTCGTTTTATTATGTTTTATTTACCAAAATAATTGTTGAATCTGAATTTAATTCTTGAAATTAATTCTAGATCTAAAAAATTTTTTCTACTTCTTCTTAAATAGTTTTTGTGTATATTGGTAATACACATAAAACCCTAGCTGTTCTGATTTTTTTTTCTTCTTTTTTGACTGATTCCAAACCATTCTTTAATGAGTGCAGGTCAGAGTTCGGGTCTTGTGTGAATCTTGAGGAGCAAACGGCTTATGCAATATAGTACCAAGGTTGTGCCATTCTTGCTTTCAAGGTAGTGGGTTTATCCACGACACAAAAATCTTGATCTACTTCTACATCATGAACTTCCTTTCTTTCATCTCCTCTACTTTACTTTTAACATCCACCATGTGTAACTAATTTCTTTGTGGGTTGGGTTGAATAAACCATCATTTCGGCAAATATAGTACAAGTTTATCTTCATCTTGATTAGTTGTTGTTGACAGATAAAATAAGTCCCTGGCAACAACACCAAAAAACTTGTTGCACAGCAGATCTAAAGTGCAAAAACTTACTGCTGTGTTTATCTATTATTATTAAGTTTCCTATGCGTTTAACATACTATGCATTGAACATGCTTAATGTTATGCATTTATGATCTGTCAAGTTTTCCTATTCTTAACCCAAGTATAAGCAAAGAAATAGGTATACTCGGTGAGTTCGAGGTCAAACACAAGGACTATGCTGATTCTATAATTCGTTGGATTATTAGCGTTGGAGTGGTAACCAAAAATAGTTGAGAAGGATGCGTTTAACTAAAGAAAGTGATAACATGTACACTAGATTAAAATGTGGTAAATGGTAAGGTATGCGACATAGCAAAGTCAGCTAAATGGATTAAATGAATGGATAAAAACAGGGTTCGGGTTGGTTAACATCTAAAATCAGAAACGCATAGTGATAGTCTATTCATACTTGCGACTCTTCTCCCGGTTGTCAGCAGCTATGCGTCATATGTCTATACCGCATAGGAGAGTGTTAAGTACCAAGGTTATTCCTATAGACAGGTTGGCCTTGTCAATTGAGTTCCACAATCAGTTACCCTCTCGAGCAGTCTGATTATTACTACTTATATCGATTAGCTAGATGGACATAAGCATCAGATTAAGATTACACTATGGTTCTTATTTAGATGTTAACGCAACCCGTGACCCTTGAAAGATTAGCTACTCATGGATTCAAAGTAATAAGCAGAAAGTGTAAAGAAATGGATAGACATGGAAGAATTGTAGATTAATGACGAAATACAATTTTAGACAGCTCAATGTCTTGACACAAATCTAAAATCAAAGCTAGAAAAAGATAGAAAGCAGGAAAGGCGTCAATGTCTTGAGTTGCCGAAATGGAAGCGTGAGGTTCTGCTGTGAAGTGGTCAGGTGGAGGGAGGACTCTTCTCTCTTGAGCTATTCGTCTCCGGTTGTCTTCTGGAGAGAACTCTGCTGTCACTTAGGAATTTTTCCGAGAATTAACAACCATTTTTCAACTTGCAGGTCTGCCCTTTTATAGAGGCTGCATTCATAATCAGTGGCAAATCTGCGTGATTGGAGGATATTGATGTTGTGTGTCTATCTCGCCTAATTGCTTAATTCTCGGTTTAATTTAGATCCACCACTTTAGCCACAGTTCATGCATGTCTATCTTCCGACAATCTCTCAAGATTCTAATCTGATTTCCCGCTGCGTTGCTTTTCTGGTTGTTATGCATCCATGGAGAATTTAGGTTCATGCGTTCACTCATGTCGACGCATCCATATGTTCTAACGCATTATCCTGCGTTGAGTGGATGTCAACGCGTCACAAGTTGCCAAAGCATAGTCCTGCGTTAAGAATCTACAAGTTGCCTGTGTTCCTGCGTTAAAACATGCATTTTAGGCTCAAAAAGCTGTAAAATAATTATCTTCATCAATTTACAAGAGTAGAACGCATAGGAAGATTTATCAATAGAATTTAAGATCAACTACCGCATGATTCTCTATGTAATCTCTATTTTTCTAAGAAAAAGGCTGTAATAACTTGTATTTCTACAAGTTATCATTAGTGTGTAATTATTAAATTGCTTGCATCCATCTAGCTAATTCGTGTAAGTAGAAATGGCTAACTGCCTGAGAGTGTAAGTAGTTGTGGATCTCACCAATCAAGGTAAGAAGTATTTTTAGCAATAAAGACAACCTTACGTTCAGGTAACCCCTAAGCATTGCATCATAGAAATAATAATGTGGCTCACTCACCAAGAGGTGGAGTTTGTGTTTGTGGCTAAGAACATGAATCAAATATCATCCATTTATAGTTCACATTCACCACACAATAGAGTATATCATTATAATTGTGATTAAAGATGTTCAACCTTGGAACTCTGATAGCACCTAAAATGTGCTATCTTCCTCAACTTAACTCGAGATAGTTGTACTATTTAATGTGTTAAAAATGTTATTTCGTAGGTATCGAGTTCCTAAAAGGTAGAATCGAGCGTTAGAAAAAAAACAGTGCTAAAATGGACCAATTGGAGTTCTAATAATGCAATCAGGTCAAATAAAAGCTAAAAAGACCAATACACCTCTAAAAGACCTCGTCGCGACACTAAAAACTGAAGGGAATTGAATCCCGGTAGAAGTATGTGATCATGTTCTTTGATTTTTTGAAAAAATGAAAAATACAAAAAGTTAAGAAAAGGTTAAACAACGTACCTTTGCCGATCCATAATTTCAGCAAAATCTCTCATCGAGCCGATAGTCTTTTCCTTATAGTCTTTGTTTTCTAATAGATCTTCCTTACTATGACTTTGGCAAGGATCCGGTTTGTGGGAACCGCTTCTTGAAAGAATGAGAAGAATTTTCTTAAAACTTTTCTAAGAAAATTGGGAGATGGGAGAATTTCTAGAGGGAGAGTTTTAGAGTAATCGTAGAGATATATTCTTGTAGATAGTGTGTTCTATGAGGGCTCCCAAAGGCCCTATTTATAGAACTCTATGGGTTATCTTAATAGGACAGAGATTTTAAATTAAATATTTAATAATATCCAATATTAATAAATATTTGTCCAAATAATATCTCATATTAAATGGTTTAAGATATTTAAATGTAATTTAAATATTTATTTTATGCAGAATCTTTAATTTGAATCTCATCCAAATTAAATAATTAATTATATGAATCCAATTAAAATTAATTAATTAATTCTCCCTCTATTTATTTATATGGATTTCATCCAAATAAATAATTAACTATTTGAATCATATTTAAATAAATTAATTCTCCATATTATAAAGTTATACTTTGAATCTTATTCAAATAAACTTTATAATAAATCATGTAATTAATTGTATCCAATACAATTAATAATTTTCCTCATAAATTTGAACATTTCAAAATTTTCTTTCAACATAGTTGATTCTTGTTGGTCTGTGCTGAGCTAGCAAGAAAACTTATGGACCTACAAATTATAAGCTCCAATGATTCAAGATTAATAAATTAATCTCTTTAATTAAATTAATCTTCATTCATTAATTACAGGGTAAACCACTATAGACCCATAGGTGAACTCTTATGCACTATAGGACAACTTGTGTCAATGGATATAATTAGTATAAGCAAGTCGATCATTCACGAGTTGTTCATAATTACAGCTGGGCAGATGTCCGTTCTACCCCTAGAATTACCTCTTATCCTTAAATACCACTGATTTCTCTAATGAACATTATGGTCTAGCCATAACTAAGTCCCTCTTGGGCCAGTGAGAGGGTGAGGCCCCTTGTTCAAGACCCGAAATCAACACTTAAAGGGAACTACTCATCTACTTACCCTTATATGAGAAGGTGTGAATTCCATCTTGTGAAGTTATGTTTCCAGCTCCACGTTTAGTCAAATCCCTAAAATGGTAGGCTTATTGAGTCGGCAACTCGAGCCACTCTCGCTGATAAGCGCTTGAAAAGTGCTTTCTATCCTCTCAAATTAAGGGAGTTTATTAGATTTCACTTGTTTACTAGTGATTTTAAGGTTAAAATGAGGAAAATTAGAAGAAAAGACCAAAAGATCAAAACCGAGCAAGAACACAGTAAAAACAAGAAGAAAAACTCAATATGGCAAAAATTGGGGCAGCGTCATGGCGCTAAAATCCGAGAGCATGGTCTGTGGGAGATAGTCGTAGCGCCACGCCGCCGTCTTCAAAAATTCAATAGCGCCACCGCGCCAAGTTACCATAAATGAAAAAATTATTTTTGCAAAGATTTTTTAGGCGGAATACTTTATAAATTTGGGGGTTTCTAGCAGCCATAATAATGATACAGAGCACGAAATTAGAGACTAAAAGAGCCATAAGAAGGAGAGATTTGACTGAGAGTTTTTAGAAGAGTTCAAAGAGTGAGTTAGTTGCAAGGAAGTGGAAAAGAGTTCGAGATAGTCATGGTGCCATTTAAATTCCGATGTGAGAGCCAAGGAGATCGTGACGGTGCTACCTCAATCAAGAGCCTCTTTTCAGTAGAGTTTCCCTTTTCTTTACACTCTTCCTTTGTTTACTTTGTTTAAACATGTTGCTTCAAGCTATGAGTGGCTAAACTCTTTAGTCTTAGGGTCTTGATGATTTGTTTATGAAGTCATTTTGATATTGTAGACTCTCATGGTTTTGTTGGAATGATTATGCTTTTCATTGTTATTGTGTTTAATTTTTGTTGATTGGTCATCTTCACATGTTAGGTTATATGTATAATTGAGAGATTGTATGTTTAATTTGATCTATAACAATGAATTGTTGTTAATCTATCACGAGAGTAGTTAGGTTGACAATAAAAGTTGCTAAAGACTATTCTTAATGCCATGTAATTTGTATTGGTTTCAAGAGATTAATAATCAATCAAGTTCATGAGAAATGGTTGTTTTTAGAGAAAATAACTTGGAATTAATTTGTAGACTTAGCATATGAATTACAATAAAATTCATGAAATCTATAGTATTGCATGATAAAATAAACAAGGATTCATTATCTTAGAACTCTCTTTGACTCTTGTGTTTCTCACTTTATTATTTTCCTTATTTGGTTTATATATTCCATAATTCACAAATTCAATTCCAATCCTCAAATAAAATTGATTCAACTCTAGAATAGCTAAGTAACTTAAACCTTCACAATTGGATCTTCAGTGGAACGATATTTGGACTTCACCGTCTTATATCATAACCTGACCCGTCCACTTGCGATTAACACTCAAAGTGCGCATCACTCGCCCATGCAAATCAAAGGACCGACCTCATAAACAGAAGTTCATAAGTCACTCAAGATTAAGATCGAGTCGCACATGATGATCCTTTGAAAGATTAATCTCATCAATTAACAGATTTACAAAGAGAGATCAAATATTTTGTCTGGTCTTAGATAGACTCTTTATATAGGTTACCCCCACTCACATGTCTCTGCATGAACGGTTTGGATCAAACCATTTGTAACTATTACGAAGTGGGCCGTATCCATAGTGTCACTAAGATAAGACACCCAACCTTATCCATATACTACAAACCTTTACGTTATTTCTTGAACATGATCCACCTGTATGTTAACTATATACATGTTCAAGACTTCATGCACTAACCTTGGATTTTTCTGTTAATAGATAAATTGATATTGCATAATTAATAATTATATAATTAAATTAATTAACTAATCAATTACGAGGCTTTACGACATAATGAAAAATGCTTGAAAAATGCTTTCTATTTTCTCAAATTAAGGAAGTTAATATTAGATTGCACTTGTGTGCTAGTGATTTTCAGGTCAAAATAAGGAAAATTAGAAGAAAAGACCAAAAGATCAAAACCGAACCAGAATACAATGAAAAAGAGAAGAAAAACCACAAAGTTGCCAAAACAGGGTAGCGTCGCGGCGTTGTTTCCTAGGAGTGAGACTGCCGCAACACAACGGCAGCGCCACGACACTGTCTTTCCATATTTGGCAGCGCCAATATTCCTGAAATGTAATTTTTGTATTTTTGGAAAGTTTTTTGGGTGGCAATGTCACACCCCCTCTCTGATTACCTACTTAACCTGAAAGGATATGTGAAGACAATATACATCACCCCTCTTGTGACACTATTGCCCTATCTTACATAACTTCTTGTACAAACATTTCATACGTATACATTCATAGAATTCAGTCATAACAACGCATGATCATAATATAATAATCCTTCCTGTACCCAGTACACTTTTATAACATACTCTCTCATAACCCACTTATAAACAACTAACTCTACATGCCACCAGTGTTAAATTATTTTCACGTACAACAACTAGAAAATAAACTGTTTTTGGAAACTCGAAGCTTAAGTAGGGCGAGTTGGAGTAGGCAATGCACCAAGAACGTCCTTGATACCTAGGAGGAAAAGAAAACATGGAAAACGTGAGCTAAAAGCCCCGTGAGTGACTAATTTTGTAAAACTATCTTTTGTTCGAAAACAGGCATGTTAAAATCATAATAACGCCATAAACGTAAACATGATTCAAATAATCATTTTTGTAAAATCGTACTTTCAACAACATAAACAAATCACATATGTTCATGCAAAAATGATCGTATACGAAAAACAGTTCGTTCTCAAAACTTTCCCTTAGTCAGGGCGGAGCAAGACTCAACGCACCCAATGTCGAAAACAAGTAAGGCTCGATGCGAAGCAAAACTCAACGCACCAGCATATAACCTCTATGTGCACATAGGACTATGGTGGGTTGCCCAAGTACCTTCTCCATGTCCTTCAGTACTGGGTCCCGGGGAAACTCACATGCTTTCTCATGTCCTTCAATATTGAGCCTCCTCTAAAACATTTTAGGAACCAATATTATACGTAAATAATTCACATGAAAATCTTTCATGAAAATCAGGTATATCATGATAAACAACATTTCACAACATGCCATTCAATGTCTTATAGAAAACGTATAAAACGTGCCTTATGAACAATATCATCAAACATCATGCTTTTCAAGAAAACAGTTCATCTCAAAGCCATATTTCATAAGAAAAACACCAAACTAAACATTTTCAATAAATTCGTTTTCAAGGAAAGAAAAGTGTCACTCACAACTTGTCTTTAGGCCCTGAGCGGATTATATGCCTTTCCGAGCTCTTCTTGGCCTGTAAATACACATTCCTCACATTACGTTTTCCTTAAAATTCCTTTACATGATCATTAAATGTGCATACTTAAACTCTAATCATGATTCACCACCAAGACTCCCTTTCTTTCCTAAAATACACATAATAAGCGAGATTCTATGTCACTAGCGAGATTACCAACGAGATTTCACCTTACTAGCGAGTTTACTAACGAAATTACACAACAGGTCACGGCACTAGCGACACCAGCATGAGCGATACCAGCGAGACTACCTGATGAGCGATACTGAGTGAAATTCCTCCTTTACATGACCAGCGAGACCAGTGTCGCTACTCATGCTCCAATTCTCAGTGTTACCTGCTTCCAAACGACACCCGACAGCAGAGTTTCCTCCTTTCCTATTTGTTCTCACTTTTGTCAATTCAAAGTCATATTTTCAGCCAGATTTAGAACTTCTTTCCTTCTACAAACTTGTAGAGAAACATGCTTTCTAGCTTACCTCAAAATTTCGTGGCTTAACTCTTCTTGGTTCGCCAGATATTGCAAGTTTTCTCCGCACTACTCCAGATTGCATAGAAATTTCGTATCAGTAACTTCCAGCTAAACGTTTACATGTTTCTAATCCATTTCAACTCATGCATCCTTCATAAAAGTTGTTCAAAATTGAGTTAACTTACTAACCTTAAAATGTCAGCCAAAAATTCAATCTCTTCAGCTCGATATTCACCAAACACCAGACCTGGTTCGAGCTGTGCGACAGCAGATGAAGCTTCTGTTTCAGCTTCAGTTTTACCATGAAATTTTCGAAAACCTTGCATGAAATTGCCCTAGAACTCTTCTTCAATCTCTCCACGACGTGCAGCTGAAAAGTAGCATAGAATTGAGTTTGGAAATGAGTAGAAAGAAGTCGGCAACTTTTCTGTCCAATGAAGGGTTATAACCGACGCATCCATCCTCATCCTTTCTTCTTCTTTTCCTTTTTCTTCTCTTTTCTTCTTTCTAAATTCCTTTTTCTTTTGTCTTCTTCCCCTTTTTGGTTTTTCCTCTTCCTTTTTTTTTTTTTAATTTAGAATATGAGATTATTAATACTAGTTCGCTTAAAGCTTTTGAACGTGCTAACCAATTAGGTGCTTACAGGCAAACTGTCACACCCCGTCCCAAATTGCCTACATAACCTGAAAGGAGATGTGAGAACAGCATACATCACCCCTTTTTGTGACGCATACCATACATTACTACACACTTATCCTGTACTGTTCACAGCATACATATCTCTCCTTAATACATTTTAACCATAACATATAGGAAGTTATATACATATCGATAAATTCAAATTTACAATTCAATCATAAGCCCTAATACAAAACCATGTTTCAACTCTCAGTAAATGTACAGCTAGGTCTACATGCCACCTATATAAGGTTTTACATACATGCAACACTTCAAAACAAGACAAAATTCTGGAAAAACTCGAAGCTTAAGCAGGGCGAGTTGCAGTAGGCAAAGCACCAGGAACTTGAAAACATAAGCTAACAGCCCAATGAGTGACTAATTTTTAACAAACTAATTTAGTTCGAAAATCATCAGGATTTAAACAATTTCTGACAACATGAGTAAAACATAGAATCAACTCATTTTTATTGACTAAATCATGTTTTAATGCCCTTATCAAATCATACATGGTTTTCCAGCAATTCGTAAATAAAACAGTACGGTTACAATACTTTTCCTTAGTTGAGGCGGTGCAAAACTCAACACCCCAACGTCGAAAACCAATAAGGCTCGATGCGGAGGAAAACTCAAAGCACCAGCATTAGATCAAGTCGATTCCATGATTATAAGTTCATTCCATACCGGGCCAGACCGGAATAGGGCTAGGTTATATACATTCTAATTATGAGAAGGGGGGAGCGTATTTAAATAGATACTATGTTTACATATGGATCCCTACGTCCTTACATTCCATTTAGGATTAGGAATAGGCATAATCGGACCTGTTTTTTACATATCTCTGGTTATTTGGGACCCTATTCATCTCTTTGGGCTTCTATTGAATCGAGAAATAGGTTTGATTGTCCATCTTTTTGATATAATAGTAAGGCATCCTCCGGATAATTCAAATCGAAGCAATTGGATGTCCGACTCGGTAACCTCTATGTGCACATAGGAATATGGTGGGTTGCTCAAGTACCTTCTCCATGTCCTTCAGTACTGAGTCCCAGGAAAACTCATGTGCCTTCTCCATGTCCTTCAGTACTGAGTCTCCTGTAACACATTTTTCCTTTAAGGAATGCTATACTTTATACAAAACAATTCATAGTCAAATCTTTCATGAGAAAACAGGGCAATTCATAAATCAATAACATTTCATAAACATACTTTTCAATATCGTTTAGCAAAACATAAATAAATTAAAAAACCAAACTGACATGTACAATGGAATCGTTGAACCAAGAAAAGAAGTGTCACTCACAGCTCTTTCTAGGCCTTGAGTGGATTATCGCCTTTCCTATCTCCTCTTGGCCTAAAATAAATATTTTTCCTTACATTACGCTTCTTTTATTTGATCATTTAGTTTGCATAATTAAACTAAAATCATGACTCATCACCGAGCCTCCCATTTTTCCGAAGTGAACTTAATAAGCAAGACTACTAACGAAACTCCCACATTCTAGCGAGATTACTAGCGATACTACCAACAGGACACGATACTAGCGACACCAGGATAAACGAGACTAACATGATTTACCTGACGAGCGATACCTAGCGAGAGTCAGCGAAATTTGAGAGACAAAAAGCTCTGCAATACCACCAGCGAGATTTGTCTCGCTACTCACTCTCCAATTCTCCGGAATATCAGCTTCCTAACGACACCCGACAGTAGAGTTTCCTCCTTTCCTTTTGTTCTCACTTCTGTCGATTAAAAGTCAGATTTCCAGCCAAATTTAGAACTTCTTTCCTTCTACAAACTTGTAGATAAATGTGTTTTCTAGCTTATTTCAAATTTATGTGGCTTAACTTGTCCTTATTCGTCAGATATTGCAAGATTTCTCCGCACTACTACAGAATGCACAGAAATTCCTTATTAGTAACTTCCAGCTAAAAGTTTACATGTTTCTATTCCGTTTCAACTCAAACATCCTTCATAAGAGTTGTTCAGAATTGAATTAACTTACTAACCTTAAAATTTCAGCCTTACACTCGATCTCCTCGATTCGTTTCACTCCAAACATCTGATACTGTCCAGTTTGTGTGTCCACAAATAACGTTCTGTTCTAGCTTAGATTTCAATACCAAAACGAGTAAACTTCTATCCAAAATCCACAAGAACACCTTCTTCTTCTTTCCTTGTAGTTCGTCTGAAAAATGGAACTGACTTAAGCTCTCGAAAATGTCTAAAAATGATAAAATATTCAATTTACTCACCTATATATATTGCTGACTTAACTCTCTTATGCAGGCTGACACGCGAGGTTTTCCTTTCTCAATTCAAAGTAAGGCATTCAACGCAGTCTACTATCAACACCTTCAGCAGATAGCCACCCTTAACGCCTCCTACCTTCAACGCATACAACTCAATCAACTAAACCCGTCTTCAACGCATGGAAACTTTAACGCAGGGCAACCTTACCAACGCATGGTAAATCAAAACATTCCTTTCCCCGCCAATGATTAACTTCTTCTTCTAACGCAAGAGACTGCTTCAGCTCATAACTCTTCGTGGTTCCATCTTCAACGCATGGCCACTCAAAAGAAAATACTCTTCTCTGCCTTCATCGACACATAGTCTTGGCCAATGCTTAGCTCTTCCACCCTCGGCTACTTTTCCTCTAGCAACATATAGTCACCATTATACTTGCCTTCTCCCAACACTTAGCATTATAAGTCAGTGCTTACACGAACTCTATAAATTGGGCAGTTTTCAGCAGTCCTAATAAGGAATCTAAAGACGGAATCTACAGACCAAATGACACACAAGAAGGAAAGAATTGAGTGAGTTCATAAAAAGAGCCTCAAAGAGTGAGTTAGCTACAAGGAAGAGGAAAAGAGTTCAAGAGAGTCGTGGTGCCGTTCGAGTTTTGACGTGAGAGCCAAGGAGATTGTGATGGTGCTACCTCAATCAAGAGCCTCTTTTCACTAGAGTTTCCCTTTTCTTTACAATATTCCTTTGTTTATTTTGTTTAAACATGTTGCTTCAAGCTATGAGTGGCTAAACTCTTTAGTTTTAGGGTCTTGATGATTTGTTTATGAAGTCATGTTGATATTGTAGACTTTCATGGTTTTGTTGTAATGATTATGATTTTCATTGTTACTGTGCTTAATTCTTGAGGATTGGTCACCTTCACATGTTAGGTTAGATGTATGGTTGAGAGATTGTATGTTTAACTAGATATATAATAATGAATTGTTGTTAATTTATCATGAGAGTAGTTAGGTTAACAATGAAAGTTGCTAAATACTACTCTTGTAAGCAACACATCCTAACCTATACTTAAGTTATGAAAGATAGTAAATTTGGGTATGTGTAATGATAGGCATCGGTAAGGAGCTATGCGTTGGAGACCAGCAAAGAGGACCATGCGTTGACAGTAAAAGTTAGGCGCCGAGGAAAATTTACAAGGGCATGACGAATCATGCTGTTAACAGAGGCGCCTTGGTTAAAATATGAAATATGTTTAAGTGTTCAACAGAAACTCCCAAGAGATGCCATGCGTTGATGGGAGAAGTATGCTTGTGCGTTAGTGATGGTGGACCATGCATCGAAGAAATCTTCTATTATGCGATGCAGTGACTGACGCTAATAGCATAGTGTGATGAAAGTATTGTGCTGCGCTAAGGAATGATCGAGAGTTGGCGATGAGATATCATGCGTCGTAGAGAAAAGAGTACCATGCATCAGGAAATGGTGTAACGCATGCATGAGAGGCGCCTGCGTCAGTCTATGGCGCTGCGTCTGGAACTTCAATGTGTGAATGGACTTGGGCAAATTCTTGGGCCGGCGTGAAGCTTCTAGACAAAGTAAGTCGGTTAACTGGGTTAAAGGATAAACCCGACCATTTAATTATTATTTTAACAAAGCCAGAGGATTAAAACAGTGTTATTTCATAGCTGGAGGGTCAAGAAGAAAGTGAGGGTTTCCACCATTTTTGAAGGAGAGTGAGAGAGCAGAACACTTACCTGCTATCAAACGTTTAGAGCGAGGCATGGAATTTTGAGGATATCTCACTAACGAGGATGAGACTTTAGCTGAAATTTTGAGGTAAGCAAGTTAACTCATTTCTTAACAACTTTCATGAAGGGTGCTTCGATTGATATAGCTTGAAATCAGGCGAAAATCTAAAGAGAAGCTACTGATGCAGCTTTGCTGAGAAATCTGGGCAGTATGGAGGAAAGTCGTTATATCTGTTAAACGGGAAGGAGAAACTCCATGAAATTTTGAGGTAAGACAGAACACTCCTTTCTCTACAAGTTTGTAGAAGGAAAGAAGTTTTGATTCTAATTAAAATACATGATTTTGAATAGCAAGAAGTGAAAGGAAAGAAGAAGATATCAAGCAGTCTTAGAAAACTTGGTGGATACGGCAGGACAGCCTTGCTCTAAACGCAAGGGAGAGACAAACCAGTGAAGAATTGGCCAAGTTTAGCTTCTAAGGCCAAGAAGAGGTTGGGAAGGCGTATAACCCATTTGGGACGAAGGACAATTTGTGAGTGGTTTCTATTTTCTTGTGCGGGGTGATTTATGATATTGATATGTTATATGTTTGTGTTTGTAGTGTGCATACATGTTTCTTTGAGATGTCATGTGACTATGTGAATGTTTGAAAGGAAGTGAGGATTATATTAGGTATGAGAGCCCAATGCCGAGGGACTATAAGTGAAGGCATGTGGGAAGATGATATCATATACTCAGTGCTGAAGGACAGGATGTGAAGGCACTTGAGTGGAGAAAAATGGACTCCATAGCTGAAGAACCATAGGCGAAAACATATGGAAGTCCAGTATGAGATGAGTGGCTTAGCACTGAGGGACCATAGGTGAAGGTGCTGAAATAATAAGAGTTTGAATGGTATGCCTAGGGACCAAAGGTGACGGAATACGGGACAGATTAAGGGAATGAATGACAATGAATGATGATGCCGAGGGACTAAGGGTGAAGGCACAGGGAAGAGATAGCATGCAAAGTGGTATGTTAGTGCCGAGGGAATATATATACGAAGGCACGAGAATGTTAAATGCCGAGGGACATGATGTGAAGGCATACGTGCTGAGGGACGTTGAGTGAAGGCACGGGTGGAGTAATTGAAAGTAAAGCGTAATAGGGATATGTACGTGATTATTGTTTGTATTGTTTGGATACGTGATACATATTCTTGCTTGTTAACCACTCACTAGGCATAGGCTCACTCTTTGTTTTGCTTGTTTGTTGTTGATGCCTCAGGTAGCGAGCGCGATCCAAACGCCTAACTAGAAGAGAACCTCGTCTGGGCACAGAACTTTTGGTGTACCTCCTAGGGACTTGTAAATATTCTTGTATTCCTACTTCTCGTATATACGCATGTCCATGAGAGAGAGTTGGTGTTTGTAAACTTAATCTTTTAGATAATGAAATTTCTTGTTGAAATGTCCACTTAGTACTATTAAGTGATTATAGTTTCCGCTGATTGGCATGACTGAGCTGTTAGGTTAGTGATGCTTTAAATGTTTGCTCGTGATATGTATGTGTGGTCTCACTCCTGAACCTAGGTTGTAGGATAATTTGGGTGAGGGTGTGACAACTCCTAATGCCATGTAATTTGTATTGGTTTCAAGAGATTAGTAATCAATTGAGTTGCATGAGAAAAGGTTGTTTTTTAGAGAAAGTAACTTGGAATTATGTTTCTAGACTTAGGCATATGAATTACAATAAAATCCATGAACCCTAGAATATTGCATGATGAAATAAACAAGGATTCATTACCCTAAAACTCTCTTTGACTTTTGTGTTTCTTACTTTATTGCTTTCCATATTTAGTTTATATTTTCCAAAATTCATAACTTCAATTCCAATCCTCAAATAAAATTGATTTGATTTTATGATAGCTAAGTAACTTTAACCTTCACAATTAGATCCTCAATGGAACAATATTCGGACTTTACCGTCTTATATTACAACTTGACCCGTACACTTGCGATTAACACTTAAGGTGCGCATCACACAAATCCCAACAAAAACAACATACTGCCGATTTAGCTTAATCTCTAAGAAGTAAAAGGTTAGATAGACTTGTGATTTGTGGCAACAACAAAGATCATTGTTCTATCAACATAGGGGAAATCGAATTAAATTTCTAATTAAGCCTTTCCAATTGGAAATTTATCCTAGCATAATCCCTAAAACGTAATGTGGTTAGTTAAATTGATACTTTTCATCTAATCAAATTAGCTCATTTGATATTTTGGATCATTGCTTAGCCTTTCTAATCAATTGGCTAGGGATAGGTAAGAAGTTAAAATCAAGCTTTGATAACTCGATGATCAAAATTACATTAGGTGATTTCATTCCTCCAAACTAGAATGTTTCGTTTGATTGCACATCTATCCTTTACTTTCTTTGCACTTTATTTTCATGCATATTCGAATCTCAAACCACACAACCCCACCCCCTCCCATTTATCGCTTTAACTAAATAGTTAACTTTGAGAAACTAATCTTTGTGCTTCCCTGCGGATCGACCTAGTCTTGCCGCTAGTACTACGCTTTAGTACTAATATTTGTAAATATCGGTGTAATTATAAATATTATTTGATTGGATCTTTTGGAAGTGACACCAAAAAAGCTCACATCAAACTCATCGAGACTTAACTCTTATTAAGTTTGTACTTGGGCTTTTTGAGAGAAAACTTGTGACATTCTAGAGTTTTGATCCATAATTATTTGGCCATATGCAAGACAACACGTAGCTCAATTATTATATAGGTTGATCCTTTCGTAACCAAAATTTGCATGACCTCTCTACTTCCACGTAACCTCCAAAGATCTGATCAAGTGTTTCCCACCCAAGCTATCATTAGAATCATTACTCATCCAAGTCATCTATATGTTCGACTCCTAGACAGCTCTTTGATGTCTGGTTAACAGTTACTAACCAGTCACTACTAAATTTTTTATTTAATTATATCTCTTTAATATAATCATAAGATTATTAATAGCTTGGTTATATAAACGTAAATGAATATCTCATTAATCACTTTAAATGGAGTGAGCAATACAAATGCATGGCCATTTCATGGCTAAGTCATACAGAACTTCTCCTATAATAAACATACATACATGGCTTTTCCATGGATACGCCATGCCAAAGTTTTCTGAACCACATGCATGGCCTTTTGGCCAGGCAAATACTTCGGCTCAATCGGGCTTAGCCCATTTAAAAAGATGCTATCAACCACTTTTTCTTTTTATTGATGGCACAATTTTACAAATTTGATCCTGACTTGAACGATGGGTCTACATGGCTTAACTCTACATCGATGTTCTGAGTTGCTTGTTTTGTAGGGGTCATTCTTTTTAAAAAATACAAATTTACTATGGATACGAATTTCGGTATCAACATTATTTATACATATTATTCTACCTCTATTTATTTAAATAGAAAGTATTTGTTTCTTTGACTTTTTTTTTTTTTTTTCTTGAGTACTCCTTTCTTTTAAGGATACATGAGTAACAACCACAATCATCAATTATTTAAAGCAAATCAGGTTCGTTACAAGAAAGTTATACTTATCTTTTCAGTGCTGTTACTTTCTACATTAGACTATTACATCATTTCCAAAATAACCTTATGTGCCCCACATTCCTTTATCCAAAATACAAGTCCTTTGAATTCGGGAGTGGGTGTTTTGTCCACCAAAGCTTCTATTGCAACCCATGTTAACATTTTCAAATGGACCCCTTTGGTCGAATCACAAGACCTTTTAGGAGCATCCCTCTCTTCCACATCCCTCCTTCATGTTCATACATGCTGAACTCGATTTCATCACTGCCCTCGTGATCATGAACAATGAAATCACCTATCGGAATCTCAACCCACCGCCCTCGAGGCCTCTGCTCTAAGTTTTCTTTATGCTCTTGCTTGCTCCCATCTGGCCTTTTAAGTCTAATGTTGACTGGAACATCCCATCCGTAGGCTGCCTCTTTGATCATTACCTCAAATGCGGCTTCATATCGTATTCGGGGTGAGAGCTCACATGTCTTCATCTTTCCATGGATTTCAAGCCAACATACGTTCAAAAGCTCGACGATTTCAATTGTATCACTGCATGTTTTAGACTTCATGGTGTGAGAGATCGAAAAATAAACTTCTATTTTTTTTTTTGTTGGAAAATTTTGGCTCCTCTGTGCATCTCACCATTTTGTATGATTTTTCAAACTAGAATACACATGGAATTTTTTCCACATTTAATGTAAGCAAGAGTACAATAAACTATGGTTGCATTTCTATTAATCTACTTGGTTTAATTTTAATCAACTTATAGATGTTGTCATTCACACTTGTGTCATATAGAAAACTGTAGTTTTGAAATTGCTTTTTTTGCCTGATTTTTTGTTTCCTATTTTAAGATTTTGGAGGGAAAAGGGCTCCATAATTATTTTAAAGATTGAAGAGAACAAACATTTAAAAAAAAAAATAACCGAACACATATATGGTTTTACTATAAAAAAAAAAAAAACTCTAAAATGGGGGTTTTAAAAATTTTAAAAAAAAAAATAACCGAACACATATATGGTTTTACTATAAAAAAAAAAAAAACTCTAAAATGGGGGTTTTAAAAATTTTAAAAAAAAAAATAACCGAACACATATATGGTTTTACTATAAAAAAAAAAAAAACTCTAAAATGGGGGTTTTAAAAATTTTAAAAAAAAAAATAACCGAACACATATATGGTTTTACTATAAAAAAAAAAAAAACTCTAAAATGGGGGTTTTAAAAATTTTAAAAAAAAAAATAACCGAACACATATATGGTTTTACTATAAAAAAAAAAAAAACTCTAAAATGGGGGTTTTAAAAATTTTAAAAAAAAAAATAACCGAACACATATATGGTTTTACTATAAAAAAAAAAAAAACTCTAAAATGGGGGTTTTAAAAATTTTAAAAAAAAAAATAACCGAACACATATATGGTTTTACTATAAAAAAAAAAAAAACTCTAAAATGGGGGTTTTAAAAATTTTAAAAAAAAAAATAACCGAACACATATATGGTTTTACTATAAAAAAAAAAAAAACTCTAAAATGGGGGTTTTAAAAATTTTAAAAAAAAAAATAACCGAACACATATATGGTTTTACTATAAAAAAAAAAAAAACTCTAAAATGGGGGTTTTAAAAATTTTAAAAAAAAAAATAACCGAACACATATATGGTTTTACTATAAAAAAAAAAAAAACTCTAAAATGGGGGTTTTAAAAATTTTAAAAAAAAAAATAACCGAACACATATATGGTTTTACTATAAAAAAAAAAAAAACTCTAAAATGGGGGTTTTAAAAATTTTAAAAAAAAAAATAACCGAACACATATATGGTTTTACTATAAAAAAAAAAAAAACTCTAAAATGGGGGTTTTAAAAATTTTAAAAAAAAAAATAACCGAACACATATATGGTTTTACTATAAAAAAAAAAAAAACTCTAAAATGGGGGTTTTAAAAATTTTAAAAAAAAAAATAACCGAACACATATATGGTTTTACTATAAAAAAAAAAAAAAAAATCTCTAAAATGGAGGAGTAAAAACTTTTTCAAAAACATAATTCTTATCTTAATTATTTAATTTAGGAAATAATTTAAAAGATCATTTTCATAAGAGTGATTGTAATAGAGAGCAAAATAAGTGGAAAAAAATATAAAAATATAGCACCTCTAAAACGCACCTAAAAAGTGTTTTTCTTGCCTTTGATTTAGGGATGTTTTTATTGGATTTAATGTGTTTGTTAGTGGTTTTCAGGTAATTAAAGACAAATTAAGTGTCCAAGGCCAAAATAACCAAATCGATCCAAAACCGAGCAAAAAACAAAAGAAAAAGTGGAAAAACCCTAGAAACAAGGCAACGCAGAGGAATGCGTTGCTGCACTCTAAGCTCGAGAGCATCATATTTGGAAGTCCGCTAGAGCGTCGTTGCCCTGTGAAGAGAGTGTTGCAACCCTGCGACACTGCGCTTGAAACCAGAAAAAGAGGTCAGACAGTGTTGTGACGATGCTCAAGAGCGTTACTACATGCTGCCCCTTTTATGACGAATAGCGTTGTTATTGCTGTCCACGCCAACTTTCCTTTTTTTTGTAGATTTTGCAAATTTGGAAAAAAATTTGGGTAGCCATTTCAATATATTGAGGGGTTTTTAGCAACCTTAGACACACAAGAAAATACACAAGAAAGTCCTAAAGGAGACATACAAAATTAGAGAGAAAAGAGTCCAAAAGGTGTGAGTTTGCTATCACGAAGAGTGAAAGAGTTGGAGAAGAGGTGAAGGTCATTCGAGATCCTGAGGTGCTAACCAAGAGGAGATTGAAGGAGTTCAACATTGGGAAGCAATTCGAGAGTTTTTCTTCCAAAATTTCTCTTTCCCTTTTACTTTTATGCTCGAGAACTCATATCCAAATATGTATTTGATGGCTATGTGTGGCTAAACTCATTGTTTTAGGGTGTTGGATGATTTAATTATGGATTTATGTTAATGGTTTAGTGTTTTTCATGGATGTTGTTGAATGATATATTTTTCAATGTTATTGTTCTTATTTTTTATTGATTGATCATCAGTAAGTCTTAGGGTAGATGTATGATTGAGTGGTTGTATGTTCAATTGAATCTATGATATTAAATCTTTGCTAATCTTTCATGAAAATAGCTAGATTATTAGAGAAAGTTATATAACTAATCTTAATGTTATGCTTCTTAACTTGGTTTCAAGAAATTAGTAATCAATTAGGTTGCATAAGAAAATGTTGTTTTTGAGAGAAAGTAATCTAGATATTAGTTTCTAGACTTAAACATATTGTGTGCACATAATTCCATGAAAACCTAAAGTATGACTTATGAATTAATTAATGAAATTGACACCCTAGAACACTCCCTTGAAGTTTTACTTGCTCTTGTTTTCTTGTTTTCAAAATCCAAATTTGAGGTTTATTCCTTAGATAAAATCAATTCAATTCTTGAATAGCTAAGTGAATATATCCAATTCAATCCCCAGTAGACACGATACTCGGACTTAAATTATTTTATATCATAACTTGACTCGTGCACTTGTGGAATCACCATCAACCTCTTTAAAAATATTTGGAAATATGGCAAAAGTTGACTAGTCAACTTTTGAAATTTGTAAAATTTCCAAGTTTGCCCTCTTGCACACGTTTTCTTCTTCCCCTTTTTTTTTTTTTGTTTTTTTCCAAGTATTTATCTCTCTCTCTCATCTTCCCATCTATTTGAAAACATATACTTCTTTTTTCTTTTTTCTTTTTTTCAATTTTGCACACATTTTTTTCTCTAGGTCTTTCTCTCTCCCCCTCATCTTCCCATTTCCCACTTGAAACATTAAAAAAAGATTTGACAAGGGTGTGTGTTTTGAAAACAAAGATTTGAGAGTGTATAACCATTTTCATAAGTGCCTTAACAGCAATAACTTAAGTATATATAAATTAATCACTGATATAATTGATTGAAGAATTTACTAACTATCACTCATGTCCTTAAATGTTAGAAAAGAATTCACTAAAACCCTATTTAAATGTGAAAATCTAAGTTTGGTAATTCTAGCATTTAAAATTGATGATATCAGTAATATAACTTAGGTAGATATCATTTGTAAGCCCTGTACTTGTCATTGGGAGAAGGTAAGTAAGAAGAAACTACGGGACAGGTATTGAGTAAAGAAAATTGGCCGAGTTGTGTGAGAGAAAAATGGCTAAGTGTTGGCCATGTGATGGGTGATTATGCGTTGAGGGTATGTCTAAAGCTTGACAAGAGTTGCCACTGGTAGACATACGTTGAAGAGGGCAGCTCGGCGTGGAAGTAGATGTGAAGGAAGGAGGGTGCAATAGGCGTTAGTAGAAGTATGCGTTGAAGGCTACTATGTGATAGAAGTTGGCATTGCTATGCGTTAAGATGGCCTATGCATTGAAGGTTGGTATGCATCGATGCATAAAAAAGGTGCCGAGAGGACCATGCGGTAGTCGGCTATTTGTCGTTGGGCAATTAGTGACATGGTAAGTTGAGGTTATGTGTTGCCGAAGCCATGCGCGGAAGGTTGCGTTGGCTAATTCAAGAAGGAAGATGATGGTAGAACAGGTAAGTCGGTGATTTGTATTGACATATAAGTGAGTGCATCGAATAATTAAACCTTTTTGACATATTTTCGAACTCAGATTGACTCCATTCTTGCAGAAGAACAACGAGGAGAGGTGGAAGAAGGTGTTTATATCGAATTCAAGTAGAAACCATATCATTTTTATGGTGACTTTGAAGCTGGAACCTGAAGCTTGATTGTTGCTGAGAAATCTGGACACCAATCGATATTTGAAGGAGAGTGAGCTGAGGAAGTTGAAGCTAGGATCGAAACTTAGAGGTTAGTAAGTTGATTTAATTCTTAGCAACTTCCATGAAGGATGTTTAAGCTAAATCCGAGCAAAAATGTGTTAATTTCTAAGAGGAAGTAATCGGAGTTGAATTGCTAGACAGTTCAAGGCAGTCGAAGTCATTTGGGAATAGTTCTCAAACGAAGACGAGTTATGATCTGAAATTTTGAGGTAAGATAGGAAACTCACTACTTTACAAGATTGTCGAAAAGGGGAAGTTCTGATTTTGGCTGTAATATGGTTTTTAGCAGGATAAAGAAAGAGTTAGAAGGGAAGGAAGGAAACAGTTGTATCAGGTGTCGTTAAGACAGTGGTATCGCTAAGAAGCTGGAGAGTGAGCAGCGGAATGAGTGTCGCTGATAATGCAAAGAGCTTTGCGTCTCACAACTCTCGCTGAAGTCTCGCTGGGTATTGCTTCTTAAGGTAATCTCGCTAGTCTAGTTCACTCCGGTTTCGCTAGTGCAGTACCCAATGGTGTGATTTCGCTGGTAGTTTCGCTACTGACATAGAGTACCGCTAGTTATGAATATTTTGGAAAAAGAGAGTTTCAGTGATGGAGTGAGAATGGTATATGTATAAGCATACCTAATGATTATGGAAAGGGAGTTCAAAGAAAGCCTAATGTGAAAAATGTGTTTTTACAGGCCAAGAAGAGCTCGGAAAGGCATATAATCCGCTCAGGGTTTAAGACAAATTGTGAGTGACCGTCTATTTCATCCAAGGATTATTTCTAACATTGTGCAAGTGAAAACTAGTATGTCATATGAACTCCTGTATGCGTGTTATCTAAATGCAACCCACGACCGAGGGACCATGTGTGAAGACCTATGGGGATATGATGTTGAGGGACCATGAGTGAAGGCACTTGAGAAATTGATTGAGATGGATTCCAATGCCGAGGGACCTTGTGAGAAGGCATATGGAAAACCAGTACATGATGGCTCGGTGCTGAAGGACCACAAGTGAAGGCACTTGAGTAGTGGATTGATATGGAACTCAGTGCTGAGGGACAACATGAGAAAGCACTTGAGAATAGAAACGTCGAGGGACGAAATGTGAAGGTGTGTGAATATATGAATAATAAGAATTGGATTATGAGGTTAATTAGGTTGAGCTTTGCTCCGCTATCTCTTGGAAAGACATTTATGTTATATTGTTAAGCGGCATGGGTGATCTAGGAATCTATACTAATAAAATATATAGTAGTTATTATGATCAGTATTAACTCAAGGATTTAAATTGTAATTGGATAACTTAGTCACTCACTGGGCTTTAGGCTCACGCTTTCTTGTTTATTGTTGTTCGTTTCAGGTAGCGAGCGTGTCCGGGATGCCTAGCCTACAGAAGATCCTCGTCTGGGCTTACTCTGCATTAGTTCTCTGGGATAGTTGTAAATACTCAGTTTATGTACATGTTTTTGTCACACATGATCCTTATAGTATAATGAGAGTGAGTTTTGTACAGTATGTAGAGTAAATACTTGTTATGATAAATTATGAGTTGAGAAATCTGAATTTAGAAATTATGTTTAACTTATGATGTTTCACTAGCATAAGGCTTTATATAATTGATCTGGTATTGATTTATGTTTCAAGATATATGATGACGAGTGTGTGTAGGTCACACCTACTTCTAGGTTAGGAAGGGAATCAGGGAAGGGGTGTGACATCATTGATATCCATGTATCACTGATATTCGTATATCAATGATATGACTTAGGTATATATCAATTAAATGAATTATATTGGTGATATTGGCGATATGACTTAGATAGATAAGTGATATTTGTTTGTTAGTAGTATCAATTATCAATGATACTAACAATATGACTTAGGTACATATCGGTGATATTCATGTATCAGTGATATTAACTTATGTACACATTAGAGTCTACAAGTGATAAAAACATTCCATTGATAAGTTATAAGTGAAATGCTTCTATCGCTAATAGAAGGCTGCTATCACTAATAGAAGTCTTCCACCAACAAACTTCTATCCCTAATAGATTTATATTAGTGTTTAAATTTTATTGGATGTGCTTCTATATAAGATGTACCAATGATAAACCTCTATCATTGATAAACTTCTCTTCTATATATCTTTTTGTTATATAATGTTTGTCAATGATATTAGCGATATTAGTGATATGACTTAGGTAGATATCAATGATAGTCACTTATAGACTTCTGTCACTTATAACTTTTAATGCTAATCTATGAATTGATAGTTTTTTTTCAAAGTTGATAGTCACTGATAGAAAGTATATTAGTGATGGCTACTAATAACCATTGATAATCAAAGATTTATAATCAATCGTTATCATAAATAGAGAAACCAACATGAGATAAAGTATAAGTGGAGAACATTGCTTAATGGAGAGCATCGTTTGAACCTCAACAACTCAGCTAATAACCATTGATAGCTAATTAAAGCTAATAGCCACTAATAGAAGTCCATTGGTGATAACAACTAATCGCTTTTAAATGTGTCAATGTTCAAAACTGATAGTCACTAATAGAAGTTTGTCACTGATAGCCATTGATAGCTTTCTATCATTAATAGTTTTAAGTGTTAATCTTTCAAAGTTAATGACCATCGATAGAAACATCAATGATAGCCATGATAGAACATTATCAGTGATTCTTAGTATTGAGTATCGATAGAAATATCCATGATAGCCATGATAGAACATCAATGATTGCCATGATAGAAGATTATCAGTTAATGACCATCAATATAAACCCTAATTCATTCTTAGTGTTGCTAAAGTTAAAGTAGTCAAAATTTTCTATTTTTTGGAGCAAGTGAGACGTGGAAAAGGAAAAACTTGATAGGCATGGAGTGCAGGAGGTTTCCTTGGCGGCAAAAGATGTGTTTGATCTTAAGAAGTAGGCGTTGGACTTTGTTGAAGGCTTATCGAGTATTGGGGTTATACTTAATTAGGCGGTAAGGGACTTGTCCAAGCTTAAAGATAAGTAGGCATTGAGATAGCTAAGAGGAAGAAGTGCACAATCTAAGGGGCAGACCGTCGAACATGGAGTAACTTGGATGCCTAACCCGTGCACAAGATGACGACCTGTAGCCTCGTGTGTTGTTGACATCATGTAGTGTGTGAGCAATCAACGCCTAGTGGGATGCTTGTGTGTCTGTGTGGGTGTGTGCGGGAGTTGCCGCCTAGGGCATGTGCCTATATTGTGTCGTGCGCGTGTGTGACCAAGGCTTGCTCTACCTTAACTAAGGTTTAAAGTACAAGTTTCCCATGTTTAAATGTTAACTGAGCGTGAAATGTTTTTATTTATTTTGACAAGTATTCTATAAGTTTACGCTTTATTGGTTAAAATTTGTTTAGATACAGTCACTCACTAGGCATCACAACTCACAGTTTTCTTCTGTTTTCTGTTACCCAGGTAGCAAACGAGTTCACGGTTAGCCTATCTACTCTTATCTGCTTCTACTACGAACTTCCATTTTAGTTAGTGAACTTCTGTATGTTTTAGGACCTGAGTCTATTATGTACATATTAGTATGGGAGGAACTAAAAGCTTATAAATAAATGTAGCGAGTTATCAATGATGAATATAAATATTATCTGCTGAACTGATGTATATATTTATGTAAGAGCTGGTTGTTATGTTATGTCATGTAAGCCCTAATCTGTAACTCTAAACTCCTATGTGAATTAATAAGCTTGGGATTTATTTTGACATGTCAATTGAAAATGTAAAAGACTTATGGAAATTGTCCCTATTTGGATCTAGGATTAAGTGATATTATTAAGGATTTTTATTATTATTACTACTAATATTATAATTGTTATTATGGTTATTAATTAAATTAAATATAGATATGTATGTGCATGTGTAAATTAAACTAAGTGGGAGAATTAATATAAAAAAGAAGAAGAAGAAGAAGAAAGGAAGGAATTTCATCATTTCCATTTAACTCTTTTGCTGGCGCCTCATCTTCTTGAAAGGAAACTTTTGTGGTTCATCAGCTAAAGCACATAGAGAAAGATAAATGTGAAGATATAAGTTGATTGGAGTGGAATTTTGAAGGGAAAATTGGTGAAATTTTGAAGAACATCAAGGGTAGTCTGAAATCTGTGCAAATCCGGGTAGGTTGTCATGTTTGAAGGATATCGAGTTGTAGAGATTAAGTTTAGATATGAAGCTTTGAGGTTAATAAGCTAATTCAATTTCTAACAACTTTCATGAAGGATGCTCGAGCTGCAAATGAAAGAAAATGGGTGAAATTGTAGGTGGAACAGGTAAGATTGAGGTTACCCGTCAATCTCGAGACTAGCTAGTTTGAGGGCAATTCTGGGCAATCCACGGATTCTTAGGTTTTTAACCTTTAAGGTAAGTTATAGAGGACTTAATCATGAAGAGTTTGCAAAACTTTTCATTTAATTTGGTTAAGAATTGAGTGAGAATGAATTACTTGAATTTGAGATAAAATGTGGAAAAAAAATAGGGCCTGCTGTCAAAGAGCTTCCAACCAGCGCCCCACAAGCAGCGCCTACGGGCCTCACCGCTCCAGTTGATACGCTCATGGGCGTGATCTGCTGCCCATCAACCAATCTACACGCCCCCTTGGCCAACTAAAGTAAAATTGCAGTTTTTGTGAGTTTTGGTTTTAAAATTAGGTGTTGGTGAGTTTTGGTTTTAAAATTGGGTGTTTTTGGATTTTTTTGGCTATATTTGGGACTAAATGGATAATTTAGAGTATTTTTACTAAAAAAATACATGAATTTGGATTTTAGGTGAATTTGGGAGTTTTATGAATAAGTTTAAACCTATGCTAAGTGTTGAGCCTAATCCTGTATAAACAAGATTATAAATTAAGTTTAGGAGGTTGAACATTGTTAAGAGATTGTGATTAAGCTGAATTATGGTCACATTAGAGGAAGTCAAGGTCATCCGAGTTAAAACTCTAAAGTAGTTATGTTTGAGCTGATTGTGCATTAGAGAATAATGAGAGGTTTGGCTATGATTTTCAGGTCAAACAAGGATCTGTGACACTTATTGTAAGCCCCGTACTTGACCTTGTGAGAAGGCAAATTAAGAAGAGACTAAGAGTTGGGCGCTAAGTAGGAAAAGTTGGTCGGGTTGTGTGGAAGCAAAATGGCTAAGTATTGGCCATGAGTTGGTGGCACTATGCATTGGTGAAAGAAGTTGGTGTGGACGCAAATGTGAAGGAAGGCCATTGGGCGTTAAAGGCCACTCTGCGTTGGAAGCCACAATGCATTGAACACTACCATGCGTTGAAAGTGGGTATGCATTGGTGCATGGAAGAATGGTCAGGAAAACCATGCGTTCGTCGGCTATCCGATGATGGGGCATCGGGAAATTGTTACACACAAAACTAAGGCTATGCGCTGCTGAAGCCAAGCATAGAAGGTATGCGTTGATGAGATCAATATATAGAGATGAAATGGAGATTAAGTCGGTGATATATATATAGGCGGACTGAGTATTCAATTATTTTGATTATGTTTCAGAGCTGGAGTTGATCCCATTTCAAAGCTAAACAACAAAGGGAGGTGCACGAAGGTGTTTATGTTAGTTTGATGTGGATTTCTCGTCGATTTCGTGGAGGAAACTTGAGCTGGAGCGAAGAATTCAGCTGGTGTTACTTAATCTGAGTATCACTCGGTGTTGGGGGAAGAACAAACTGTGGAAGCTGTGGTTAGGGTCGAAATTTTAAGGTTAGTAAGTTAACTTGATTTCTAGCAATTTTCATGAAGGATACACGAGCTGAATTTGAGTAAATGTGTGTTAAATTCCAGGTAGAAGAGAGTGAAGTTGAGTTGCAGGATGATTAGGAGCAACACGAGGTTGCTTAAGAATATCTCTCAAACGAATAGGACTTTTCTTATAAGACTTTGAGGTAAGATAAAAGACTTAGGTCTTTACCAGCTGTAGAAGAAAGAAAGTTCTGAATTTGGCTAGACTGTGATGTTTAGCAGGTTAAAGGAAGAAGTAGAAGGAAAGAAGGAAAATTATGTCGCTACGACAGTAGTATCGCTGAAAGAGCGGGAGACTGAGCAGCGAAGCGAGTGTCGCTGGTAACGCAAAAGGGGCTTTGCGTCTCACAACTCTCGCTGAAGTCTCGCTGGGTATCGCTTCTTGGTAATCTCGCTAGTCTCGTTCAATCGGGTATCGCTAGTATAGTGTCCTAAAGTGTAGTTTCGCTGGTAAACTCGCCAAGAGATATGGAGCGTCGCTAATTGTGAATGTTTTGGGAAAAAGAGAGTTCAGTGATGAAACGAGTATAGAGTTTAATTATGTATACTAAATAGGTATAGAAAGGAAGTTAAGAAAAAACCTAATGCGAGAAATGTGTATTTACAGGCCAGGAAGAGCTCGGGAAGGTGTATAACCCACTCAGAGCCAAGACAAGTTGTGAGTGATTATTTGTTAATATATCAAATACTCTTAGCCAGTTTTAATGATAACGGGTATGTGAAATCTGTCATATGTAGTAGTTATGGATTGATTGTGTTGTACTTTGAGAATTTAAGAATGTAATCAGTGCTGAGGGACCATGTGTGAAGGCACTTGAATAGTTGGTGGATGTGGATTCCAATGCTCAGGGACAATGTGTGAAGGCATGCGGAAATCCAATGTATGTAATAGATCAGTGCTGAGGGATCACAGGTGAAGGCACTTGAGCAGTGTATTGAGAGGGAACCCAATGCTGAGGAATTAAATGCGAAGGCACATGGGAACTCTGTTCTTATAAAACTCAATGCTAAGGGACAGTATGTCAAGGCATTTGAGGGATTATATATCGAGGGAAGGAGTGTGGAAGTATCCGTACATGGATGTGATGAAAAGTGATACACGAAGTTATGTGCGTAGAGCATCGCTCCGCCATAGCTAAGAAAGAATAATTGTACTACTAGTGTTCTATAGCATGAGTTAGCTTGAATTTATGGTTATATAGACATGTGATATTTTGATGTTTCATGCCAATTCGTATTCAAGTAGTGTAATAATAATTGGGAAAATTTAAGTTTATCACTCACTGGGCATTAGGCTCACGCGTTTCTTTTGTTTGTTAGTTTCAGGTAGCGAGTGTGTCCGGGACGCCTAGCCTACAGAAGATCCTCGTCTGGGTTTATTTTGGACCAGTCCTTGGGATAGTTGTAAATACCCCGTATATGTAAATGCTTTATTTTGTCAAACATGTTCCTTAGGATTGTAAGGGTTTGTTTCTGAATGTATACAGAGAACACTCATCTTAAAGCATTGGGTTAGTTTATGGAATAATATGGCATATAAATAAGATTGCATAAGCATAAGTGGTTGTTCTCTAGTTACTTTAGAATACAGGTATGTGCTGGTTCACACTCATTTCCCGAGTAGTAAGGGCAGTCTAGGAGGGGGTGTGACACTTATAAACCTAAGGGAAGGAGCCCTTAACTATGAATGACAAAATGTTTCCAAATGATGTTTATACATTCTTATGAATCATGTTCTTTATAAATGTTTTATGATTAATGATTTTCATTTAAAATGCTCTAAATGATATTTGCTAAATAATGTTTAGTGAAGCATGATTTATGGGCTTGTTTATTTATGTTTTACAAGATATTTTCTTAATAATGTTCCCTAAGTATGTTACAAGCTCATGAAGTGTAGGAATGGTCTGTACCCTAATGTGATAAGACCTTGGTACCCAAGGACTTATGTGACGGTATCAAAGCAGCCTAAGATTCTAATACTTAAGGACTTATGAGACAATATCAAGGCAGTCCTGGACCTTAGCACCTAAGGACTTATGAGATGGTATGAGGGCAACCCAATGGATGTTAGGTCTTTGGGACCCATTTCAGTTAACAATAGGCTTTGGGTCGTATGCTAGAGTGCCCTTGCCCTTTCGGGGTTAGCTCTATGTGCACGTATGAAAATTTTTTACATTGGGTGTGTTAAGCTTACTCCACCTCAACTAAGGTTAAAAGGGTACTAATTTTCAGATGTTTCTGGAAGTTTCTGAACTGAATGTTTTATGCTCTTTAAGTTACAAATCTATTTGATAAGCTATGTTTTTAAATATTTACGAAGTGAGTATGTTTTAGTAGATATTTTATTCAATTGTCACTCTCTAGGCTTTCGTTTAACATTTTCCAAAAATGTTTTCCTTTTTCTCTAGGTAGCAGAAACATCATAGTAGTGGAAACATCATGTATAGCTTAGCACGTAGCTTAGGGTGGGTAATGTTTTGTAGGAAATATTGTGGACTATGTTTATATTCATGATACTCTGGTGTAAGTACTGTGATGTAATGTTTGATGTGTTAAGAGTGTAAACGAGCTACGGTTATGTTATTTTGTGTGAGGAATTTTAGGTAACTGGTGAAGCAGTATACAAGGAATAGTTTTAGCATGTATTTACGACCACTCTCTCAAGTTAAAAGGGAAGCTAGGGAGCTAAAACAAGCCAAAACGAAGCTTATGCATCAATCGAGAAAGAGAAAGCTAAAATGACTACTTTTCCCCTGAGATCATGGCATAGCAATGTCACCTAGGTGTTGTCGCAGTGTTTTTTCCCGAGAGAAAATGCTGGCAAATGTAGTAAGTGTTGCAACACGATCCAAGAACGTCGTGATGCTCCGAAGAAAAAGTCAGAGGCGTCATCGTGACACCGTCATGGTGCTACACCAAGCGTTGTGGTGCTCCGACTAGTTATAAAATGAGATTTTGCGATGTTTGGGTCAGTTTTTTAAGGATCCAACCAACTCAACCTCAAATTCTCTCCACCTTTCCTCTCTTTTTCGTCTGTTTATGTACCAAAACTCAATCCCATTAATCGATATCTCGATAATGGCATAAGGTAACATTCTCTAGCTTGAGTTTCTAGGATTTTTCCCTATTTCTCGTAATTGGTAGATTTCAAACGGAAGTTTATTGTATTTGTTGATTTGATTCCTAGTTTCATCGTGGTACGACCATTTTATTGAATGCTTGGGAATATTATGATCACTGCTTTCTAATTAATATTCAATTCGTTACGCTTTATTGCATGTTAAGCGTAGAATGCAATAGGTTGGGTTAGCTTGTGAATCAAATTAGATGAGTATTGATCTAACCAACATAGAATTGAACCAAACGAATGTTTAATTATGCTCTTGAAAATTAAACATTCACCCTAATGTTTCCTATATCTTAACGCCATTAGACCAATTTGAATATGCATGCTTTTATCTTTTCAAGTTGGGCTAGTTAGTTGCTTATGACAAATTAATTAGCCTTTCTAATTAATTTGGTTTGGTGTAAGCAATCATTAAATTTTGATAATGAGGAATCGATGACCAAAGTTCTTGAATAGAAAAATCCGTTACAATCCAGGCTAGACTTTTTTCATATCATTTTTTACTCTTTTATTCATTGTATTTTTTTATGCCATTTAAATTTAATTCGCAGACAAAACAATCACAAAACCTCTATTGGTTACTCTTGGACTATAAGTGGTTTAATTTAGAAATTCTAGTGTTTTTTGTGTTGAACCTGGTCTTGCCACTATTTACTAGTTTTGGTGAGTGTGGTTAATTATTTGGGAAGTAGAGTCGGGCAACGAATTCTGCAACTTTTAATAATCATCTGTGAAAGTCTATCAATGATAGTCAATAATACTTTTCTATCACTAGTATAGTTTAATCTTTCAAAGTCCCTCACTGGTATAGTTTAATCTTTCAAAGTCGATGGTTATCTTTCGAAATAGATAACTACTTATAAAAGTTGATCATTGATAGCCACTAATAGCCTTAAGTGTTAATATTTCAAGGGTGATTTCAATTGCTGAAAATGTATCAATTGTAGCCGCTAATAACTGATAACAAATTAAATGCTAATATATAAAGTGTCAATATTTCAAAGTTGTATTAATATTGCTCAAATTGAAAGTTATCTCTGATAATAGCTATTAGTGGCTATCACTAATAGTTCATTGATATTTTCAATTTGAGAAAACCGAAAAGAAGAAGCGCGAACATTATGGACTTCTTAGTCTTTTACAATATCTAGGCCATTTTTTGTGCTACATATGCAATTATTTTATCCTTATACTAGATATACTATTATTTTGGAATTGATTGTCATTTATGCAACCAACCTTTTTATAATCTCATAATGTCCCTTGTTTTAATTTCTACCATTTACAAAAAATAAGGGTGTAGATGAAATTTTATCATCTTGGATCTTGGTACTCCATTATAACTTCAATTTCTACATCATTATATTGATGAAGGGTATTATTTGGATGAAGTTTGTACTTCAATCATCATTAAATAAAAAGAAAGTGTGTGTCAACGTGATAACACATGATGGACACACTCAAATGGATTGCACAAAGATAAGTGGATGCATCCAAGTATTTTTCTTTGATAAATTGAAGATATTTCTACCCTTTATGACTTCAAAGATTATTATTTTGAAGATATTTATTTATTTATTTTTTTTAGAGATACTATTATTTTTATTTATTTTTTATTATTATTTTTTTAAGCTAACTTAGTATCATAGCAGGGAGTTCAAACCCTTTCTTTTTTTCTTTTTTTGTCCAATTAAGATTAATTTTCTCCAAACAAAAGATGGAAATGAATTTTTAAGAACAAAAATAAATTTAGTTTTGGAGTATACCTAGACTCTTCCAAGGATTTCCATCTCCAGTACTTGTTCTCTTCAGCCCAAGTTATTGAGAGAGCTCTTGGAAATAACATGAAACAGTTGCTGTTCAACTTCTTATCTAACCAATATTTCTGCATTCAAAGTAAATCAAAGTGAACTTTTACATTGAATAAAAAATATATCTTTGCCTTACGTGAAGCAGATCAAGATGATAAAATATTTGTGAGGCAAACAAATTATACTATGTAAATATAGTAAAATAAATTAGGAAAATTCCTATTATAGTTCCCAAGTTTGGAGGAATAAGTGCATTTAGTCTTAGAGTTATTAATGGTATCATTTTAGTCCAAATAAGTTGATAAGATCTTTTGTATTTTAAATAAGGGTTCTTTTCAAATATACCAAAAGGAACTAAAATATTTACAAATATAGTAAAATTTCAATGTGACCGCGATAGAGTGCGATGGACTATTATTTGTATCTATCGCAGATAGATAGTATATTTTGCTATTAGTTGTAACTACTTTTAGTAGTTTTGTCATTTAAGATAATTTTTCTTTAAAAATAATATTATGACATCTTAAAAAATTATATATCCTTTCTCGTCTCTCTCCTCCTTGTTCTTTTTGCTCTCCCGTATGACTATAGTTTTGAAAACGTTTCAATTTTGTCCAGATAATTTAGTTAGATTCATTTTAATCAATCTTTGTGTGGGTTGAGCTTAGATTCAATTTTGCTATTTTTCTAATTCTCAAATTTTTCGAGTTTATATGTTTGAGTTAAACCTTACAAGTCACCTCTAAATCATGTTTTATCCACGTGAAATACCAACATATTTATTTTCATTTATTTTTCTTTTGAGGGATGTTTTCTTTTATTTTCTACTCAGTCGTAAGTACTAATATAATAAATTAACAAAATTAAAAAAAAAAATATAAAACTACTAAGTGAGAATTTTTTTTGTCAATATTACAAGAAGAATGGTAGTTGACTAATAATTGAGAAAAAATGAATCCTTTAGACACTATAGATGCAAAAAGTCGTACATGAACAAAACTAATCAACCTGTGTTTTGTGCATCTAAATGATTTGCAAGATGAAATGTAAGAAAATTATCTTTTTTTTTAAGAAAAAGTCTTTTACATATGAATTACTTGGTCAAGTATGAACGCAGCCTTAAATATATCCAAAGTATTTTTCTTTTCAAATAGCAAAAACATTAGCATAAGAGTTCCTTCAAATTTCATTATAATACTTGTAAAAGTAAATATCATTTCTAGTGTTACACTTGCCTTAGTTCGTTTGTTCAAGAAGATCCCCGCATAGAGTTGATCATAAAGCTTATCCAAGGAAGACCTATCCACTGGCAAATCTGCATCTTTCAAAATAGCTTCAAAGCCATGGCCAAGCTTCACTTCTTCTCCTAATTTCCCTTTCACCACCTTCTCTTTTTCTTCCTTTAAATTATTATTACTCGAGTTGCCGCTGCTATGCTCGTTGTTTCTTATGGCTGCGCCAACCGTGGTTGGCTGCTGCGGCGGCTGTGCAACCTGCTCTTCCGACCACCCGGATCCCATTTTTCAATTTCACAATCTATTCAAAAGGTTAAGGTTTTAGCATTGCTTTTATAGGGCTTCATTAGTTTTCTTTTTGTTATTTTATTTCATTTAAAAATTATTTGCTAATGGATGATTGTTTCAAGTGAATCTGTTCTCTTGGTTTTGTTTATAAGATATTTGGAGGAAAAAAAAGAAAAAAAAGATACGAATCAATCTGCAAGATGTAAAAGTCAAGAATCTTGAATTTGAACCATCCATATATTATCAAAAGATTATTGAATTGAAGTCCAAATTCTTTTTGGTGTATAATATTGTAAAAGGATCAAATGGAAACCAATTTCATTTCTTTTAAATATATATTTGATATATTTTTCTTTTCTGATTTATGTTTTCGTTTTTCAATGGTTAAGAAGGAACTAACAATTTTTCTAAAATTTGAAAAGAAAAAAAAGAAAAAAAAGTGTCTCGAACTTTATTCCATTATTCTTAAAAAAGGCAAGATGGGCTTGGCAAAAAGGGATCTCCAAATGCTTTAGTGCAATATGATAAGAAACGGTGCCGACCAGAAATGTTCTCTCTAACTATTTCCTTTTCAACATTTTAGACCCTCACAATTTCTAAGTAGACGACTGTGATTATTAGGGATGATATCGAAGGTTTGAATTAAAATTATTTTGGATTAAAACTCATTTTAGTGGAGGAAATCCTAATAAATAATTTTTTATCATTAGTATTTTATGAATCACAAAAACTTGGGAATATTGCAGGAGTCTAAGGCTATTGTATTAATAAAGAAAAATTTTTAAGTGCACCCTCGGCTACACCTGTCTCTACGTAATTTAAGGAACTGTCCAATAAAACACTATTACATGCCGTTTTTGGTTATTTCAAAAAACCATTTTTTTGGGTGTGTTAAAAAAAGGAGTATACTTACAGCCCAGACTGCAACTAATTATTATCCATTAAGAAAAATAGTGATTGAATATCATAGTTTCTAATATAAATGGTTGAGAGTTAGCATCGTCTTTAAGACAAGTAAGTAAATTACTATCAAGAACTTAAGTATAAATGTTCTGATGGTTGCTATGCCACTAGATAGTGAAGGGTCGGTACACTTGAAGGGATTGAATCCTAGCAAAAGTATTTGATTGTCTTGCCATTAATTTTAATTAAATTACACAAAACAGAGAAGTAATAAACAAAAAATCATGGATGCATTTTTCTCTTTTGCAAAGATGTAGAAAACTCACCCTTGAAGACCAATTGTTCAAGAACCTTCAGCATGTTTCTTCCATGAATGGATCTACATTTTTTTGTCAATAAAGACACCACCGTTTAGGATTTTTCACTATTCTTTGACAAGGATTTGGTTGGTAGGAACCTTTTTCTTTTTTTGGAAGACGAAAGGAAGAAAAGTTTTTTTTTTTTTTTTTCAGAGAAAGTATTTCTCTGTTGTACGAGAGTATTGGAATGAGAGAGTATGAGAATTTTTTATCTATCTTCAAAATGCAGATAGCAATCTCTCCCACTCTCCTGAACTCCTTTGTAACTCTGGGGAGTTTTATTTAATTTAATTTTAAATTAAATTAAATTAAATTAAATTAAATAATAATTAATTAATGAAATATCATATATTAAATTTTTATTACATTTGGATCATATTCAAATGTATTTTCATCTCATAATATATAGTTTTAATGTGTATCCAATTCACATTAAATTTAACCTATAGTTTTAATATGAATCTCATTTATATTATTTAAAATTTGAATCTTATTCAAATACATTATTATGTCATATTATATAGTTTAATTTTTAATCTCATTCAAAATTAACTTTATAATCTAGTGTATCTATATACATTATGTTAATTCTATCACATACAATTGACATATATTCCCATATTAATTTGAACAATTCAAATTCTTCCAAAACTAATTAGTCCTTATTTTACCCTCAACGAGCTAAATGGGACCTGATAGACCTACAAATTTGAAGCTCCAGTGATCAAAGATTAATTAATTAAAATTTTTAATTATATTAATCGAAATTCGTTAACTGTGGGTCATTCCGCTAAAGACCCACGATTGTACTCTTTGCCCTGTAGAATATATTTGTCTATGGATATAACCATTACAAGTAAGTCGATCCTTCACGAATTTCTCAAAATTACAGATGGAAGAGCCTTATTGTTCAAGACTCAGAGTTAGAACTTAAGGAAGTAATTCATCTACTTACACTAAAGGTGGGAAGGAGCGAATTCCATCTTGTCTAGCTATTTTCCTAACTCCGTATTTGGTCCTGTCCTCAAAATCATAAGTTTATTGAGTTGGCGACATGGGCTATTCTCACCCATACCAAGTCAAAGGGCAAGCCCTAGTCTACCTGTTAAGTGCTCGAACCTACAAGAAAATACTTTTAACACATTACATAGCACAACGATACCAAGTTAAGCTGAGGAAGATAACACATTTTAGGTGTTATCACAACCACAGACTCATGTCTACTTGAAGGAATCGAATTCCCAGCGGTAGCGAATGATCGCCTTGTGCCATTAAATTTGTTTTAGAAAACCAAAATACAGAGAACATGCAACAAGGATAAACAAGTAAATTAGTATGCTAATGAGAAGAGTTAAGAGAAAGAAGTTTTTTGAAGACCATCTTCGATCTAGGAAACTTCTTCTCCAAATCATGAACCGGTGAGAATTCTCTAACAATAACAACTCTTCTTCTCTTGGGAACACCAACACAACGTTACTTTACTATTCTCCAAAAAGAACAAACGAGGAGGTGTGGGCTCTTGTTGATTTTGGCAAGGAAAATCTTTTGGAGGAACATAAGAGAGACGGAGAAGGAGATAATTCTTGAGATTGAAAATTACAGAACTCTTCTGTAACTTCTAGGTAACTTCCTCTCCCCTTCCCTCTTATATTTACGTGTAAAGTGTGAGAGTGAGAGTGAGAGTGAGAGATGAGAAAATAACTTGATTATGCCACTTTGAGTGTTAACCGCAAGTGTACGGGTCAAGTTATAATATAAGATGATGAAGTCTGAATATCGCTCCACTGGAGATCCAATTGTGAAGGTTTAAATTACTTAGCTATTCTTGAGTTGAATCAATTTTATTTGAGGATTGGAATTAATATTGTGAGTCAAGGAAAATATAAACCAAATAAGGAAAGTAATAAAGTGAGAAACACAAGAGTCAAAGAGAGTTCTAGGGTAATGAATCCTTGTTTATTTCATCATGCAATATTATAGATTGCATGGATTTTATTGTAATTCACATGCCTAAGTCTAGAAACTTAATTCCAAGTTTTTTTCTCTAAAAAACAACCATTTCTCATGCAACTCGATTTATTACTAATCTCTTCAAACCAATACAAATTACATGGCATTAAGAATAGTCTTTAGCAACTTTTATTGTCAACCTAACTACTCTCGTGACAGATTAACAATAATTCATTGTTATAGATCAAGTTAAACATACAATCTCTCAATCATACATCTAACCTAACATGTGAAGATGGCCAATCCACAAGAATTAAACACAATAACAATGAAAAGCATAATCATTCCAACAAAACCATGAAAGTCTACAATATCAACATGAATTCATAAACAATTCATCAAAACCCTAAAACTACAGAGTTTAGCCACTTATAGCTTGAAGCAACATGTTTAAACAAAATGAACAAAGAAAGAGTGTAAAGAAAGGGAAACTCTACTGAAAAGAGGCTCTTGATTGAGGTAGCACCGTCACGATCTCCTTGACTCTCACGTCGGAATTCGAATGGCACCACATCTATCTCGAACTCTTTTCCTCTTCCTTGCAACTAACTCACTCTTTGAACTCTTTTATGAACTCTCACTCAATTCTCTCCTTCTTGTGGCTCTTTTAGTCTGTAATTTCTTGTGGCGCTACGACTATGTTGCATAGACCTGATCTCGGGTTTTAGCGCCGCGACATTGTCCCAATTTTTGCAACAATAAGTTTTTCATCTATTTTTCGCTGTATTCTTGCTCGGTTTTGATCTTTTGGTCTTTTCTTCTGATTTTTCTCATTTTTACCTCAAAACCACTAGCAAATAAGTGAAATCTAATATAAACTTCTTTAATTTGAGAGAATAGAAAGCACTTTTCAAGTGCTTATCATAACTTCCTCAATAACGTGGTAAGTTATTTATTTAATAATAATAATATAATAAGAATATTATTATTAATTTAATTATATAATTAAATCATATTTAATATATATAATGATGGATAAATGAGCATGCAGCGAAAGTTAATTTGATCAATTTTCACTCTAAGATGCTCAATTTAGAGGATTAAACATGCAATTAAGAAGAAAAACCAAAGTTTCAAGAACACTTACCCTTGAAGCTCCAAATTCTCCTCCAATTCTCGATGAATTTCAGCACCACTTGGTTGTAGACCACACAAGAGTCTTCTCTACTATTCTCTAGGCTTAGATTGGATGGTGGGATCCAAATTTGTGGTGAATTTGAGAAAGAATGAAGGTTGGGAAAAAGATGAACAATTGATGGAATTTTGCAAAATTAACCCTTAATTTCACAAAATTCTTAACCATTTTTATGTCAAAATCATCTCTATTTGTTAAAGAATAACATGCAATCCAATTGCATCAAAATTTGACAATACAAAATGATTAATTTGTTGGTTAATTGTGAAGAAGACAACCAAGCTCCTAGCTTAGTTAGTGGAAAAATCCAATCTTTAAAAATCAATTTTAAAATCAATTTTCAATGAATTTCCAAAATTGAATTAAAATTAATTTTTAATTTCAAAAACTAATTAAATAATTAAATAAAAAATAATTTAATATTTAATTAATTAAATATTATTTTAATATTAAATAATAAAATAATAATATTTTTCTCACTTGTCCCGATTTTTCTAAAAAACCAATATGAATCCTTATTCATATGGTTAATATTTAAATCATATTTAAATATTATAATTAACTCTATTTGTACGTTTAATTCGTAATTAAATGTCGATATATCGTATATATTTGACTTTCATTCATTAAGCCAAGATTTGAACGGTTCAAACTTATCATATCTAAGATTTTAGTCCATTTATGAGCTAGTAGAGGGACCTAATAGACCTACAGATCATAAGCTCCAACAATCTGAGATTAATCGGCTAAACTCTTTAACCTAGTTAACCGACATTCGTTAACTAACAAGACACTCCACTAAAGCCTGTAGCTGCACTCTCCTCATTGTAGATATATTTGTGTCCATTTGATATAACCGGCATCGATAAGTCGATCCTTCACAGGTTGTTCATAACTTCAACTAGGTCAAATACCGATTTACCTCTGAGTTACATCTTTTCTCCTTAAGTACCATTGTCCCTCTAATGAACAATTGATTTAGGATTTAATCACTAAATCCATTACCTCTTGGGCTAGTGAGAGGATGGGGCCCCTTGTTCAAGTCCTGGGAACAACACTTAAGAGAACAACCTCTCTTCTATCCCTAAGTTGGGTAGGAGTGAATTCCATCTTGCAAATTCTATGTCCCCAACTATCTACCCAATCTTATCCCTAAAATGGGAGGAATGTTGAGCAACATATTGAGCTTACTCTCACCTATGCAGATCAAGGGATAATTCTGAATAAACAGGAGTTCATAGATAGCTCAAGATTCAGATCAAGTTATCTAGGTCATCAATAAGTGAAATTAATTAGTGTTAATCATAAATGGTGTTAATACGTAATAGTGATTATTTCAAGGTCAGTCTTACACAATCTCATGTGTAGAATACCCCCGCTCACATGTCTCTACATGAGCAGATCAGGATCACTTCATTTATGACACTTTACAACATTTGTAACAATCATGAAGTGCAAGTACTCATGATAGTAGCGAAGGGTTCGTAGTTTAATTGGATTTAGAGTTCATAAATAATTAATTCACTTGAATAACTTCATATGTACTAAAATTCACCTATTTACAAAACCTACGAGTTTTAGGACATACAACCCAACATATAATTAATTAACAATTAATTAATCAATAAATTAAATATCATATATTTAATTTGGCTCTTTTCAAATATAGCAAAAGGAACAAAAATATTACAAATATAGCAAAATTTCACTGTCTATTTGCGATAGACTGCAATGGATCACGATAGGTTATTATCTGTGTCACGATAGACACAGATAGTAGTCTATCCCGATCTATCGTGATCTATCGCAGATAGAATGTGTATTTTGCTATTAGTTGTCAATATGTTTAGCAATTTTGTCATTTAAGATAATTTTCCTATTTAATTTAATTTGAATCATATTCAAACAACCTTCTCTCACATAACCTATAGTTTTAATATGAATCTCATTCATATTAATTTTAACCTGTAGTTTTTATATGAATCTCATTCATATAATTAATATTTAAATCTCATTTAAATATTTATCTCTCTTATAATATAAAGTATAAATTTTGAATCTCATTCAAAATAAACTTTATATTATAATGTATTTACATACATTAGGCTAATTGTATCACATACAATTAATTCCCTTATTAATTTGAACATTGCAAATTAGCCAAAAAGTTTGATTCTAATATTAATCTTTTATGAGCTAGTAAGGGAACCTTATGGACCTATAGTTAGAAGCTCCAATGATATGAGATTAATGAATTAAACTCTTTAATTAGATTAATTAGCATTCATTAACTGTAGGTCACTCCACCAAAGACTTATAGTTGCACTATTTGCACTATAGATATATTTCTATGTCCATAAAATTTACTAATCAACAGTAAGTCGACCCTTCACAAATTACTCATAACTACAGTTGAGTCAAGTTATCATTTTACCTCTGTAGTTATATCTAACTCCTTAAATACCACTGATCCCTCTAATGAACAAACTGTTTATAGTCCAACTATAAACTAACCCTTCTCAGGCCAGTGAGAGGGTGAAACCTCATTGTTCAAGACCCGGAATCAGCCCTTAAGGGAGTAATTTATCTATTTACCCTAAACATGGGAAGGAGTGAATTCCATCTTGTGAAGGTTTGTTCCCAGCTCCCTAATCAGACAAATCTCCAAAATGGTAGGCTTATTGAGTCGGTGATTTGGCCACTCTCACCCATACAGATCAAAGGATTACCCTCAAAGATAGAAGTTCATAACTCACTCAGGATTTAGGTCGAGTTACCTATAGTCATCCTATGAAATGTTAATTTTTACAATTAACGGTGTTACAAAGAGAAATTAAACATTTAGTGGTCCGGTCTTATACAAACTCTTTGTATAGGATACCCCCACTCACATGTCTTCACATGAACGATTAAGATCAAATCGTTTGTAACACCTTACAAATCCTTGTAACAATTACAAAATGGGTCGTATCTATAGTGTTACAAGAATAAGGCACCCAACCTTATTCCTATACTATAGATCTTTTGGTTGTTACTTAAACATGATTCAACCTTGTATGTCAACCACATGTTTAAATTTACATTAAATAACCATGGAATCTTGGTTTATTGGATTAAGTTAATGCATAAAAGAGATAAAATAATTTTTTATTTTATTTAATAAATAAAATGTATAGACAATTCGCAAAACTATAAGCTGAGAAAGATAACACATTTTAGGTGCTATCACATAGCCAATTGTACGATGTTGTGGCCAAGTCTTCTAGTATAATATAGGCCTCTTGACCATTCTTTGAGAAAATTGACCCTTCGGTGGTTGCATCTAGAATGGATTTGGTTGAGCTTGATAATCCATTGTAGAAGAGTTGAATTTGCAACCAATCCGGACAACCATGTTGAGGAGCCTTTCCCACGCCTCATATAGTTGTTCCTCCTCAAGTGGGCAAAATGTTCCTTAGCCTTTGAGATTTAGCCGATGGAAAATACTTGTTCAAGAAGGCTTGAGTTAAGATCTCCTACGTGGTGATACTATCCGGAGGTACAATTTCCTACCAATCCTTTGCACGGTCCTGTAAAGAGAATGGAAAAAGTCTTAGTTTAATTGCATTGTTAGAGACACCATTCATCTTTACCGTTCTGCATATTTCTAAGAAAGACCATAAGTGCTTGTGAGGATCTTCATTGGTTATTCCTTTAAAGGCTATCTCTCTAGCCATTTGAATCAACCCCGGTTTCAATTCAAAGTTGTTGATATTGATGGGCACATTCATTATTCCGGGTTGATTTGCCGGTAATGTGGGTTGGCCTATGGTATCTCCTCCGCCATCTCCTCGGTTTGATTGTGTTGACCCCTTAGATTCCTTCTATAGCTCCTATCAATCTTGGGATCAAGAGGGAGAAGGTTAGTATGCTCAGAGGCATAAACCGACAAGATAATCAACCAAATAATAATATACACCTCAAATTAAGATCTATCAATTCTAATGAATATTAAATAACAAAAACCCTTCTTTGGATCCCCGACAACGATGCCAAAAACTTGATTGCGCCATTTTATGAGTTAACCACAAGTGTACGGGTCAACTTATAATATAAGACGGTACAGTCCGAATATCGTGGATCCAATTGTGAAGGTTTATGTTACTTAGCTATTATACAATCGAATCAATTTTATTTCAGGATTGGAATTGAAGTTGTGAATTATGGAAAATAAAAACTAAATAAGGAAAGTAAGTAAAGTAAGAAACACAAGAGTCAAAGAGATTCTCGGGTAATGAATTCTTGTTTATTTCACCATGCAATATTCTTGGGTTCATGGATTTTATTGTAATTCATATGCCGAAGTCTAGAAACTTAATTCCAAGTTATTTTCTCTCAAAAAACAACCCTTTCTCATGCAACTAAATTGATTACTAATCTCTTGAAATCAATACAAATTACATGGCATTAAGAGTAGTATTTAGCAACTTTCATTGTTAACCTAACTATTCTCATGATAGATTAACAACAATTCATTGTGATAGATCTAGTTAGACATACAATCTCTTAACTATTCATCTAACCTAACATGTGAAGGTGGTCAATCCTCAAGAATTAAGCACAATAATAATGAAAAGCATAATCATTACAACAAAACCATGAAAGTCTACAATATCAACATGATTTCATAAACAATTCATTAAAACCCTAAGACTAAAAAGTTTAGCCACTCATAGTTTGAAGCAACATGTTCAAACAATATAAACAAAGAAAGAGTGTAAAGAAACGGAAACTCGACTAAAAAGAGGCTCTTGATTGAGGTAGCACCGTCACAATCTCCTTGGCTCTCACGTCGGAACTCGAACGGCCCCATGACTCTCTTGAGCTCTTTTCCTCTTCCTTGCAACTAACTCACACTCAATTTTCTCCTACTTGTGTCTCTTTTGGTCTGTCGATTGATGATTAGGGCTGCTGGAAATCCCTCAATTTATAGAGTTGGCTGCCCAAAAAGCTTTCCAAAAGTAAAAGAATTTTAATTAAGAAATACTGGCTTTGTGGCACTGGTCCATAGCACCGTGGTGCTGCCAAATATGGCAAGACAGCGCTGCGGCGTTGTGGCAGACAGCCTCTCGAGAAATAGCGCCGCGGTGCTGCCTTGTTTTTAGGCATCTTTGCGTTTTTCATCTCTTTTTCACCGTATTTTGGCTCGATTTTGATATCTCGGTCTTATCTTTTAATTTTCCTTATTTTGCCCTGAAAATCACTAGCACACAAGTGAAATCTAATATAAACTCCCTTAATTTGAGAGAATAAAAAGAACTTTTCAAGCGCTTTTCAACAATCTTTTTGTTATAAACTTCGAAATTTGCTTCCAAAAGTCAATGAAAATTACCAGAAAATCGGATTGACTAGGAAAAGTGAACAAAAGTTACCATGAAGTCAACATACTGGGTAACAGAGGTTACTGGGAAAGAGGAACTTACCGGGAAGCAACTTTCAGGAGTTGAATTGGTGGAACTTACCAGGATTGATCCGGCGAAACTTACCGGGAAAAAAGGCGGGAAGCTAAACCGCTGGAAGTTATCAGGAAATTAGACTGAAAATCATTGCTGAATTGTTGAAACTAACCAGGAATCGGACCGTTGGAACTTACCAGGAAACGAACCGCTAGAATTTTATGGGAAATTGAATCAGTAAAACTTTACGAGAAATGTGGCAAAATACATTTTTCTTCGATTTTGACCGAATTTTTGATGCGAAGTGGCTGAATTTTGGAACTTACATTTCATAAGTACGAGGTGTTGAGCTGGCCAAGAATCCATGCAAAGAAACATTTGTTTTAATGCATGAAGCCTTTAACATGCAAATTGACAAATTGAAATTGAAGTGTCGGAAATTTGGTGAAATCTTCTGCTTATAAATAGATTCATTTGGGAAGGAAATTCATTCAGCAGCCAAGAGTTGTTTTGGAAGGAGAGAAGGAGAGAAAGAGAAAAGAGAGAAAACAGAGAAGATTGGCTCGATTTTTGCTTGTCGAGAGAAGCTAAGGGAAGCATTTAATCCATAAAGAGCCGAGACAAGTTGTGAGTAACTTAATTTCGATAAATGATTTATTCTCTCGATGTTTTTTGAATGCCCGATTTATATTCTTGATATTTCTAGAATGCTCGGTTTATCACAAAATATAAGATTTTTGGCATGAATTGAATTTGATAAGCATGTGTTTCTTCAATATGTTTTTGAACATGCTTTTACATAGCTTTGAGCATGATGCTCTAGAATGTCGGATTTTGTGAAAAGCATGCTGTTGAAAAATATCTAAAAATTCTGAGAAATTATTAAACTCGTGTTTATAAAAGATTTAGCATGCTTATTTAAAAATAGTTTCCAATGCCGAAGGACTGGGAGAAGGCATATGGGCATCCTGAATATGATTCCCAATGTCGAGGGACTGGGAGAAGGCATATGGGCAGCCTAAATATGGTCTCTAATGCTGAAGGACTTGGAGAAGGCATATGGGCAGCTTGAATATGGTCACCAATGTCGAAGTACTGGGAGAAGGCATATGGGCAGCCTGAATTATAATTCCTATGTGCACATAAAGGGAGATTTGTTGTTGTTGTGATGAGATTACTCCACTCAACTGAGATTATTCAACGTTGGGTATGATGAGATTATTCCCTCCCAACTAGGGTTGTTTTCGACGTTGAGAAGCGTTGAGTTTACTCCACCTTAACTAAGAAAAGTTCTTTCAAGCATATATAGATATTTATAAGCTTTCAATATTGTATTATTTGAACGACGAGCATGATTTCATTAAGCTTTTAAGCCAAGAATGGTTTTCAAAACTTGTTATTCATTGGTCTATTTAGCTCATGCTTTCAAATGTTTTCCTACTATTTAGGTAGCGAGCGGAACCGGGGTGCTTAGCCTACTTGTCAAACTCGCTTGGATCTGCCGTTTAGTTTTGAATCTTGTAAATATTTATACTTAGACTTAGCATTGTACATATTGGGATATAAGGAGTGGATGTTGTGTATAAGACACTGTTGTTAATATTAATAAAGGTTTAATTTTGAGATTATCATTTGTGGCTTGAATGTAAGTTATAATTTTGTACTTGGTTGAATTTTGAAGGAAGTTAAGTTGACAATAGATGTTGTGAGATGTCAATGTCTGCTATCTTCATGCCTCTTTTCAGGTTAAGAGGGTAACCCGAGAGGGGGTGTGACATCCTTACTGATCCTAGCAAGGGTAGCTCTTTTTACCCTCATCCATGCATACACATTACAAGTTTAAAATTTTTTGAATGATAGAAAGCTAGGAATTAAAGCTCATATATTTTTGTGTACATTTTATCAAAGGCATAAATAATATTTTCTTCCTACCTAATTAGCAAACATACAAACCATCATGCATTTCAACTCTCTAACCAGTGGGGTCTTTTGGAGTGACAACCAAATACACCCAACTTAATCCTTTTCTAAGTTAAAGTTTCTAAATTAAAGTGATTACGTGCTCAAGAATATGGGAGACTACAAGAGGGACTTAATAGATCAAAACTCAAGATATTGCTATCATATTTCCACAATAAGTCATCCATTATGCATATTCAAGTCTCATCATAGCCAATCAACATCAAAAGTACACAACCATAAAACATTCCCATATTCTTTTAAAGCTCAAATAAAAAAAAATTAAAAATTTTCAAAATTTAATTAACATGCATATAATTATTAAAAACAACTCAACATGCATAGCAGGATAAAATCACACCAAAGTACGAAGTACGCCTCCCACCCCAAACTTATAATGATGCATTGTTGATGTGCACTTTGAGTGTTAACCGCAAGTGTATGGGTCAAGTTATAATATAAGACGGTGAAGTCCGAATATCATTCCACTGGAGATCCAATTGTGAAGGTTTAAGTTACTTAGCTATTCTAGAGTTGAATCAATTTTATTCGAGGTTTGGAATTAATATTGTGAGTTAAGGAAAATATAAACCAAATAAGGAAAGTAATAAAGTTAAACACAAGAGTCAAAGAGCGTTCTAGGGTAATGAATCCTTATTTATTTCATCATCCAATATTATAGATTTCATGGATTTTATTGTAATTCATATGCCTAAGTCTAGAAACTTAATTTCAAGTTATTTTCTCTAAAAAACAACCCTTTCTCATGCAACTCGATTTATTACTCATCTTTTGAAACCAATACAAATTACATGGCATTAAGACTAGTCTTTAACAACTTTTATTGTCAACCTAACTATTCTCATGATAGATTAACAACAATTCATCATTATAAATCAAGTTTAACATACAATCTCTCAATCATACATCTAACTTAACATGTGAAGATGGCCAATCCACAAAAATTAAACACAATAACAATAAAAAGCATAATCATTCCAACAAAACCATGAAAGTCTACAATATCAACATGAATTCATAAACAAACCATCAAGACCCTAAAACTAAAGAGTTTACCCACTCATAGCTTGAAGCAACATGTTTAAACAAAATAAACCAAGAAATAGTGTAAAGGAAGGAAACTCTACAGCTAAGAGGCTCTTGATTGAGGTAGCATCGTGACAATCTCCTTGGCTCTCACGTCGGAATTCGAATGGTACCATAACTATCTCGAACTCTTTTCCTCTTCCTTGCAACTAACTCACTCTTTGAACTCTCACTCAATTCTCTCCTTCTTGTGGCTCTTTTAGTCTGTAATTTTGTGCTCTGATTGATGATCAGGGCTACTGGAAACCCCCAAATTTATATAGTATTTCGCCCAAGAAAACTTTCCAAAAATACATTTTTTTCAAATATGGAAACTAGAGTCACAGCGCTGCAATTTAAGGAGAGTGCTGCAGCGCTGCGACTGTGTTGCGCAAACGTTGCTCTCAGGTTTTAGCGCCGCGGCTCTGCCCCAATTGTGGCAACTTTGAGTTTTTTTTTTTTTTTTTTTTTTTTTTTTCACCGTATTCTTGCTTGGTTTTGATCTTTTGGTTTGTTCTTCTAATTTTCCACATTTTAACCTGAAAACCACTAGCAAACAAGTGAAATCTAATATAAACTTCCTTAATTTTAGGGAATAAAAAGCACTTTTCAAGTGCTTATCAATTGTTCTCAATGCATAAAAGAATAAAGCAAAGAGATTCACTTGGGTTGCCTCCCAAGAAGCGCTATGTTAGAGGCATATGCGTGCGTGAGTCCACCAAAAAGCTTGGCAGAATGAGTACTTTGCACGAATTTTCTGAAAAATAATTAGAGGCATATGTGTGGCTTCCTAAAAACAACAAACAAACAAATTAAACAAACTAAAATAAAGGAAAGCAATAAATTTGGGTTGCCTCCCAAGAAGCGCTATGTTTAACGTCTTCTAGCTAGACAGGGCTCACAAGTCACGTCGGATGCCAAGTGGTTCTCCATTCCATCCTTTGAACCACCTTGAATCCTTAGTTTTCGCCCACACTAACACTAACAATATGACATCCTAACCTTTGACCTAGTTGCTTATAAGTTATAAAGAGAAGATGTAAGCCCCGTACCTGACATTGGGAGAAGGCAAGTAAGAAGAAACTATGAGACAGGCACTGAGTAAAAATAATTGGCCAAGTTGTGTGGGAGCAAAAGTGGCTAAGTGTTGGCCATGCGTTGGGCTGATTATGCATTGAGAGTATGTCTGAGGCTTGATGAGAGTTGCTGCTGGTAGCTATGCGTTGAAGAGGGTAGCTCGGCATGGACGCAGATGTGAAGGAAGGAGGGTGCGATTGGCGTTGGTGGAAATATGCGTTAAAGGCTACTATGCGTTAGAAGGTTAGCATTGCTATGTGTTGAGATGGCCTATGCGTTGAAGGTTGGTATGCGTTGGTGCATAGAAAAGGGGACGAGAGGACCATGCGGTAGTCGGCTATTCGGCGATGGGGCGTTGGGCAATTAGTAGCACAGTAAGTTGAGGCTATGCATTGCCGAAGCCATGCGCGAAAGGTTTGCGTTGGCCAACCTAAGTACGAAGACGATGGTAATGCTGGTGAATCGGTGATTTATATTGATATATAAGTGAGTGCATCGAATAATTAAACACTTTGGACATATGTTCGAACTCAGATTGATTCCATTTCGCAGACGAACAATGAGGAGAGGTGGAAGAAGGTGTTTATATCGAATTTAAGTAGAAACCAGATCATTTTCATGGTGAAATTAAAGCTGGAACCAGAATCTTGATTGTTGTTGATAAATCTGGACATCATTCGGTATTTGAAGAAGAGTGAGCTGAGAAAGTTAAAGCTAGGACTGGAATTTTGAGGTTAGTAAGTTAATTTAATTCTAAGCAACTTCCATGAAGGATGTTTAAGCTAAATCGGAGCAAAAATATGTTAAATTCTAGGAGGAAGTAATCGAAGTTGAACTGCTAGATGATTCAAAGCAGCCGAAGTCATTTGAGAATAGTTCTCAAACGAAGAAGAGTTATGGTCTGAAATTTTGAGGTAAGTTAGAAAGCTCACTTCTTTACAAGATTGTAGAAGAGAGGAAGTTCTGAATTTGGGTGACTTTCTATTTCATATAATGACTATTTTTAGCAATGTGTGAGTGGAAACTATCATGTCATACGGAATCCTGTATGCGTATTATCTAAATGCAACCCACGGCCGATGGACCATGTTTGAAGGCCTATGTGAATACGATATATGATACACAGTGCTGAGGGACCATGTGTGAAGGCACTTGAGAAATTGATTGAAATGGATTCCAATGCCAAGGGACCTTGTGAGAAGGTATATGGAAAACCAATACATGATAGCTTGGTGTTGAGGGACCACGAGTGAAGGCACTTGAGCAGTGGATTGATATGGAACTCAGTGCCAAGAGACAACATGAGAAAGTACTTGAGGGTTTGAAACGCCGAGGGACGAAGTGTGAAGGCATTTGAATATATGAATAATGAGAATTGGTTCATAAGGTTGAGTGTGTTGAGCTTTGCTCCACTACATCTTGGGAAAGATAATTGTACTACTTTTGTTTTATGGCATGGTGACCTAGGAACATTTATTTATATAAATATATGGTAGTTATTATGATCGATATTAACTCAAGAAGTTTAATAGTAATTGGATAAACTCAGTCACTCACTAGGCTCTAGGCTCACGCTTCCTTGTTTATTGTCTGTTCGTTTCAGGTAGCGAGTGTGTCCGGGACGCCTAGTCTACAGAAGATCCTCGTGTGAGCTTACTTTGCATCAGTTCTCTAGGATAGTTGCAAATACTCAGTTTATGTACATGTTTTCGTCATGCATGATCCTTGGAGTATAGTGAAAGTGGGTTTTGTATGGTGTATAGAACGAATACTTGTTATGATGATTTATGAATTAAGCATATGATTTGAGAGGTTATGTTTAACTTATGATGTTCCGCTGGCATATAGCTTTGTATAATTAATCTGGTGTTGATTTATGTTTTAAGATATACGAGAACAGCTGTGCATAGGTTCGCACTCACTTCTAGGTTAGGAAGGGAATTTGGGAGGGGGTGTGACAGAAGAAATTAGGGTAAATGGTGTAAATGTGGAAATAAAGCCCAAGGAATTAGAAAGAATTTTAAAATAAAAGAATTAGGGTTTGTGGAGTTTGGCTAAGTAAATTGGACTTTTAGAATTGGATTTTTGCTAAGTAAATTGGACTTTTAGACGAAGTTTGGATGCTTAGAAGGTTCGAAAAGGTCACCCAAAGTCATCAAGAAGTTTCTTGGAATAAAATGGAACTTTATGGGAAAAGTCAAAGTTATCAGGAAAAGTCAACGAGAAATTACAAGGAAGTTGGACTTTAAGGGAAAAGTCAACGGATCTTTACGGGAAGTCAACTTATGGGAAGTAGAAGTTACCGGAAAGAAGGAACTTACTGGGAAACCATTTTCAGGAAGTTGAACCAGTGAAACTTACCAGGATTGAACTAGCGGAACTTACCAGGAAGTTGAGGTGGAAAGCCAAACCGCTTGAAAATACCAGGATTTTATGTTGAAAATTTGATTGAACCGCCGAAAGTTATCACGAAACTGAACCGAAAATGTGAACCGGCAGAACTTTACGAAAAAAACTAGAACCGACAGAATTTTACCAGAACAATGGCAGAATGAAAAATTCTTCTTTGTGGCAGAAATTCTTGTGTTAAGTGTTGTGGTCTTATTGTGAATCTTTATTAAACTTGTTATGCGTTCAACATGCTTAATACTATGCGTTACTAGTCTATCAAGTTTTCTTATTCTTCACCCAAGTATAAGCAAAGAATGAGGTTTTCTCGGTGAGTCCGAGGTCGAACATAGGGACTATGCAGATTTTATAATTAGTTTGATTATTTAAGTCATGCGTCTAAAGAAGGTGGTGAGAAGTGATGCGCTTAACTAACTGCAAAGCAGTAAACCTAAGCTAAAGTGGTTTGATGGAGAGGTATGCTACACAACAAAGTCAGCTAATTGAGTTATGTTAATGGTAAATGCAGGGCTGGGGTTGGTCATCATCTAAAGTCAGAAACGCATAGTTAGATCTATTTCATACTAGCGACTCTTCTCTCGGTTGTCAGCTGCTATACGTTATATGTCTATAACACATATGAGAGTGTTAAGTACCAAGGTTATTTCTATGTCTAGGTAACACTTCTTAGCCTTGTCAATTGAGTTCCACAATCACTTACTCTCTCGAGTAGTCTGATTATTATTACTTATATTGATTAGTTAGATGCGCATAAGCATTAGATTAAAAGTACAATTGACAAGATGAAATAGTCTTCTACGGTTCTTATTTAGATGATAACGCAACCCGTGACCTTTGAGAGAGTTAGTTACTCATGGATGATAAACAAAAAATGGAAAGTGATAGGAAATGAATAGCCATGGAAGATGTATAGATTGATGAATGGAATAATTGTTTTAGAGAATACAATGTCTTGCTAATAAACTAAAACATAAGTAAGAAAAAGATAGAAAGCATGCAATGGCTTCTCAATGTTTTGAGCTCGTTGGGATGGTAGCGTGAGTTCTACTGTGAAGTGGTCAGGCGGAGGGAAGACTCTTTTCTTTCAAGCTATTTGTCTCCGGTTGTCGTCTGGAGAGAACTCTGCTGTCACTTAGGAATTCTTCCGAGAGGTTTAACAACATTTTTGTCTTAAGGTCTGCCCTTTTATACATGTTTTGTTGCAATCGCTGGCAAATCTGCATGATTGGAGGCTGAATTTCTGCCTTGCGTCCATCTTCCCTAATCCTGTGATTTTTGGTTTAATTTAGATCCACCACTCTTTCCGCATATCAATATCAATCTCCCGACAATCTCTCAAGATTCTTATATGATTTTCTGCTGCCTTGCATTTTTTGTTGATATGCATCCATGGATAACTTGGGTTATGTGTTCAATTATGCCAACGCATCCATGGGTTGCTAATGCATCAACCTGCATTGAAGGGTTGCCAACGCATCCACAGGTTGCTCGTATTCCTGCGTTAAAGCATGCGTATTAGATTTAAAAAGCTTCAAAACAATTATCTTCATCAATTTACAAAAGTAGAACGCATAGGAAGATTTATCAATAGAATTTAACACTAACTACTGCATGATTCTCTATTTAAACTCTATTTTTCTAAGAGAGAGATAATAATAACTTGTTTTTCTACAAGTTATCATTAAGCATATTGTGTATATCGTATTTGCATATTGTGTACTAATTCCGATGCTGAAAAAATATTACAAAGGCATTGATGGCCAGATTGAGGTTTCCAATACTGAAGTACTGGGAGAAGGCATTGATGATGATGGTCGTGATTAAGACCGGGATTCGTTACTCCACAAGATAGTTAGAAGGTCAGAAAGACCTAATTTCTGAGCCTGTAGCAAGGATTTTCCTCGTGGGATAGTCAGAGGGTCATCGAAGCCTAGTTCTTGATGCTGCGAGAAGTACCCGAGAGGATGGTTAGGGAACCGACGAGTCTAGTTCCTGATCCTCGAAGGTAAGGCTGTGCACATAGGGGAGACATAGAGGAAAGATAAGGTATCATATTGAATAGTTGTACACAAATTTGATGAAATTAGCTGAGCCAGGTTGGCTAACGGGAGAAATTAGTTAGAGGTTTTGTTGTGCCGAGGTGCCAGCAAGAAAAAACGATTATGAGTTTAACCCTACGGGGAAGGTTTGAGTATTAGCTCGTTTTAATTATAGAATTACTTGTGCTTGATTTATTTTATGAGTATTGTGATTATTATTATAATACTGAAAGGGTTGGTTGAACCTTTGTTTGCTCGATCACTCATTGAACTTCATTGAAGCTCATCTTTTTCTTATGTTTTTCTTTCCAGGTAGCAGTCAATTTTTCGTTGTTGTTCAAAGTCAAGGTCTGTCGAGAAATTTTGTGTACTTAGTCGTAGGCGGCAATCTAAAAGAGGAACTAAAAACATGTTTTCTGTAAACAGATTTGTTAAACATTTGTATAGTAATTATGCATGTTTTATGAGTAATTATTTTTGCCCGTCTAAGTTGTACATGTTATGTTGAGAGTGATTGAGGTTCGACGGTAGGCATTAAGGGTTGGTGTCTGCTGTTCTGGCTCGAGGTGAGGTGAGACACAAACATAATCATGCACATTTAACTTGCCAGTTAACAGATCATTGTCAAGTTCCACATCATCTTTACTAATGTAATAAAGTAACATCAAAGAATCATCATGTTAAGGTTTTACAAGGCTCATCACATCATCTCTAACATGCTTCTCCATGACATTTTCATATTTCATTTTAGGTTTTTGAGGCGTGTAAGAATAACTATGAGCATTATCATAACTAGAAACATGCTTCATATGATTTTCTAACTTAACATCAAGCATGCCATTAGTCTTATCGTTCAGACGAGGTATGATGGTAGTCGGGCAAGTATGCCCCCATCATCCAGTGGTTCAAGACATCTCTCTTTCAAGGAGGCAGCGGGGATTCGACTTCCCCTAGGGGTAGGGTACTATGAGAGGAAGTTGATCATGGATTATCAATAAGCTTGGAATTGATTCTTCCCGGGTTGATGCCCGAGCGGTTAATGGGGACGGACTGTAAATTCGTTGGCAATATGTCTACGCTGGTTCAAATCCAGCTCGACCCAATTCCTTCTTAGGTGGTCTATGAGCTGCTGCTCAATCAATTAGTTATGAAATACCATTAACTCTATGTGTATTATCAATATCTCTACGTGTGATTCGTTGAGACATAAACTTCTCCCACTTTTTTTCGAGAAAAGGGGAGTCTTGTGCTATGAACGCATAAGTAGGTAAAGCGTACATGTGTTGAGCTACCAAGGAGCCTGAGCTTGGAGAAGGAAACATTCCTCCTAAGATGCAAAGAGCTATTACAAGAGGAAGGAGAGTGTGTTACCATGTTGCTTGGTTCATGATGATCATAACTTTCCACATCCGAGTGTTTAAGGGTTTTATAAAGTCCAATGTTACCTCCTTATTGTTAAGGCGAAAAGTGAGCTTTCTATCTTGTACATTGATGTGGGCCCTTCCGATGGCTAAGAAAGGTCTCTCAAGAATTATGGAAACTTCGGCATCTTCCTCCATGTTTAGTATCACAAAATTCGTCAGGAAGATAAACTTGTCCACCTTGATCGAGACGTCCTCCACAATGCCATAGGGACAAACAAATGATCAATCGACCAATTGCAGGGTTATGGTTGTTGGTTACACCTCTCAACCGTCAAGCTTCTTGAACACAGATAAAGGCATTAAGTTAAAGCTTATTGAACACAGATAAATGCATTAAGTTAATAGAAGCTCCAAGGTCATAAAGTGCTTTAGTAACCAAATTATTTCCTAAATAACAAGGAATAAAGAAACTCCCTAGATCTTTTAACTTTTTAGGCAATTTCCTTTGTAGTGTCGCACTAAACTCTTTGGTTAGTGCAACCGTTTCATAGTCTCCATACTTCTTCTTAGACAACACATCCTTCATGAACTAGGCATACTTAGGCATTTGCTTGAATGCCTCTGCAAAAGGAATGTTAATTTGTAAATTTTTGAACATGTCTAAGAATTTAGAAAATTGAGCATCAATCTTTTTTGTTTGAAATCTTTGAGGACGGTAAAGCGTTAGGGAAAAAGGGAAGAGAATTAAATGACTCCCTATGTCAGTCTTTGATTGTTCCTTTTCCTTAGGTGCACTTTCTTTTCTTGTTGTAGGTGTATCATCCATGGTACACTCAACCTCTTCAAGTTGACGAAATGTGTCTATCTTCGTCCTCAATCTTTGGGTCTTTGCCGCTGGGAAGCATTTATTTAAGAAACCTTGAGCAAGTGCATCCTACGTAGTTATGCGCTCTGACGGTATGGTCTCTAGCCAATCCTTCAGTCAATCCTATAAAGAGAAAGGAAAAAGTCTTAGTTTGATAGCATCATTAGAAACTCCATTCATCTTTACCGTCCCGCATGTCTCAAGTTATAATATAAAACAGTTTAATTCCATGTATCGTATCCACTGAGGATTGAATTAGATATATTCACTTAGCTATTCAAGAATTGAATTGATTTTATCTAAGGGATGGACCTCGAATTTGAATTTTGGAAACAAGAGAACAAGAAAACAAAAGCAAATGAAACTTCAAGGGATAAGAGTGTTCTAGGGTGTTGATGTAATTAATTACTTCATCAAGGCATGCTTTAGGTGTTCATGGAATTATGTGCAAACGATATGTTTAAGTCTAGAAACTAATATCCATATTACTTTCTCTAAAAAAATAACCCTTTCTTCTGCAACCTAATTGATTACTAATTTCTTGAAACCAAATTAAGAAGCATAGCATTAAGATTAGTCATGATCAACTTTCTTTAATAACCTAGCTATTTTCATGAAAGATTAGTAGAGATTCAATGCTATAGATTCAATTAGACATACAATCACTCAACCATACATCTAACCTAAGACTAATTGATGATCAATCAATAAAGAAGCATAATAGCATAGAAAAACATATCATCCAACAATATCCATGAAAAACACTAAACCATTAGCATAAATCCATAATCAATCATCCAACACCCTAAAACAATGAGTTTAGCCGCACATAGTCATCAAATACATACTTGCATATGAGTTCTCAAGAATAAAAGTAAAAGGGAAAGAGAAACTTAGGAAGAAAGACTCTTGAATTCCTTTCCGATATTGAACTCCTTCAATCTCCTCTTGGCTAGCACCTCAGGATCTTGAACAACCTTCAACTCTAATGCACACTTTCCGTGTTAACCGTAAGTGTATGGGTCAAGTTATAATATAAGATGGTTAAGTCCGAATATCGTTCCACTGAGGATTCAATTGTGAAGGTTTAAGTTACTTAGCTATTCTAGAAATGAATCAATTTTATTTGAAGATTCGATCTTGAGTTTTGATCTTAGAAAGACTTAAAAAGAAAGCAAGTAAATAAGAAATACAAGAGTCAAAGAGAGTTCTAAGGTAATGAATTCTTGTTTACTCCATTATGCAATATTCTAGGGTTCATGGATTTTATTGCAATTCATATGCTCAAGACTAGAAACATAAATCCAAGTTATTTTCTCTCAAAAAACAACCTTTTCTCATGCAACTCGATTGATTACTAATTTCTTGAAGCCAATACAAATTACATGGCATTAAGAATAGTCTTTAATAACGTTTATTGTTAACCTAACTATTTTCATGATAGATTAACAACAATTTATTGTTATAGATCCAATTAGACATACAAGTTTCTCAAGCATACATCTAATCTAACATTCAATGATGAACAATCAACAAGAATTTAAGCACAATAACAATGAAAAGTATATTAATTACAACAAAACCATGAATAGTCTACAATATCCACATGACTTCATAAACAATTCATCAATACCCTAAAACTAAAGAGTTTAGCCACTATAGCCTTAAGCAACATGTTTACAAATAAATTGAGCATAAAAGGAGTGTACAGAAAATAAAACTTTACTAGGAAGAAGTCCTTGATTGAGAAGGAACAACTAAGATGTCCTTCGGTCTTCATGTCGAGAACTCGAACGACACCAAACTCTCTCTTAAATTCTCTTCTCTCTTCCTTACAGTCAACTCACTCTTTTAGACTCTTCTGGTGTGTTAATTGATGATTCGGGCTGCCGGAAACCCTCCAATTTATAGAGTTGGCCACCCAAAATTCTTTCAAAAAATGTTGATATTTCTAATAAGAAAAGATGGTTCAGCGATGCTGGTCAATGGTGTCACACCCCCTCCCAGATTACCTTCCTAACTAGGAGTAGGTGCAACCTACTCACATACACGTCATTTTATATCTTGAAACACAATTCAATACCAGATCAAATGTACAAAACTTTATGCTAGTGAAACATTATAAGGTAAACATAAGTTTTACATAAGGTTTCTCAGCTCATAATTTATCATAAATGTGTATTTGTTCAGTATTCAGTACAAAACCCACGCTCATTATGCCACAAGGATCACATATGACAAAATATGTACTTAGACTGAGTATTTACAACTATCCCAGAGAACTAAAACCAAGTAAGCCCAGACGAGGATCTTCTGTAGGCTAGGCGTCTCGGACATGCTCGCTACCTGAAACGAAAACAATAAATAAGAAAGCACGAGCTTAAAGCCCAGTGAGTGATTAAATTATCAATCACAATTTAATCCCTGAGTTAATGTTGATCATAAAACTACTATATAGCTTATTAGTACAGATTATTTGGTCACTCGTGCCATTTAACAAGATAGCATAAATATTTATCTAATAAGCAGCGGAGCAGAGCTCAACGCTATTAATCTCATAATTCAATTACTAGTATTCATACATTATATGCCTTCACATTTAGTCCCTCAGCGTTTCAACTCTCAAGTGCTTTCTCATTTTGTCCCTCAGCACTGAGTTTCATTATTAATTTACTGTTCAAGTGCCTTCACTCATGGTCCCTCAGCACTGTGTATCATATATCATATCTCCATAGGCCTTCACACATGGTCCTTCGGCCATGGTTTGCATTTAGATAACACACAAACAGGAGTTCATATATTACCCTTATTTTCACTTGCGCAATATTAAAGATAATCCTTGGATAAATTAGAAAGTCACTCACAATTTGTCTTAGGCCCCGAGCGGATTATATGCTTTCCCGAGCTCTTCTTGGCCTGTAAAAACACATTTCTCACATTAGGTTTCCTTTGAACTCCTTTTTCATAATCATTACGTATGTATATTAATAACTAGCAATACTCTATGTCACTAGCGAGACTACCAGCGAAATTCACACTACTGGGTACTGCACTAGCGAAATCGGAGTGAATTGGACTAGCGATATCATCTTAAGGAGTGATACCTAGCGAGACTTCAGCGAGAGTTGTTAGACGCAGAGCTCCTTTGTGTTTATCAGCGACACTCGTTCCGCTGCTCACTCTCTAGCTCCTTAGCGATACCACTGTCTACCGACACTTGATATTACAGTTTTCCTTCCTTCCATTCAAACTCTTCCTTTATCTTGCTAAAAACCATATTACAGCCAAAATCAGAACTCTCCTTCTTCTACAATCTTGTAAAGTAGTGAGTTTCCTAGCTTACCTCAAAATTTCAGACCATGACTCGTCTTCGTTTGAGAATTATTCCCAAATAACTTCGGTTGCCTTGATTTGCTTAGCAGTTCAACTCTGCTTACTTCTTCCTAGAGATTAACACATTTTTGCTCGGATTTAGCTTAAACATCCTTCATGAAAGTTGCTAAGAATTGACTCAACTTACTAACCTCAAAATTTCAGTTCTAGCTTCAATGTCCTCGATTCACTCTCCTTCAAATACCAATTGGTGTCCAAATCTATCAGTAACAATCAAGCTTCTAGTTCCAGCTTCAAAATCATCATGAAACTAATCTGATTTCTACTCGAATTCGATATAAGCACCTTCTTCTACCTCTCCTCGTTGTTCGTCTGCGAAATGGAGTTAATCTGAGTTCAAAAATATATCCAAAAAGGTTTAATTATTCGATGCACTCCTTTATATGTCAGTATAAATCACCGACTTACCAGCTCTAACATCATCCTCCTTATGGAATTAGCCAACACAACCTTCCGCGCATGGCTTCGGTAACGCATAGTCTCAACTTACTATGCCACTGATTGCTCAACGCCGAATAGCTGATTACCGCATGGCCCTCTCGGCCACTTTTTTATGCCCGACGCATACCATCCTTCAACGCATAGGCCTTTCCAATGCATAGCAATGCTAATTCCTAGCACTTAGTAGCCTTCAACGCGTACTTCTATTAACGTATATTGCACCCTTCTTCCTTCACATCAACTTCCATGCCAAGGTGCCTTCTTCAACGCATGCCAACCAGCGGCCACTCTTGGCAGCTTAGGCATACCTTCAACGCATGGTAACCCATCACATGACTAACACTTAACCATTTTTACTCTCCCACAACTTGGCCAATTTTCTTTACTCGCCTGCCCTATAATTCTTCTAACTTACCTTCTCTCAATAACAAGTACGGGGCTTACAAATGGCTCTGCGGTGCTGATCGACATTGAATGGTGGCGCCGCAGCATTGTGCGTTATAAAATCCTACCCTTAGCTCCATGTCGCAATGCCGCATCGGAGTTGCTGCGCTGAAGTTGGATGCTGCTCTCTAAAAAAAGCGCCGCAGCGTTGCTTTGTTTTTGGCAGTTTTGTATTCTTTTCTTTTTCGCTGGATTTTGGCTCAATTTTGATCTTTTAGCTTTCAATTCTAGTTTTCTTTACTTTGACCAGAAAACCACTAGCAAACAAGTGAAATTTAATATAAACTCTCTTGATTTAAGAGGATAAAAAGCACTTTTCAAGCGCTTTTCACCACCCTAAACTTAGAGATTTGCTTGTCCGTAGCAAAGAGGAATCAAATAAAGGGAATGTAGATGAAGAAGTGTGCAATCGACTCATGTCTCATAGAAAAGCATTTAAGAGCTCAAGAAAAAGCATGCAAGCATATCTATATTGGTATAATCATTCAAGGCCAAATCTTACTATCTCCCATGTATGTGTGTGCAAGGCTCATTCAATTTAAAATGGTAAAACTCGGATTGGGACTTGTTTCCTTAGTTTTCCCCCTACTCCAGCTCATGCATCAATCTTCAAGCATCCACACATTTCAAGTGAGTAGTATGTCCACTAAGGTGCCATTCAATCATATTTTTCATGGGCCCAATACTTGCATTCTTTTACCTAGGGGCAATAGCTTTGACACATTCACTGTAGAAACTCAAACCTAGACAATTCCCAAGTGTCATTACTGATCACAGCAAAGGCAGCTTTTTTTACCCCCATCTATGCATACTCTTTACAAGTTTAACATTTAAAAAGATTGACATATAATGCTCATATATTTTGTGTACACTTTTTCTTTTCTCAAAGGCATGTATACTCTTTTTTTTTTCTTAGTCTAAGATTACAAACTATCATGCATTTTCACTCCTTAACCGATGGGGTCTTTCGGAGTGACAGCCAAATTCACCCAAGTTAATCCTTTTTTCAGTTAAAGATTCTAAATTAAAGTGGCTACATGCTCAAGAATATGGGAGATTTTAAGAAGAATTTAAATGAATTTAACTCAAGATAATGCTATTCTATTTCCATAATAAGTCATCTACCATGCAAATTTGAATCTCATCATGGGCAATCAACATCAAAGCACACAACCATAGAAAAACATTCCCCTTAACTTTGAAAGCTTCAAAATTTTCGTAATTTCATTAATGTGCATATGATCATTAAAACCTCACAAACATGCATAGCAGGATAAGACAACACACAAAAGTACGGTGATACCTCCCACCCCAAACTTAGAATAATGCATTGTCCCCAATGCATAAGAGCATTGATCAAAGAAAGAACAAGCTTGGGAGCAAGTGAGAAGCCACCAAACAGGCTTGGTGAAAGGAGTATTTTTTCTAGTGAACCAAGATCCTGAAAATTAATAAAGCATATGAGTGACTCTAAGATTATTGAAAATAAAATAAAAAGAAAAATAAAGAAAGCAATCAAATTGGGTTGCCTCCCAACAAGTGCTTGGTTTAACGTCTTCTAGCTAGACGGAGCTCACAAGTTACGGCACATCCCAAGGTGATTTCTTCATCCCATGCTTTAAATCACCTTGAACTTTTATTTTTGTCCACATTGACACTCACAAACATATTCATTAACATTTAGTGGGTTGGTCGATAATTCATTGTCAAGTTGGTCATCATCTTTTCTAATGTAATCGAGTATCATTAGGGAGTCATCATTATGGAATTTTACCGGACTCACCACTTCATTTTTAGTATGCTTCTCCATGATTTGTTCATAATTCATTATAGGTTTTGGAGGCATGCAAGAAGAACTAGGAGCATTATCACAACTAGAAACATGCTGCATAGGATTTTCTAATTCAACATCAAGCATGCCATTAGTCTTACCATTCAAAGGAGGCTCATCATGCACCGAATTCTTATTAGAAGAGAGAGGTGATGTTACCTTTGTGCTTGGCTCATGGTGCTCATACCTTTTTACATTCGGATGCTTAAGGGCTTTATAGATGTCGAATGTTACCTTCTCATCGTTAAGGCGGAATGTGAGCTTTCCATCTTGCACATCGATGAGAGCCCTTCCGGTGGCCAAAAAAGGTCTCTCAAGAATTATGGGGACTTCGGCATCTTCCTCTGTGTCTAGTGTCACAAAGTCTGCCAAGCAGATAACTTGCCTACCTTGACCAATACGTCCTCCATAATGTCGTAGGGACGAACAAATGATCGACTGGCCAAAAGCAAGGATATGGTAGTTGGTTACACCTCTCCACCATTGAGCTCCCTAAACATCGATAAAGGCATTAAGTTAATAGAAGCTCCAAGGTCACAAAGCGCTTTAATAACCAAATTATTGCCTAAATAACAAGGGATAGAGAAATTCCCTAGATTTTTCAATATTGGAGGCAATTTTCTTTGTAGTATCGCGCTACATTCTTCAGTTAGTGCAACTGTTTCGTAATCTTCATACCTCTTCTTCTTAGACAACACCTCCTTCATGAACTTGGCATACTTAGGCATTTGTTCTAATGCCTCTGCAAAAGGAAGGTTAATTTCCAACTTTTTTAATATGTCTAAGAATTTAGAAAATTGAGGATCAATCTTTTTTTTTTTTTTTTTTGAAATCTCTGAGGAAAATGTAAAGTGTTAGGGATAAAAAAAGTAGAGTTAAGAGTACTCCCTATGTTGTTCTGTGATTTCTTATTTTTCTTAGGTGCACTCTCTTTTTCTATTGAAGCATCCTTTATGATGGCTTCATCCTCTTCTTGTGGAAGCTCATCATCATCTATCATGATGTGCATGTTCAACTCCTTTCCACTCCTTAGGGTTATGACATTGTATTCCTCCTTGGGGTTCTTGTCCAGACAACTTGGAAATTTACCTTTTTGCATCGTGTGGAGAGATGTGGCCATTTGACTAAGTTGAACCTCCAAGCTTTGAATTGGCTTAACTTGGCTTTGAACGATGCTTACTATGGGCTTGGATCGAATTCTCCAATGTGGTCGTCCTCGATCTTGCTCTTTGACAAAGTCAAGCATTATGTCCTCCAATGATGATGCCCTTGCATTCCCTGCTCCATTGAATCCTTTAGGTGCTTGCAACACATTCTTGTTGTTGGCATATGACAAATTCTCATGATTCCTCAAGTTGGGATGATTATGAGTTGGGGTTGTTATTGACCCCGAGATTGTCCTTTATCCATATAATTGGCTACCTCTAACTCACTTGGCTCTTGTTGATTTGTTATGGCCGCAAGGAAAGCTATGGATGGTGAACTTGCTGGGGCTTGGCTTCCTTGAGACAATTTCGACAAAGCATTAGCGAGAGAAGCCAATTGAGCGTTTAGAGAGTTTACCTCATCCATCTCATACTGTCCGGTTGCTTTTGGGATGATTAGAGAAGACCGTTCACATGGTAAATTGTACGATATAGCGGCCATGTCTTCTAGTATGGTATAAGCCTCTTAAGCATTCTTGGAGAAAATTGAGCCTCTGACGGTTGCATCTAAAATGGATTTGGTTGAGCTTGATAATCCACTATAGAAGAGTTGAATTTGCAACCAATCCGAGTAGCCATGTTGAAGGCACCTTCGCAAGAGATCCTTATACCTTTCCCAAGTCTCATAAGGTTGCTCATCCTCAAGTTGGTGGAATGTACCGATCTCCGTTCTTAGCCTTTGAGACTTAGCCGGTGGAAGGTATATATTCATGAAAGCTTGAGCTAAGATCTCCCACGTAGTGATACTATCCGGAGGTATGGTTTCCAAACGATCATTTTCTTGGACTTGTAAAGAGATTGGAAAAAGTCGTTGTTTAATAACATCGTTAAAAACACCATTCATCTTTACTGTTCTGCATATCTCTAAGAAAGATCGTAAGTGCTTATCAGGATCTTTATTGGTTCTTCCTCTAAAAGCTAGCTCTCTAGCAATTTGAATTAACCCGATTTCAACTCAAAGTTGTTGACATTGATGGGCACATTCATAATGCCGGGTTGATTTACTAATAATGTCTGTTGAAAGTAATCCCAAATTGCCTTTGGTATCTCCTCCGCCATCTCTGGTATGATTGTGTTGAGCCCTTAGATTCCTTCTATAAATCCTATCAATCTCGGGATCAAGAGAGAGGATATTAGTATTATCTCGAGGCATAAAACCGACAAAAGTATCAACCAAAATATTATACACCTCAAAGTAAGATCTATCAATTCTAATGAATATTAAGCAATAAAAATCGTTCTTTGGATCCTTGGCAACAGCGCCGAAAACTTGATGCGCACTTTCCTTGTTAATTGCAAGTGTACGGGTCAAGTTATAATATAAGACGATTAAGTCTGAATATCGTTCCACTGAGGATTCAATTGTGAAGGTTTAAGTTGCTTAGCTATTCTAGAATTGAATCAATTTTATTTGAGGATTCGATCTTGAGTTGTGATCTTAGAAAGACTTAAAATGAAAGTAAGTAAATAAGAAATACAAGAGTCAAAGAGAGTTCTAGGGTAAGGAATCCTTGTTTACTCCATTGTGCAATATTCTAAGGTTCATGGATTTTATTGAAATTCATATGCTTAAGTCTAGAAACATAAATCCAAGTTATTTTCTCTAAAAAACAACACTTTCTCATACAACTCAGTATTACTAATTTCTTGAAACCAATAGAAATTACATAGAATTAAGAATAGTCTTTAGCAACTTTTATTTTAACCTAACTATTTTCATGATAGATTAACGACAATTCATTGTTATATATCCAATTAGACATACAAGTTTCTCAACCATACATCTAATCTATCATTCAAGGATGGCCAATCAACAAGAATTAAGCACAATAACAATGAAAATCATATTCATTACAACAAGACCATGAATAGTCTACAATATCAACATAAGTTCATAAACAATTCATCAATACCCTAAAACTAAAGAGTTTAGCCACTCATAGCCTTAAGCAACATGTTTACAAACAAATTAAGCATAGAAAGAGTGCAAAGAAAAAAAACGCTACTAGGAAGAAGCCCTTGGAAAAAGCCCTTGATTATGAAGGAACCACCAAGATGTCCTTCAGTCTTCACGTCGAGAACTCGTACGACACCAAACTCTCTCTTAAACTCTCTTCTCTCTTCCTTGCAGCCAACTCACTCTTTTAGACTCTTTTGGTGTGTTAATTGATGATTAGGGCTACTAGATACCCTCCAATTTATAGAGTTGGCCGCCCAAAATTCTTTCGAAAAATGTAGATATTTCAAATAAGGTAAGATGGCACCACGACGCTAACCAATATTGAAGGGTGGCATCGCCGCACTATAGGATGGCGCCACAACGCTGTGCATCATAAATCCTACTATCGGCGTCGTGCTGCAACACCGAATTGGAGATGTTGTGCTGAAGTCGGATGCTGCTCTCGATAAAAAGCGGCGCGACACTGCCATATTTTTGGCAGTTTTATACCTTTCTTTTCTTTTTTTTCTGTATTTCAACTCGGTTTTGATTTTTTGGCTTTCAATTTTAGTTTTCTTTATTTTGACCTGAAAACCACTAGCAAACAAGTGAAATATAATATAAACTCCCTTAATTTAAGAGAATAAAAAGCACTTTTCAAATGCTTTTCAAACTCTTCTCCCACTCTTTCACTATTCGTGATAGCAAGCTCACACCTTTGGCTCTCTTTTTTGTCTAATTTTGTGTACCTCCTTTGGGATTATCTTATGTATTTTCTTATGTGTCTAAGGTTGTTGAGAACCCCTCAATATATAGGAGTGGCTACTTGAAACATTTTATAAATTTCGAAAATTTAAAAAAAAAAAAAAAAAAGGAAAGTTGGTATCATTGCGCTCTTAGAGAGCACAACAACGCTGTCCATCTTAAAAGGAGTAGCATCATGACATTGTCCGACATTGTTGCTAGGTTCCAAATGCAGCACCACAGTGCTGAATGCTCTTCGCACAGTGCAACGATACTCTCGACAAGCGAACTGATGCCCTTGCAGAATTCCAAAATTGATGCTCTCGGGTCTAGAGTGTAGCGGCCCTCTTGGGTGCACTGCCCTATTTCTAGAGTTTTTCCACTTTTTATTTTGTTTTTCACTCGGTTTTGGCTCGGTTTGGTTCCTTTGACTTCTAAAGCTTTTTTCTTCATTATCACCTGAAAACCACTAGCGAACACATTAAAATCCAATAAAAACATCCCTAAATCAAAGGCAAGAAAAGTACTTTTTAGGTGCTTTTCAGCTGCATGCTAAACATATGCCATTTCATTTTTGGGCTGAGGCCCTAAATCTTGCTTGTCATATTCATAACCATGTTGTTCTTCATCTAGGTACTACACACTATTTATGAAATATGGAGAGGGAGATGACCCAACATCAAGTACTCATATCTTTGGCAGTACCTGTTACATTCTTATTGATAAAGAAAATCGGCGCAAATGGGACTCCAAAGTTGATGAAGGCATCTTCTTAGGATATTCCACAAATAGTAAAGCTTATCGTGCATATAATCAATGAACTCGTCAAGTTATGGAATCTATCAATGTGGTGTTTGATGATCCAATTGCTTCAAATGTCTCATTTGTCGATGATGAAGAAAACTCGAGTATGCCTTCTCTTGTGTTTTGAACATTCCATCTAACATGCCTTCAGAGACGATTTCTGAAGCTTTTATGGAAATCAATCAGTATGTTGTAGCAGAACAACATGAATCTAGTAACAAGCATCCGTTTAGCAGGATTTGCAAGAATCACCCCTCCAGTAATATAATCCAGAGTCTTGAAGAAAGTGTAACCACCAGACGAAAAGACAAGGTTAACTATTTGGAGATGATTAGCAATATTTGTGTCACATCCTCACTTGAACCAAAGAATGTAAAGGAGGGGGCTTGAGGATGAACCTAGGTAAATGCCATGCACGAAAGCTTGAACGGTTTGTAAGAAATAATGTATGGACACTTGTTCTTCAACCATAGTTTGTTAATGTGATTAACACTAAATGGATCTTTAAGAGCAAGTCTGATGAATAAGGCAATATCATAAGAAATAAAGCGTGGCTAGTGGCTCAAGGATACACTCAAGTGGAAGGTGTGGATTTTGATGAGACCTTCGCTCTTGTGGCCAAAATTGAGGCAATCACATTTTTTCTCAGTATATCGTGCCTGTAGAAATTTAAACTTTACCAGATGGATGTAAAGAGTGCTTTCCTGAATGGATATTTTAACAAGGAAGTTTATGTTGAAAAACCCAAAGGATTTGTTGATCTAGACCATCCTGACCATGTGTATCACCTCAACATTTGTACTGGTGGTGTACGGAATTCATCGCGCAATTATATGCCAAATAAATTTACCTAACTTTACCAACAGTAGTACTGGCAAGCTGAGTCGAACACAGGGAGCACTATGAATCTCACAATTGGACAGTTTTCAATTCAAGTAATCGGAGGGGGGTTTTGTGAAAAAGTTGATCGCAAGAAAAATTAAATTGCACCACGTAAAATGCAGAAATTAAAAGTGGAGTAAAGTTCAATTGGAGAAAGCTTTAACTTGGGTTGGACGGGATTTCCTCTATTCGATGTTCTTATTCATTGGTTTGTCATTACTAAATTCATTATACCTGGGACCTAATCAATTTATTTGGAAATGCCAAAATTAAATTGCCCTAATCGACATATTAGAATTAAAACAAACTGATGAAAGGCATGCAAAATTTGTATTAAATCTAATTACATTAAGTTTAAGGGAAAATTAGGTGGAACATTCAACTGGAAAGGCCTAGATTGAATGTCCTATTGATTTAATCCTAGGTTGGTTAGAACAAAACTTGCCAATTAATTGGGTTTGCAAGCTAACCTAACTTATTGCTTCTATGATCTACATACAACCAAGTGTCATGAGTCATAATTCAATTAAAGTGACAATCAAAACGAACACCAGCGTCACAATTTGATCATAACAAAGTGAATTTCAGAATTAAATCATACGTACAAAGAAATTAGTTCAAAACCTCATGAGAGCATCAATTACAAAGAGAAATCCCTAATACCCAAGCTAGAAAAAGTGTACCTTAGCCCATAATTGACATATCGATTAATGGGTTCGAGTTCCTATGCAAAGAAAAAAGAAAAAAAGAGGAAAAACTGAGAGAATTCGGTTGTTGGGCGACTAGTGTAACCCCCTACCTGGCGTTGGGAATGGCAAGTTAAGAAGAGACTATGAGACGAACTTGAATAGAGAAAGTTGACAGCAAAAGTGGTTAAGTATTGGCCATGCATTGGTGGAACTATGCGTTGAGGTGTGTCTGAGGCTTGACAAGAAGACCATTGGTAGCTACGCGTAGAAGAAAGAAGCTCGGCATGAATGCGGATGGAAGACTACTATGCGTCGAAAGCCACTGGGCGTTGAAGGTCACTATGCTTTGAACGTGACTATGCATTGAAGGTTCGAGCAATAGAAGAGTGGCCGAGAGGACCATGCGTTAGTCGGCTATCCGGCGATGGGGCGTTGGGCAATTTTAACACAGAAAGTTGAGACTGTGTTGCTGAACCCATGCGCGGAAGATTGCGTTGGCCAACCTAAGTAGGAAGGCGATGGTGGTACTGGTGAGTCGGTGGTCAATATTTTTATGTAAGTACATCGAATAAATACACACTTTAGACATATTTCAAACTCAGAATTGATCCCATGTCGCAGACGAACAAAGAGGAGAGGAGGAAGAAGGAGTTATATCGAATTAAGTAGAATCCGAATCATTTTCATGGAGAAAGTGAAGCTGGAACTAGGAGCTTGACTGTTGATGATAAATCTGGACATCATTCGGTATTGGAAGAAGAGTGTGCTAAGGAAGTTGAAGCTAGGGTTGAAAGTTGAGGGTTGGTAAGTTAACTCAATTCTTAGCAATTATGTAGAATGTTTAAGCTGAATTTGAACGAAAATTTGTTAAATTCTAGGAGGAAGTAATAAGAGTTGAACTGTTATATGATTCAAAGCAGCTGGAGATATTTGAGGATAGCTCTCAAATGAAGAAGAGTTATGGTTTGAAATTTTGAGGTAAGTTAGAAAGCTCACTTCTTTACAAGTTTGTAGAAGGGAGAAAGTTCTGAATTTGGCTGGAATTCAATGTTTAGCAAGTTGAAGAACAAATCGAAAGGGAAGGAAGAAAACAATGGTCATCTGGGATCGTTAAGGTGAAGTATCGCTAAAGAGCAGGAGAGTGAGCAGCGAAACAGGTGTCGCTAGTAACGCAAAGGGGCTTTGCGTCTCACAACTCTTGCTGAAGTATCGCTGGGTGTCGCTCCTTGAGGTGATCTCGCTAGTCTCGCTAAGCCTAGTCTCGTTAGTACCACATGGTTATAAGTCAGTCTCATTATTAATATCGCTGATGTTAGCGAATAACGCTCATATGAAAGTTGCTAACAAGAGAGGGATTGGCGATAAAATACATGTTGAGATGTTTAAGTACATATAGTAAATGTATAGAGGAATATTAGTAATATCTAACACGAAAAGGTGTGTTTACAGGCCAAGAAGAGCTAGAGGAAGCGTATAACCCGCTCGGAGCTTGGAATAAGTTGTGAGTGACATTATAGTTTGTGATAAGTCAGTTGATTATTATTTTCTATATACTTAGTAATATCTATGAGGCATGACTGAAGTATACTCTTATGCATGAAACAAGTGCATGTCTTATATGTAAGTTGGAGCTTGAAATGTACTAGTTAATGCTCCTAAGTTAGTGTTAGCCAAATGCTCTGAAAACTCTGAGGTATCATGATTTATGTAAATTTATGATTAATGTGACGCACATATCAGAACCCTAGAAAGATTGAATTGGGACCCAATGCTGAAGGACATGAGAAGGCATATGGGTAGCCCTAGTATTTCAATGAAGCTCTCACCAAAGGACATAGAGAATGTGATCGAGTATGACCTGGGACCCTAATACCAAAGGACATGAGGAGGTATATGGGCAGCCCGAGTTCAGTCAAACATATAAGCTTATTAAAAGGCATATGACGCTGATGTGTTGAGACTACTCCCCACAGCCAAGGTTTATTGACGTTGGGTGCATTGAGTTTGCTCCGCCTCAACTAAGGTTTAATGAAAAGAAACTTAGTTGTGTAATTATTATAGTTACAAGTTTACAGTGCAAGACTGAGCAGTTTACACTTGTGTTTGTAGTTATGCCTTATTGAGTTATATTTTAGATAGTCACTCATTGAGCATTGTAGCTCATAAAATTCTGGTTTCTTGATGTTTTCTTTCCAGGTAGCGAGCGTGTTCAGGGTGCTTAGCCTACCATCAAGACTCGTCTAAGCTTATTTAGGATTTGTACTTGGGAACTTGTAAATCCCATCCCTATGTAGATATTGCTTTTATTTTGAGTGGTATAGTGAGAATCATCAGGCATACTTATAGTTTTTACACATGGTCTCTTAAGTATTTCTTATGATGCTATATTATCAGTAGATCCTTGCATAACTATTGTAAAGCTAAGGCACTTTTAAGCAGGCTATGATGTTTAAATGTGTTCATAATAGTTAAGAGTAGAAGAAAGAATAGCTTTAACACTCACTCCTAGGTATAAATATAGATGTATATATATATATCTAGGATAGGGGTGTTACAACTAGAATGTCAAAAGTGACCTAAAAATCGAAGAGAAACTATTTAAAAATCATTGGACCCAGCGCCATGATATTGTCGTACATTTGCACGCGATGTCTTTCCGAAGCGTTGCTACCCTCCAAGGCAGCACTGTAACGCTTGCTGCATTCTGCCAACAGTGGCGTTGCACCATGACTTCAGGGGCATTTTGGACATTTTGGAGTTCTGTTTCCGGTTGATGCCATGATACTCTATTTTGGTCTGTTTTAGCTCCAATTTATTTCTAACGCCCCGCTCTACCTATTAAATGCTCGAAATCTACAAAATAACATAATTGACACATTAAATAGTACAATGATCCCGAGTTAAGCGGACGAAGATAGCACATTTTAGGTGCTATCAATTGGCTCAAGCAGGCCTCCGAAGCTTGGTATGAACGTCTGACCGACTTTCTTGAGAAAAATGGATACAGTCGAAGGTGAGTTGTGAAAAAATCCAAAGAAAAGTTTGTGATTGTTCAAATTTACATTGATAATACTATTTTTGGAGGGATGTCTTAAGAGATGATGGAACTCTTTGTGAAACAAATGCATGATGAATTTGAGATGAGCATGGTAGGAAAACTGTCCTACTTTTTGGAATTTCAAATCAAATAATTAGATAAGGGTGTTTTCATCTCTCAGTCCAAATATGTCAAAAACATTGTCAAGAAGTTTAGGCTTGAAAAGTCCAGCATCAAACGAACTTTAGCCGTCATGCATGCAAAGCTCTCCAAAGAAAGTGGAGGCATTCCAGTTGATGAGAACCTATATAGAAGTATTATTGAGAGTATGTTGTATTTAACTATTAGTAGACTTGACATTGCTTTTGCCGTAGGAGTTTGTGTAAAATATCAGTCCAACCTGAGAAATAACCATTTGCTGAGTGCCAAGAGAATAATCAAATATATCAATGGCACTATGGCAGTCGGAATTCATCGTCCAATTTTGTGCCAAATAATTTACCAAACTTACCTAACTGTAGTAGTGGCAAGTCGGGTCAAATACAAGGAGCACTTGAATTCCACAATTAAGCAGTTTACAATTCTAGGTAACCGAATAATGGGGGTTATGAAAGGATTCTTTGCAAGAAAATGTAAATTGCAAATGAGAAGGGTCTAGCTTAGGTTGTAACAGATTTTTCCCATTCCATACATTTGGTCATCGATTCCTCATTACCAAAATTACAGGATAGCCTACACGTAATTGATTTAATTGGAAAGGCCAAAATTAAATTGTCCTAAATCATTAATTAGTACAAATCGAATTAATGAAAGGCATGCAAAATTCAAGTTTGTCCTAACTGTATTAAGTTTTATGGAAATGTTATTTAACCAGAAAGGCTTAAATTAAACATTCTATCGGATCAATTCACAGTTGATTTCTTGGTTCAGTAAGAAACAAAACTACACGTCCTTGTTTATAGTTGAGGTTGAATATATTGCTACAGGAAGTAGCTGTACTTAATTGATATGGATGAAGCAGATGCTACAAGAATATGATGTCCCACAAGTGTTGGGTTTTATGTCTTAAAACTCGTGGTTTGTAAAATTTGAACATATTCTCAATAAAGTTGTTATCGTGGTTCATTCAGTAAAGATGATGACCTAGTAACTCCATCTTTATCCTGAGTTAACTATGAACTCTTGTTTATTTGAGATTATCCTTTAATCTGCATAGATGCAACTGGTCCGAATTCGCCAACTCAATAAGTCTTCCATTTTAGGGATAAGACTAGGTAGATAGCTAGGATATAGTCTTGCAAATTCACTCTTATCTAATTCTAGGTTACTAGAGAAGTTGTTCCCTTAAGTACTGACTGTGGGTCTTAAACAAGGAGCCCCACCTTCTCATTGGTTCGAGAGAGACTCAGTTTGATCGTTGGATCACAAACCAATTGTTCATTAGAGGATCAATGAGACTTAAGGAACGAGATGTAATTACAAGGGTAAAATGGTAATTTTGACCCAATTGTAATTATGAACAATTTGTGAAGGATCATCTTACTAATAATGGTTATATCAAGTAGACAAAAACATATCGACGGTGAGGAGAGTGCAACTACTGGGCTATAGGGGAGTGTCCTGGTAGTTAACGAATATTAATTAACTAGGTTAAATAATTTAGCCGGTTGATTTCTAATCATTGGAGCTCATGATCTGTAGGTTCATTAGGTCCCCTTGTTAACTCATGGACTAAACCTTAGCATATTGTGATAAAAGAATTTGAAAACGTTCAAATTCATTTAAGGAGTAAAATGTGATTTAAATATTAATCAGATGATTGGAGATTCATCAAATTGAAAATTATTGGGATAGGTGGAAAAATTATTAATTTAATATTTAATATTAATTTAATATAATTATTTAATTTTATATTAAATTCTTTTCTAAAAAACTAATTATTATAATTAATTTTTTTTAAGATATTCAAAATTCATTTTTGAACTTAGGAAAATCAATTTTGAATTTTGTTAGAATTCTTCACTAAATGCATGTTTAAGTAGGAGGTGTGCTCTTCCTAAACACCCATAATCTCCATTTCTTTTTACCTTCTAATTTAGTAGGATAACCACCTTTTTGGTGTCAAATTGCATGTGAAATAGTTTTGCATGAATTCTTTTTTATATAGAAGAAAGAAATTTGGAAGATGGGTTGATGATCTTAGGGAATTTTGCTGAAAATTCTCACTTACTCAAAACTCTTTAGAACTCTTTTCCCTTCACAAATTTGCTTCAAATTCATCACAATTTGGATATGACAATACGTTCTAAGGCTAGAGAATAATGAGGAAGGTTCTTAGGGTGGCCCACGAAGTGTTCATGATCAAAATTTTGGAGGAATTGGATTCAATTTTGAGCTACAACAAGTAAGTAACAATGCCTTTATTTTTCAGTTTTAGGAACAAGCATGCTTAATCCTTAAAATTGATGTAGTTAGAGTGCTTAAGATCCTAATTGCTTTCGCTATTATGTTTCTAACTCCTTCAATTAGTATTAAAGCATGATTAGAGAACTCATTTCGCATTAGTTTGAGCTGGGTGGGTGTAATTTCATGAGATGAATGTTGTGGTTGCTAAAGTTAGAATTCTTTTGGCTATGGCATCTAATTCAACATTGAAATGTAGTAATTATTGTAATTGGACACTTGTTTATGGCCTTCAATGTGTGAAGAAGGGTTTGTAAATTTATTAGAGTCAATAGAGTTGAATTTAGGCTATAATTTAAAGAAATTGGAGAAGTGTTCAGTCGGTTTAAGTAGCAAGGAGAGCTTTCAATCGCTGAGGGGAGAGCTTTCAATTCTTGTGGTGGTCCACGAAGTGGACGTGATCAAAATCTCGAAGGAATTGGATTCAATTTTGAACTACAATAAGTAAGTAACAATGCGTCTATTTTTCAATTTTAAGAACAAACATGTTTAATCCTTAAAACTGATGTAGTTAGAGTGCTTAAGATCCTAATTGCTTCCGCTATTATGTTTCTAACTCCTTCAACATGAGTCTCAACTCCGACGACATGAGTGTCATAAATATCTCTACAAATCCAGTTTAGCGTAATGGTATGAAACATATAGACATTAGATGCCACTTTATTCTTGATCTAGTTGAAATCAAACAAATCTCTCTGGAACATATTAACACAAAGAACCAACTAGCTAATATTTTTACAAAGACTCACACTATGCGATTTGAAGCCTTGAGAGCTGTTGGGCTTGTGTGTTCTTAAAGCATATCAAATAATTTATTGGACTGGGTTAAGAGTAAAGATGTCTTGTTAAGATTTGAAGCCCATATGGAGAAACTCTTCATCAACCACTTTAACTACTGTTGTTGAAAGTATAAATAGGTTTAGTTATTTGCTAATTTCAAATTTATCCTTCAATTTGAATTCTTGGCAGTTACTCTCTGATAGATCTCTTCAACAAATCGTGGGTACTTGAAGTTCTCTTTTTATTCATTTCGCTTCCCTGTTCGTTTTTTATATTGTCCTCATTCATGTGGTAAGTACTCGTCAAGGTACCCTGTCTTCTACAATAAAAATGGTGAGGTATAAGGGAAAGGCCAAAAGGAAACTCTATGTCGAAGAAGAAGTTCCTCCTTCTACAACGAGCAAGTATTGTAAACTCTACTTTCATTTCTAAGTACCTAACCTAGGTATGTAATATTGTTGTGGACTTATTTGCACTTCCTTGTTTAGATTGAAGTAATAAGTGGAGGAAAGCTGAGGAAGATAAGCTTGAGGATAAGTCGAAACTACTTTTGGTAAGTTAATTCTAAATCCTTATGAGATAAATCATGCATGGAATCTATTTTGGCATATCAACTAGAATATAAAAGACTTAAGAAGGATATCAACATTTAGACCAAGGTTGAAAGATGCAGGAGCTTGATGACTAACCTTATTTATATTCTTAAGTGTTATTATTATTATTTTGTTAATTAAATAGAAGAATTGCATCTTGGAATTAAGTGGGGGATTAATAAAGTATAAAACAAAAAAGAAAGAAAAAAGGAGAATGTAATTTAGTTAGTTGATGATATATTTAAAAATAAATAAATAAATAAAAGAAAAGAAAAGAAGTGGAGTGAGTCGATGGAAAAACAAAAAGAGAAAGAGAGAAATTTATGTTGATCTCATTTTAGCCGATTGTCATTCTCCTTCAAAACCTAAACAAAGTTGAAGTTTCTTAGCTTGGCATCGAAAGGGAGAAGAAGGAGAGGATTCAAGTGGTTTTGGAGGGGAAATTTTGAAGAAAAACTTGGTGGAAATCAAAGAGAAGGTGAAGCTATTCAGGAATTCAAGCAATCTGCACATGGTCTGATGTTTGAAGGATAGCGAGCTGTAGAGCTCGCCTTTGGGGCTAAAATTTGAGGTTAGTAAGTTAGTTCATTTCTTAACAATTTTTGTGAAGGATGTATGAGCTGAATGTGAAGAAAAATGAGTGAAATCGTAGGTATAAGTGACAGGTTCGATTTCTCGAGTAATCTGGAGCAGAGTTGAGCAAATTTGAGTTATCCAATGAACAAAGGGAAGTTAGACCCTAAAATTTGGAGGTAAGCTAGTCAGCTAATTTCTCTACAAGTTTGTAAGAGGAAGGAAATTCTATTTCGGGCTGGAAGTACTATCTTTAGTAGTTGGAAGTGAAGACAGAAGCTTGGGTGAGACAGGTCTCGTTGGAAGGGACAACGACACTGCGGGCGTGGAGCAAGACAAGTCTCGCTGATGTCTATAACTAATTTTGTCTCACAAATCTCGCTAGTCTCGTTGGTTAGCTAAGTCTTGCTGGTTGCTTGGTTTTGCTAGTACAGATCTCGCCGGTTTTGCCTAGTCTCGCTAGTCTCGTTAAAGCAAATCTCGCTGGTTTGAATAAGTCTCGCTGGTTGTGTAGTCTTGCTAGTAGTTTGGTCTCGCTAATGAACTAAATTTCAATGTTAAGACCTATTATACATTAATGGAAATGTTAAGGAATCTAACAGAGGAATTAAACCATTTCAGGCTGAGAGGAGCTAGGGAAGACTTATAATCCATTAAGGGCCCAAAACAAGTAGTAAGTGACAAATTTTATTCAAAATAAGCTTAATTTTATACAAAGATTTCATGACGCTCTAGTATGTTTGTAAGCATGCTTTAATGTTTATATTCTCACGAGTTTTTTTTGGAACTATGAATACTTGCTTTGAAGTAAGCATGTGTTTTTCAGCATGTGAATATTATGTGTTTTGCACTGAAAATTATTCGAGAGCATGCTAGTTGTTAAATAAGTTTTACAAAAGGCATTCTATTTTATAATTCTCAATTTTATGAAAGCATGATATTTGATGGTGAATTGGTGAAGTTTTGAGGCGTCATAAACTTGTGATTACTATCATGTTATTTCCAAAAGCACGTTATTTTTAAACTATGTTTTAGAAAGGTTCTCAATGCCAAAGAACTCGGAGAAGGCATATGGGTGGCTTAAATCTTGTATATCCCGATACTGAAGAACTTAAGAAGGTATACGGGCAACCCAGGTTATGATTTCTATGTGCACATAGAGGTACATTTGACATTATTGTGTTTGATAGATAAATGAGCACGTAGTGGAAGTTAATTTGATCAATTTTCACTCTAAGATGCTTAATTTAGAGGATTAAATATGCAATTAAGAAGAAAAACCAAAGTTTCAAGAACACTTACCCTTGAAGCTCCAAATTCTCTTTCAATTCTTGATGAATTTCAGCACCACTTGGTTGTAGACCACCACAAGAGTCTTCTCTAGTATTCTCTAGGCTTAGATTGGATAGCGGGATCCAAATTTGTGGTGAATTTGAGAAAGAATGAAGGTTGTGAAGAAGATGAAAACTTGATGGAATTTTGCAAAACTAACCCTTAATTTCACAAAATTCTTAACTATTTTTATGTCAAAATCATCTCTATTTATTAAAGAATAACATGCAATCCAATTACATCAAAATTTGACAACACAAAATGGTTAATTTGTTGGTTAATTGTGAAGAAGATAACCAAGCTCCTAGCTTAGTCAGTGGGAAAATCAAATCTTCAAAAATCAATTTTAAAATCAATTTTCAATGAATTTTCAAAATTGAATTTAAATTGATTTTTAATTTAAAAAAATAATTAAATAATTAAATAAAAAATAATTTTATATTTAATTAATTAAATATTATTTTAATATTAAATAATAAAATAATATTATTTTTTCCACTTGTCTCGATTTTTCTAAAAAACCGATATGAATCCCTATTCATGTGATTAATATTTAAGTCATATTTAAATATTATAATTAACTCTATTTGTACGTTTAATTCGTAATTAAACGTCGATATATCATATATATCTGACTTTCATTCCTTAAGCCAAGATTTGAACGGTTCAAACTTATTCACCACATTATCTAAGATTTTAGTCCATTTATGAGCTAGTAGAGGGACCTAATGGACCTACAGATCATGAGCTCCAACGATCCGAGATTAACCGGCCAAACTCTTTAACCTAGTTAACCAACATCCGTTAACTAACGGGACACTCCACTAAAGCCCGGAGCTGCACTCTCCTCACTGTAGATATATTTGTGTCCATTTAATATAACTGTCATCGATAAGTCAATCCTTCACAGGTTGTTCATAACTTCAGCTAGGTCAAATACCGATTTACCTCTGAGTTACATCTTTTCTCTTTAAGTATCATTGTCCCTCGAATGAACAATTGATTTAGGATCTAATCACTAAATCCATTCCTTATTGGGCCAGTGAGAGGATAAGGCCCCTTGTTCAAGTCCTGGGAACAACATTTAAGAGAACAATCTCTCTTCTATCCCAAAGTTGGGTAGGAGTGAATTCCGTCTTGCAAATCCTATGTCCCCAACTATCTACCCGGTCTTATCCCTGAAATGGGAGGAATGTTGAGTAGCGCTATTGAACTTACACTCACCTATGCAGATCAAGGGATAATTCTGAATAACAGGAGTTCATAGATAGCTAAAGATTCAGATCAAGTTATCTAGGTCATCGATAAGTGAAATTAATCAGTGTTAATCGTAAACGGTGTTAATAAGTAACAATGATTATTTCAGGGTCAGTCTTACACAATCTCATTATGTAGAACAACCCCTGCTCACATGTCTCTACATGAACAAATCAGTATCACTTCATTTATGACACCTTACAACATTTGTAACAATCATGAAGCGGGTCGTATTCAATAGTGTCTCCAGGAAGAGGTACCCAACCTGATCCATGTACTATAGACTATTTAGGCTACTCACTCGAACTTGATCCTATTTATGTCTCCACATAAAGTCCAAGTACTCATGATAGTAGCCAAAGGTTCGTAGTTAATTGGATTTAGAGTTAATAAATAATTAATTCACTTGAATAACTTCATATGTACTAAAATTTACCTATTTACAAAAACTACGAGTTTTAGGACATACAACCCAACGGTGTTAAGATTACTTGAAAAGCGCTTAAAAAGTGCTTTCTATTCTCTCAAATTAAGGGAGTTTATATTATTTCACTTGTTTGCTAGTGGTTTCCAGGTTAAAATGAGGAAAATTAGAAGAAAAGGCCAAAAGATCAAAACTGAGCAAGAATACGGTGAAAAAGAGAAGAAAATAACAAAGTTTCCACAATTGGGTAGCGCCGCGGCCCTAAAACCCGAGAGCAAAGCTGCAGCAGCACAGCGGCGGTGCCGCGACGCTCTCCAACAGTGCCACGATGCTGTTTGTGAAAATTTGGTAGCGTCGCAGCGCTCTCTTTCCTTAAATGGTAGCATCACTGCGCCAGTTTCCATAAATGAAAAATAATGTATTTTTGGTAAGTTTTTGGGCGGCCAACACTATAAATTTGGGGTTTTTCAGCAGCCTTAATCATGAATGAAAACATGAAATTACAGAACAAAAGAGTCACAAGAAGGAGAGAATTTAGTGAGAGTTCATAAAAGAGTTCAAAGAGTGAGTTAGTTGCAAGGAAGAGGAAAAAAGTTCGAGATAGTCGTGGTGCCATTTGAATTTTGACGTGAGAGCCAAGGAGATCGTAACGGTGCTACCTCAATCAAGAGCCTCTTTCCAGTAGAGTTTTCTTTTCTTTACGCTCTTTCTTTGTTTATATTGTTTAAACATGTTGCTTCAAGCTATGAGTGGCTAAACTCTGTAGTTTTAGGGTTTTGATGAATTTTTTATGAATTCATGTTGATTTTGTAGACTTTTATGGTTTTGTTGGAATGATTATGCTTTTCATTGTTATTGTGTTTAATTCTTATGGATTGGCCATCTTCACATGTTAGGTTAGATGTATGATTAAGAGATTGTATATTTAACTTGATCTATAACAATGAATTGTTGTTCATCTATCACGAGAGTAGTAGGTTGACAATAAAAGTTGCTAAAGACTATTCTTAATGCCATGTAATTTGTATTGGTTTCAAGAGATTAGTAATCAATTGAGTTGCATGAGAAAAGGTTGTTTTTTAGAGAAAATAACTTGGAATTAAGTTTCTAGACTTAGGCATATGAATTATAATAAAATCCATGATTTCTATCATATTGCATGATGAAATAAACAAGGATTCATTACCCTAGAACTCTCTTTGACTCTTGTGTTCTCACTTTATTACTTTCCTTATTTAGTTTGTATTTTCCATAATTCACAAATTCAATTCCAATCCTCAAATAAAATTGATTCAACTCTAGAATAGCTAAGTAACTTTAACCTTCACAATTGGATCCTCAGTGGAACGATATTCGAAATTTACCGTCTTATATTATAACTTGACCCGTACACTTGCGGTTAACACTTACAGTGGCGCAATCATTACTCCACACAGCTAAGGTTATTCGACGTTGTGTGTGTCGAGATTACTCCACCCCAACTAAAGTTGTTTTTGACGTTGAGTAGCGTTGAGCTCTACTCTACCTCAACTAAGGAAAATCTTTTAGACTTATGTTGAACTTTTATGGTTTTCGAGGATGAAATGTTAAGATTTTAATACCGTTTATCGAGCATGTTTTTTCGGAGTTTGGAGATGAACTATTTACTATTTTATCACTGATTTTCAAGCATGATTTTGTTGTCTTCATAAATTAAGTAAGGATTTTCTAAACTCGTCACTCACTGGGCAACCTAGCTCATGCTTTCCTTCGTTTTTTTGTTTTGCAGGTAGCGAGCGAATCCAGGGTGCTTAGCCTACACAACAACTCGTCTGAGCCTACCACTAGTGTGTATACATTGTACATATTTTTATATAAGCCATGTGTTGTACATATAGAGGGTTAAATAGTGAGAGATCGTAATCATATGTTACCTTAAAGTTTGAATGGAAAATTAAGGTTAATATTTGAGCTTATCCTAAGTTTGAGGTTAATGTTTGATTATGATTTATAAACTGTATATTAGGTGCTTTGTCAAGTTTTGAGGATGGAACAAGTTGATAGTAGATGTGGTAAGAGGGTCGATGTCTGTTGTCCTCACACCTTTTCCTAGGTTAATAGGGTACTTGGGAGGGGATGTGACAAGTATGGTATTTGGATTCGACGCCTTCCTATTTTGAGTTTTGAAATCGGGGTTCCTCCACCTTTTGCCAAACGTAGACGTTTCGATGTTGGGGTTTCTCCCAAAGAAAAGGGCAAATAAAAAGTAAAGGGGCGGTTGGGGAGCTGGATTGTAATCAAGATTACTGGAAATTTGATTACGGTGGGTTTTCTTTATCTGAAATTAGGATTACTAGGAATCTAATTTTGGTGTTTGGAGTGCAAGGTTGGGTTGGCTGTGTTTCTGATTACAGTGTTTAGATTGCAGGGTTGGGTTTTGTGTTGCGTTTGCCTTTTTTTTTTTTATTATTATTATTATTTTGATTGTTTTCTCTTCTATATCTTTTTTCAACATCATATATTATCAACTTTTGCCCATCATTAATTACTTCAATAAGTCATGCTTTAGGTTTTTATGGAATTATGTGCAAACAATATGTTTAAGTCTAAAAACTAATATCTGGATTACTTTCTCTCAAGAACAGCTCTTTCTTATGCAACCTAATTGATTACTAATTTCTTGAAACCAAGTTAATAAGCATAACATTAAGATTAGTCATGCTCAACTTTCTCTGATAACCTAGTTATTTTCATGAAAGATTAGTAGAGATTCAATGTCATAGATCTAATTAAACATACAACCACTCAATCATACATCTAATCTAACACTTATTGATGATCAATCAATAGATAATAGGCAGAATAACATTGAAATACATATTTACAGATAGCCATAAAATACATATTTACATATTAGTTCTCAACCATAAAAGTAAAAGGAAAAGAGAAACTTAGGAAGAAAAACTCTCAAATTGCTTCCCGATGTTGAACTCCTTCAATTTCCTCTTGGTTAGCACCTCGGAATCTGGAACGACCTTCAACTCTTTTCTACACATTGACTTTTCATGATAACAAACTCACACCTTTTGGGCTCTTTTTCCCTCTCTAATTTCATGTGCCTCTCTTAGGTCTCATATATTTTCTTCTTTTCTTAGGGTTGCTGAAAACCCCTCAATATATAAAAGTGGTCACCCAAAATATTCTCTAAATTTGCAAAATCTACAAAAAAGAGCACAACAGCGCTGTCCGTCATAAAAGAGACAGTGTTGTGACGTTGTCTGTCATCATGGCCTGGTTTCAAGCGCAGCGACCCTATACCTTAGTGACGCAATGCTCCCCACTTCTTCCAAATTTTGATCCTCTCGAGTCGAGAGCGCCGAGGGCAACACAGCAATGTTATCGGCTTCCCTATTTCTAGGATTTTTTTCATCTTTTCTTCCATTTCTCTATCCTGATTTTGGCTTGGTTTTGTTCATTTGGCCTTTGGCACTTAATTTCTTCTTAATTACCTAAAAATCACTAGCAAACACAATAAATTCAATAAAAACCTCCCTAAATTAAAGCAAGAAAAGCACTTTTTATGTGCTTTTCATCGTCCTACAGAAATAATTCCTCCTCTAGTGAGTCATTTGGTCACTTGCATGATTTTATTGCCCTTGCTAGAAATCAATGTGAAATTTTCGAATCAGTGTCCACAGTTGTTGAGGATTTTAGGGTTGTCGAGAAGGGTTTTGTTAATGAGCCTAGTGTTTCTATGACTGCTTGTGATGAATCAAATTTGCCTTAAACTGTCTCTGGTGAAAAGAAAAATGTTGGTGTTTCAGAACTTTTGTTTGAAATGAGAAATACTGCTTTGTCTAATGAAGAAGTGTCAACTAAATTTGTTAATCAAGTTATCTTTAAAACCATTGCTTCCGTTAGCAATCTATCTAAGCCTGGTGATATGGATAAGTGGGTTCTCTTCCTAATTTTTATGTAGTTGTTGATCTAGAGGTTGATCGAGAGGTTGTTGACACCATGAGGGGTAAGAATCTAGTAGGTAATGTTGCTGAGGCAATTGGGCATGCCTCGAGTCAAGAGATTTGTGAAGAAGCTCTTGGCTGTGCTTATGCTGATGAAGTGGCTTATTTGGGAGACGATGATGATGGTAAAGATGAAGATATGAGAAATGCAGATGTCGACGAATATGGTCATACTTCTCTCGTGAAATCAGATCATGAATCTGAAAATTCTGAAAAAAAAAAAAAAAAAAAAAAAAAAACCTCTGAGGAAGATTATAACTAGGGCTTTCACAGCAGGCTTGAAGATGAAGCTACTGAAAAGGTACGTGTCACCTGAGCTTCAACTAAAGTTAAAGGAAAATAGACGACTGGTGTGAATGTCTCCGCTGTTCCTTTGGATTGTATGTCTTTCCATACCGAGTAGAGTGTTAGTTTGTGGAAATATGTTGTAAAAAGAAATATTGTGGATGAAAAGAAGCTGTCTGATAATGCCTAGGATTGCTTAGAGCTCATGGACTTACTGCTCGAAGGTAGTTTAGATAAGACTGTAGTAAATTTGGGGCCAACTTGTTCGAGAATTCATTGTTAACCTAACTGCTGATTTTCATGATCCCACTAGTACAGATTTTCAAAAAGTACATATTCAAAGGCATCAATTTGTGATATCTCATGCTATTATCAATCAATTTCTTCTAAGGAACATTTTTAATAATGTGATTGAACAACACTCTTCGTTGCTGGATTTGGTTTTTGAATTAACTGGTGGTCCTCGACCCTCCTGGCTCAAGAAGGGAGAGTTGCCTACTACTATCCTTAGTGTTAAATATGCCCTCCTCCATTGAATTGGGATCACCAACTGGTGTCCATCTTTTCACAGATCTGGTCTTTGTGTCAATTGCAATGTTGATTTATCAGATTGGGACTAAGTCTTAGTTTAACTATGGTGCCTTCGTTTTGAACTAGATAAAGTGACACATTGATTCCAAGGCTCTTAAGCTACCAATCTGTTATTGTTGTTTGATTTGTGGGATTTTGCTTTCTCAGAAACCTAATCTTCTAACTTTTCCAGGCCCTGCTGGCTCTTCTCCAAGTCTATTCAATATTCATCCCCGACTTTTGTAAAGCCACCATATTCTGGACATTAGCAACCCCACTGTCATGCCTCCTTTTAATGGTCCTAGTCAAGCATTAATTGCTTCGAACTTTAGCAGCCGTATCTTGCAGCTGCTATCAAATGAGTCTAAGGATATAAACTATCTGATTCAAAGGCTCACTGAACAAAAACGTAGGTGGATGACGTTCTCAAGATGATGTGATCGTTGTCCTGCTCTCCTGTTTGTCCTGCTTAGCGCCCTAGTTGATTTTCAAGCTAGAAAGAGGGCGAATTGTAATTGTTGTTATTGTCGTTGGTTGTTGTAGGATATTTTTTTGCTTTCGTGAATCTTTTTTGTTGATCTGTCTTTTGTTTTTATTTGGATGATGTGATGTTCTTTGACTGGTTCTATCTTCTACTGATGTTAATCCATGTTAAGATAGTTTGTTTCTATTTCAGAATCTAGATACTATGATCTTCTTTGACTGGTTTTATCTTCTATTGATGTTAATCCATGTTAAGATAATTTGTTTCTTTTTTAGAATCTATCATTTCAGTGATTTTTTATTATTATTATTATTTGTTTTGCCTTAAAAATTTTCTGCCAAAGGGGGAGCTTGTTGGAGGATTTCGTTGGCTTTCTATTCGTTTAAGGCAGTTGTGGAAAGTTTTTCTGATGTCATAAAATAGTCTTAGCTTCTGGTTGTCTCATCATGAATCCCGACATAATGTTTTCTTTCCTTATCTGAATATTTTTTGCTGATATAATCTACTCGATACTATTTCTTGTTGAAAACGACGCCATTTATTTACGATTTAGCGAATATTTTTCTTTATTGGAATCACATTATAAAAGGTGATTAGTGATGATTTTTAGGGTTGCCACTTTCTGTGTTTGTTAAGGAAGATTCTGTTCTTAGTGGTCGTGTTGATCAACTATGTGGATTGTTAGTTCCCTTTGTAATTCTGTTGTGCACCCTAGCTGTTTTGTGAGAGCAAATCTTTGAAGATACTCGTTGTCATAAGGGGATCCTAAGGCGTTTTGATAGTTCTAAAAAAGAGCATCTCTCTCTACCTAAATTATCAGAGCAAAAGAGTCTTGGGAATAGGATCATGCATTGTAGTGTAGGAACATGTAAATGTTCAGCCAAAAGTAATAATGTGTTGTCATATAGGAAACATGCCACCTCGAAGTAGGCGAGTGAGGCAATCAGCAAGCGGAACTCCTCAAGCTACTGGAGACCGTGGAGATATGTTAGAGGGTGAATCTAGTGATCCTCAAGTTGGGGTCAATGTTGAGGAGCATATATTTACTAGAATTGCTGAAAGATTGGCTGCGAGCATTGGATCAGTGGACTCACATCCAGAAAAGAAATATAGTATAGAAAGATTGAAGGCTTTGGGTGCCACTACTTTTGAAGGCACTGTTGATCCTAGAGAAGCGGAGGCATGGTTGAATCTGCTTGAAAAATGCTATCGTGTGATGAGATGTCCTGACGATAGAAAGGTGGAATTGGCAGTGTTTTTGCTCCAAAAAGGGGCAGAATATTGGTGGAGAATGGTAGAGAGCAGGAAGAAAGATATGGGAGAAATAAGTGGAATGAGTTTAAGAAGATATTCCAAGAGAAGTATTGTCCGAGATCATTCCAAGATGCAAAACGGAATGAGTTTCTGAGGTTAGTACAGGGATCCATGTCAGTGGCGGAGTATGAAAAGAAATATACTGAACTGTCTAAATATGCCACGACTATTGTTGCTGATGAGGTTGACAGCTGCAAGAGATTTGAAGAAGGTTTATGAGAGGAAATACGTACTCCTGTGACTGCTAGTGCTGAGTGGACAGATTTCTCCAAACTCGTAGGAGCAGCTATTCGAGTTGAAAGGAGTTTGATGGAAAGGAGGACAGAACGCGAATCAGCTGAAGGTAGACGGACAATCCACACTTCTGGTACTACTTAGGAGCAGTCTGGTAGGAGATTTGTACCAAGTGTATTTAGTGGAGGAAATTTCAAGACCAGATCGAGTGGACAGGGTACTTTCAAGGGAGGTACTGGAGGAAGTGCAAGGAATTAAGAACCAAGGAGTTCTACTAGTCTAGCACAAACAGTGGAAGGTTCTCGAAGTGGACAACCTGGAGAGTCCACAGCTAGTTCCGCAAGAAACCATTTTGTCCTAGCTGCAGGAAGTATCATTGGGGGCAATGTAAGGGCAACGTATGCTATCATTGTGGACAAGCGGGTCACTATAAACGAGAATGTCCCTAGTTGATGCAAGAATTTAAAGCTGAACAGAGAACTGGTTCACTTACAGCTAGTCAACCACAACGACCTGCAGGAATTGTTAATGAGGGAACTAGTGGATTAAGACAGAAGGGAGCTGAAGGGCGATCAAAACAGAAAGGAAAAGTCTTTGCAATGACTCAACAAGAGGCTGAAGATGCTCCTAATGTGGTTACTGGTACACTTTCTATATGTCATACTTCTACTCATGTTTTGATAGGCCCTGGTGCTACCCATTCTTTTATTGCTAAAATGTTTGTTGTGAATATGAATAATACATTAGAACCTTTGTCTGAGGAACTATTTGTTTATACCCCTGTTGGTGATGTGTTTGTGGCTAGTAAAGTGTATAATGACTGTGTGGTTGAAATTGATGATGTGACTATGATAGCCAACTTGATACCCTTAGATATTCAGGAGTTTGATGTGATATTGGGAATGGATTTCTTATCCAAATATCGAGCCACTGTGGATTCTTTCCAGAAGGAAGTCGTGTTTAGAGGATTCGAAGGAAATGAAGTTATTTTCAAGGGTGATAGGAAATTTCTTCCTACTTGTGTAATATCGGCAGTTGAAGCTAGGAAGTTGTTAAGCAAGGGTTGTTCAGCATACCTTGCTTACGCGGTTGATACACAGGCCGGTAAGTTAAAACCAGAAGATATTCCTGTGGTGAATGAATTTCTTGATGTGTTTCCTGAAGAGCTGCCAGGATTACCACCTGAAAGAGAAGTGGAGTTCATTATTGATCTAGTTCCTAGAACAACACCCATTTTGCAGGCACTATATCGTATGGCACCATCAGAACTGAAGGAATTGAAGGTACAGTTACAGGAACTCATAGATAAGGGGTATATTAGACTGAGTGTATCTCCGTGGGGTGCACCGGTGTTATTCGTGAAGAAAAGGGACGATACTTTGAGACTGTGCATTGTTTATCGTCAGTTAAATAAGGTCACTATACCCAACAAATATCCCTTACTTCGTATTGATGATTTGTTGGATCAGCTTAGAGGGGCATCAGTGTTCTCCAAGATAGGCCTATGATCGAGATATCATCAGTTGAAGGTCAGAGAGACAGATGTACGGAACACAGCTTTTAGAACGAGATATGGACACTATGAATTCCTCGTGATGCCTTTTGGTCTGAAAAATGCTCCAGCAATGTTTATGGACTTGATGAATAAGATTTTCCATCCTTACTTGGATCAGTTTGTGATTGTATTTATTGATGATATTCTAGTGTATTCTAGAAGTAAGGAAGAACATGCAGAACATCTTAGAATTGTATTACAGACCTTGAAAGAAAAGAGATTGTATGCAAAATTTAGCAAATGCGAGTTTTGGCTGGAACAAGTAATGTTTCTGGGACATATTGTTACTGCTGCAGGAGTTGGAGTAGATCCTCAAAAGACAGAGGCAATTACTAGATGGGAACAGCCAAGGATAGTAACGGAGGTTCGTAGTTTTCTGGGACTCACAGGTTATTATCGGCGCTTTGTACAGGACATTTCCAAGATAGCATTACCATTAACTCGTTTGACTAAGAAGGGAACTAAGTTTGAATGGAATGAAGAATGTGAGCAAAGTTTCCAAGAGTTGAAGTAGAGACTCGTGACAGCACCTATTTTAGCACTTCCAAAGACAGGGAAGGAGTTCGAGGTGTATTGTGATGCCTCTAGTCAGGGGTTAGGTTGTGTACTAATGCAAGAAGGTAAAGTTATAGCTTATGCCTCTAGGCATCTAAGGCCACATAAAGTTAATTATCCTACACATGACTTAGAACTGATGTGGCGGCATTATTTGTTTCGAGAAGTGCCATATCTATACGGATCACAAAAGTTTGAAATATATATTTGATCAGAAAGAACTTAACATGAGACAAAGGAGATGGTTGGAACTGATCAAGGATTACGATTGCATTATAAATTATCATCTAGGGAAAGCAAATGTTGTAGCTGACGCGTTGAGTAGGAAGTCGAGACAAGCCAAGACTTCATTGAATACTATTAATGCGGAATTGACAAAGGAGTTAAAGAGTTCAAATGCATCTTTATCGGTAGACAGGTTGGGAGGTTTGCTTGCACAATTCCAGGTAAGACCTACTTTGATGAGTGAGATTGTTAGTAAACAGATGGAAGACTCTGTACTCAAGAAGATAGTAGAAGAGGTGAATCTCCCAAAGAACGGATTTTGATATAAGAAACGATGGAGCTTTAATGAAACAAGGAAGATTGTATGTCCCAAATAACTTGACATTGAAAAATGTTATTCTAGAGGAAGCTCATAGTTCTGCATATGCGATGCATCCAGGTAGTACAAAGATGTACAGGACTTTGAGAGAATATTATTGGTGGCCAGGAATGAAACGAGAAATCGCAGAATGTGTGGCAAAATGTTTGATTTGTCAGCAGGTTAAGCTAGAAAGACAAAGACTTGGTGGACTTTTAAAACCACTTCTCGTACCTGAGTAGAAATGGGAACATATTACTATGGACTTCTTATTTGGTCTTCCCAAAACTCCAAATGGTTATGATGGGATATGGGTGATAGTTGACAGATTTACTAAAATTGCCCGATTCTTGCCAGTTAAAGTGACTTTTACTTTAGATAAACTGGCCAAACTGTATGTTGACAGGATAGTAAGTCAGTATAGAGCTCCTGTGTTTATTATTTCTGATAGAGACCCAAAGTTTACATCTAAGTTTTGGCCGAGTTTACAGCAAGCATTGGGAACTAAACTTAAGTTTAGTACAGCCTTTCATCCTCAAACTGATGGACAATCAGAAAGAACGATTCAAACTCTAGAGGATATGCTGCATGCTTGTGTATTGCAATTTAACGGAAGCTGGGATACTCATTTATCTTTGATGAAGTTTGCGTATAATAATAGTTACCATTCTAGTATTGGAATGGCACCCTATGAGGCATTGTATGGCAGACGTTGCAGAACTCCTGTATGTTGGGGTGAAGTAGGAGAAAGGAAGTTAATGGGACCAGAGTTAGTCCAAACTACGTCAGAAAAAGTAAAATTCATAAGAGAAAGGTTAAAGACTGCACGGGATCGGTAGAAGAGCTACGCGGATAAAAGACGTCGAGATTTAGAATTTGTAGTTGGTGATAAAGTCTTCTTGAAGTTATCTCCATGAAAAGGAATTTTGAGGTTCGGAAGAAAAGGGAAGTTGAGTCCGAGATATATTGGGCCTTATGAGATTTTGGAACGCATAGGACCTTCAGCTTATCTGTTGGCGTTACCAATGGAATTGTCTAAAATACATGATGTATTTCATGTTTTTCTACTAAGAAGTACATTCCAGATCTTACTTATGTTTTGGAGGCTCAACCTATCCAAGTAAATGAAGATTTATCTTAATGAAGAGGAACCGGTGCAAATTCTTGACCGTAAGGAACAAGTGTTGAGAACAAAAACGATTCCGCTTGTTAAAGTTTTATGGAGAAATCACAAAGTGGAAGAAGCGACATGGGAAAGTGAAGAGCAAATGAAAGTTAAGTATCCCCACCTTTTCTTACATTGAACTTACTTGAATTTCGAGGACAAAATTCTTAAAAAGGGGGTGGTAAATTGTAAGCATTCGTTCCTATTACTAAGTCTTGGGGCAAAGCAATTGAAATGTGGCCATGCGTTCGAGAATGAGAGCAAAATTTTGGCTAAGTGTTGGCCAAGACTATGCGTTGGTGAATGAAGAGGAAAGTTGAACTTTTTGAGTGGCCATGCGTTGCTGATGGAATCACGAAGGGTTGAGCTGAAGTAGCTACCCGCGTTGGAGGATAAGTGATTATTGGCGAGGGAAGAAATATGCTTGAACCACCATGCGTTGGTAAGACCAGGCGCTGAAGTCACTTTGCTGCGCTGAAGTCACCTTGCGTCGAAGACAGTGGTTTCGATGCGACGAAGATAGTGATGTGAATAACTGAGTTGTATGCGTCAAAAGTAGGAGGCGTTGAGGATGGTTGTTTGCTAAGGGCATTGAGGGTAGGCTGCGTTGAACGCCTTACCTTGAATTAAGAAGGGAAACCTCGCGCGCCAGCCTACACCAGAAAGTTTAGTCGGCAATATATATATATGTGAGTAGCTTGAATAATTAATCATTTTTAGACATTTTCGAGAACTTAAGTCGGTTCCATTTCTCAGATAAACTACAAGGAAATAAGAATAAGGTGTTCTTGTGGATTTCGGATAGAATTTTACTCGTTTTGATATCGAAATCTAAGTTGGAACAGCACGATATTAGCGGATGCATAAGCCAGATAGTATCGGATGTTTGGAGTAAAACAAATCGAAGAGATCGAGTCTAAGGCTGAAATTTTATGGTTAGTAAGTTAACTTAATTCTAAATAATTTTTATGAAGGATGTTTGAGTTGAAATGGATTAGAAACATGTAAACTTTCAGCAAGAAGTGACTGATAAGGAATTTCTGTGCAATCTGTAGTAGTGTGGAGAAATCTTGCAATATCTGGCGAACGAGGACGAGTTAAGCTACGAAAATTTGAGGTAAGCTAGAAGACATCTCTACAAGTTTGTAGAAGGAAAGAAGTTCTAATTTTGGCTAAAGCTATAACTTTTAATCAACAGCATTGAAGAACAAAAGGAAAAGAGGGAAGGCAGAAGCTGTGGAACATAAGTAACGCTAAAGTTTAAGTGTGAGAAGCGAGACAGGTAATGCAGGTGTTGCAAGAAGCCTTGCGTCTCACAATTCTCGCTGGGTCTCGCTGGACATCATTGATCAGGTGAGTATCGCTAGTCTTGCTCACCTTGGTATCGCTAGTGGCGTGTAGTGAAATCCAATATCGCTAGTGGTCTCGCTAGTAGAGTTGAAACTGGCTCATTAAGGTTATATTGATCAAATATGAATGATTTAAGTTGGTTGGTTATGGAAAGGAAGTTAAGGGAAGCCTAACCTAAGAAATTTGTATTTTCAGGCCGAGAGGAAATAGGAAAGGCGTATAATCCATTCAAGGCCTAGAAAAGAGCTGTGAGTGACATTTCTTTTCTTGTTCCAACAATTCTTTTATACATGACAGATTGATTTTTCTTATTTACTGATGTTTTGGCTAAGCAATATTGAAAAGCAGTTTTATAGATTGATATTGATTTATGAAATGCCCTGTTTTCTTACGAAGTGTTGATTTTGAATGGTTTTGTATAATGCATTGTATTAAACTAAAGGAAAAATGTTTTAGAGGAGGCTCAATGCTGAAGGACATGAGAAGGCATGTGAGTTTCCCCAGGACCCAGTACTGATGGACATGGAGAAGGTACTTGGGCAACCCGCCACGTTCCTATGTGCACATAAAGGTTATATGCTGGTGCGTTGAGTTTTGCTCCGCATCGAGCCTTATTTGTTTTCGACGTTGGGGCGTTGAGTTTTGCTCCGCCTTAACTAAGGGAAAAAGTATCGTAACCGTACTGTTTTTCTTACGAATGGTTTAAAAACCACATATGATTTTATGAGGGCATTTAAATGTGATTTAATCCATGGAAATGATATGATTCTATGTTTTACTCATGATGCCAGAAATTGTTTAAAGCTTGAATGTTTTTATACAAAATTAGTTTTATTAAATTAGTCACTCACTGAGCTATTGGCTTATGTTTTCAAGTTTTCTTTCCCCTCTAGGTAGCAAGAACGTTCCTGGTGCATTGCCTATGCTAACTCGCCCTGCTTAAGCTTCGAGTTTCCAAAAACAGTTTATTTTCTCGTTGTTGTACGTGTAAATAACTTAACACTGGTGGCATGTAGATTTAGTTGTTTATAAGTGGGTCATGAGAGAGTATGTTATAAAAGTGTACTGTGTATAGGAAGGATTATTATATTATGATCATACGTTAATATGGCTAAATTCTATGAATGTATATGTATGAAATGTTTATACAAGAAGTTATGTAAGATGGGACAATATGCGTCACAAGAGAGGTGATGTTTATTGTCTTCACATCTCCTTCCAGGTTAAGTAGGTAATCAAGGAGGGGGTGTGACATAAATCATGTTAGTTCTTAGGAATTTAATGCTTTATTTAGTGTTTTTTATAGGAAATTGAGCAAAGGAAACAATCAGGACATCTCAGGTGCGATTTGGACCGAAATGAAGCATTTGGCAATGATTGAAGCAAAAAGACCAAAATACCCCTAAGAGTGTAGCTGCGCTTTGCCAAGCACAGTGCTACACTCGAAGGCAGAATGTTGGAAAATGGAGAGAGCGTAGCGATGCTCCCCTAGAGTGCAACTACGCTCCGAACTCTGGGTAGGCGCTTCGATTTCTCCCTAGAGTATCACAACGCTCCATGAGAGCGTAGCGACTCTGCAATCCAGATTTAAATATCAACTTCAATATTTTAGGGCAAGCAAGGAGAGTAGAAGGGAAAAGGAAGAAGGGAGAAGGATGAAGAGAAGACGCCCAACTCGATTTTTCTTCTTTTTCACCCTTTTAGCTTAGGTTTCTCTTCAATTTTGGGTTGTAATCATGGGTTGGATGCTTTATATCCTTTAATTTCTTTGTCTATAAAGATTTTAAGGTAAGTAGTTTTCTTGTTCTTGAAAGCAAACCCATGTAATTTCTTGAGGCTTAATTTTTGTATAAAATTTCATATTATGATTGTGCTTCTTTGGATCTTATGTATATAGATGTATGTTCTTGAATGGATTGATGCACCTCCCTTTCAACGTATGTCTTGGCTAATCAATTTTGCTCGCGCGTTTCTTTCTTGTTTGTCTATGCTTTAAATCGATAAGTAGCAAGGGTCTTTGTATGCATGCTAAGGTGTATTGGCTGTCCATAGGCTTATGTATGCTTAACCTAAATTTATGAAAAATACGTTAATTAAGTTAGGGCTTGCCCATTAATTAATAGCACATTGGAACTCTTAAACTTAATGCACATGCTCTTGGTTTTGATCGTTATCAAACCCAATTAGGACCCATTTCGATTAAGGTTTAGGCTTTAGTTGATAATTAGGGCACTTAGTTACCTTAATTTGATTAGTTGGCTACTTGTAGTGTCCACGAATCTAATTAAGTTAATTAAGGCTTTGGCTATAGTTTAATTAAGGCTTAGGCTTTAGTTGATAATTAGGGCGCTTAATTAACTTAATTCAATTAATTAGCTACCTATAACCTCGGTGAATCTAATTAAGTTAAATAAGCTGGTGTGTAAGCAATCAAATATGCGTTTAATCAAAAGTAAGTCGATGATAGAAATTGCATAAGAATCCAATTGCTCTCAAGAACTTGATTTCCTCATCCTTGGTTATATTTACCTGTTACTTTTAATTTCCTTTGCATGCCTAATTCTAATTCACACCAACCCCTCCCCCCTTATTTATCACTTTAATTAGGAAATTAGCTTAATGAAACAAAGACTACAGTCTTTGTGGTTCGACCCAAACTTGCTGTAAGGGTTGAAATCCCTAATGCAGTGGAAATAGTACAAAACCAAACTCAATTAATTGGGATTTTGAAATACTCGTACAATGGAAATTAAAAGGTTAAGCATGCTTTTAGAATTGGAAGCCTTGAATTCATTGTCAGCTCTAAATCTACAAATCTTCTTTTAGCTTCTAGATCACTAACACCACCACCACGAACCTCTCCTATTCTTTGAGTGATGGGATGAAGGATGGTGGATCCTTCTTTTGATCTTTGGAAAAAAACTAATGATAACACCTAAAATATGCTATCTTCCTCAGCTTAACTTGAGACCGTTGTGCTGTTTAATATGTCTAGTGTGTTATTTTGTAGGTTTTGAGCACTTAACATGTAAGTACTGGCTTATAATACTAAGTGTTGGGACAAGGTAAGTGTAATGTGGCCATGCGTTGTTAGAGAAAAGTAGCCAAGAGTGGAAGAGTTAAGCATGGGCCAAGACTATGTGTTGATGAAAGCAGAGAAGAGCATTGTTCTTTTGAGTGACCATGCGTTGAAGGTGAAAATCACAAAAAGTTATGAGCTGAAGTAGTCACTTGCGTTGTTAGAGAAATTGATCATTGGCGGGGAAGGAAATGTTTTTGAACTACCATACGTTGGTAAGGTTGCATGCGTTAAGGTCTCCATGCGTTGGAGACGGATATAACTGATTGAGTTGTATGCGTTAAAGGTAGGAGGCGTTGAAGGCACCATGTGTTGAGGGTGGCTGTCTGCTGAGGGTGTTGATAGTAGGCTGCATTGAATGCCTTACCTTGAGTTGAGAAAGGAAAAGCCCACGCGCCAGCCTGCATAAGAGAGTTAAGTCGGCAATATATATAGGTGAGTAAATTGAATATTTTATCATTTTTAGACATTTTCGAGAGTTGAAGTCGGTTCCATTTTTTAGATAAACTACAAGAAAAGAAGAAGAAGGTGTTCTTGTGGATTTTGGATAGAAGTCTACTCGTTTTGGTATTGAAATCTAAGCTGGAACAGCACGTTATTTGTTGACATACAAGCTGAACAGTATCGGATGTTTGGAGTGAAACGAATCGAGGAGATCAAGTCTAAGGCTAAAATTTTAAGGTTAGTAAGTTAACTCAATTCTGAACAACTTTTATGAAGGATGTTTCAGTTGAAATGGAATAGAAACGTGTAAACTTTTAGTTGGAAGTGACCGATAAGGAATTTCTGTGCAATCTGTAGTAGTGCGGAGAAATCTTGCAATATCTGACGAACAAATACAAGTTAAGCTACGAAAATTTGAGGTAAGCTAGAAAACATATTTCTCTACAAGTTTGTAGAAGGAAAGAAGTTCTAAATTTTGCTGGAAATATGACTTTTAATCGACAGAAGTGAGAACAAAAGGAAAGGAGGAAACTCTACTGTCGGGTGTCGCTAGGAAACTGATATCTCGGAGAATTGGAGAGTGAGTAGCAAGACAAATCTCACTGGTGGTATTGTAGAGCTTTTTGTCTCTCAAATCTTGCTGACTCTCGCTAGGTATTGCTCGTCAGGTAAATCACGCTAGTCTCGCTTATCCTAGTGTTGCTAGTATCATGTCCTGTTGATAGTATCGCTAGTAATCTCGTTGGAATGTGGGAATTTTGTTAGTAGTCCTGCTTATTAAGTTTACTTTGGAAAAAAGGGAGGCTCGGTGATGAATCATGATTTGAGTTTAATTATGCAAACTAAACGATCAAATAAAAGAAGCGTAATGTAAGGAAAAGTGTTTATTTCAGGCCAAGAGGAGATAGGAAAGGCATATAATCCATTCAAGGCCTAGAAAAAGTTGTGAGTGACACTTCTTTTCTTGTTTCAACGATTCCGTTGAACATGTCAGTTTGGTTTTCTTATTTAATTATGTTCTGCTAAACGATGTTGAAAAGTATGTTTATGAAATGTTATTGATTTATGAAGTGCCCTACTTTCTTATGAAAGATTTTACTATGAACTGTTTTGTATAAAGTATTGCATTAATTTAAAGGAAAAATGTTTTAGAGAAGACTCAGTGCTGATGGACTTGGAGAAGGCATGTGAGTTTCCCCGGGACCCAGTATTGAAGGACATGGAGAAGGTACTTGGGCAACCCGCCATATTCCTATGTGCACATAGAGGTTATATGCTGGTGCGTTGAGTTCTGCTCCGCATCGAGCCTTATTTGTTTTCAACGTTGGGGCATTGAGTTTTGCTCCGCCTCAACTAAGGAAAAGCATTGTAACTGTACTATTTTATTTATGAATTACTGAAAAAAAAAATCCTGTATGATTTGATAAGGGCATTAAAACGTGATTTAATTAATGAAAATGAAATGATTCTATGTTTTACTCATGTTGGCAGAAATTGTTTAAATTCTGATAATTTTCGAACTAAATTAGTTTGTTAAAAATTAATCACTCACTAGACTGTTAGCTTATGTTTTCAAGTTTTTCTTTCCCCTCTAGGTAGCAAGGACGTTCCTTGTGCTTTGCCTACTCCAACTCGCCCTGCTTAAGCTTCGAGTTTTTAGAAGTTTGTCCTGTTTTGAAGTGTTGCATGTATGTAAAACCTTATATAGGTGGCATGTAGACCTAGTTGTACATTTACTAGGAGTTGAAATATGGTTTTGTATAAGGGCTTTATGAAATGAGTGAAAATTTGAATTATCGATGTGTACATAATTTCTTATATGTATGCTGTGAATAGTACAGGATAAGTGTGTAGAAAAGGATAGTATGCGTCACAAGAGAGGTGATGTATGCTGTCCCCACATCCCACATCTCCTTTAAGGTTATGTAGGCGACCCGGGAGGGGTGTGACATAACAGGTAAAATGAGGTGTTAGCAACAAAATCAAGCTAAAACGAACCAAAATGGAGTTCCACTGCATCAACCGGGAAACAGAACTCCAAAATTACCAAAACGCCCTTGAAGCCACGGCGGCGCGACCTTACCTATGGGCAGTCGTATCGCTTTTTCTGGAACAATGTTTTACTAACGAATCGCAGCAGGCGCTACAGCGCTCCGAAAATATTATCTGTGCTGATTTCGCCTTAGCGTCGCGGTGTTGTGACAGATTCTTTAAAATGAAATTTTCGTTTTCTAGGTTAAACAAAGCCAGACTAGCCAACTTTTGGCTTCATTCTTTTCTCTTTTCTTCTTATTGTACCTAGGAAGTTTAACCCATACTGATTATTGGCTAAGGTAACGTTTTTCTAGCTTGGGTATTAGGGATTTCCCATTGTAATTGATGTTCTTTTGAGGTTTTGAACTTGATTCAAGTGTATGCATGATTTAATCCTGAGTTTTTCAAGAATTACGATCAATTTGTAACATTGGTGTTTATTTTGATTATTGCTTTGATTGTATTACAATTCGTGACAATATGTTGTATGTCAATTATAGGAAGCAATAGGTTAGGTTAACTTGCAAATCTAGATGGTGATGGGCATTGTTCTAATCAACCTAGGATTAAATTGATAAAACATTCAATATAGGTCTATCCAGTTGAAGTTCCGCCTAATTTTCCCTTGAACTTAATGCAGTTAGGTTTAGTCAAATTTTGCATGCTTTTTATCGATTTGCCTTAAATCTAACTTGTCAACTAAGACAATTCAATTCTAGCTTTTTCAATTGAATTGATTAGGTGCTAACTTCAATGAATTTAGTAATGATGAACCAATGATAAGAACATCGAACAAAGGAAATCCTGCGTAACCCAAGCGAAAGTTTCTTCAATTGAATTTTAGTTTTTTTTAATTCGCGCAATTTACTTTCATGCAACTTAAGTTTCTTGCAATCAACCGTTTTTCAAAAACCCCCTTTCGTTACCTTGAATTCTAAACTTTCCAACTGTGAAATTCAAGGACTCCTTGTGTTCAACCCGACTTGCCACTAGTACTGTGGATAAGTTAAGAAAATTTTTTTTGCATCGAATTGGGCGACAAATTCCATCTGTCAAATTGACGCGGTTGCCGGGGAGCCAAGAAATTTCACTTTTGTGGGGTTCACAATTCTTTATCGCTCTCTAGTTTTTTCTCATTTGTATGACCCGATCCTCCCAAGATCGAAATAATTTGTTGTATTTTGCAGACATCGATAGAGAGAAAAGGCGACACAGGAGGGAAGCTAGAAAACGAAGAGCTTCAGAGGAACATACTCGTACAGGAGGCACATTCGAAGAGCTTTTAGAAGAAGTTTTAGAAGAAGAAACACCAATGGTGCAGCTAGCAGAGCGCACATTGTAGGACCTCTCGGCCCCAAATGTTGATCAACAGCCTCCTTGCATTACCTATCCGACCACGATAGGTAATTTTGAACTTAAATCGGGCTTAATTCACTTACTCTCTTCCTTTTCTGGACATGCAGGTGAGGACCCCATAAGTATCGCAAGGAGTTCATCATCGTATGTGAGGGGATGAGGCCCCATGGTGTGACTGAGGAGCAAATCAACCTTAGAGCCTTCCCCTTCTCCTTGAATAACGACGCTAAGGATCGGCTTTACTTTCTTCCTCCTGGTTCTGTGACCATTTGGGAAGCATTGCAAAGGCAATTCTTGGGGAAGTTCTTCCCTGCATCACGTGCTGCACGAATAAGGAAGGAGATTGGGATTACTCAGACTGCTGGGGAGACACTGTTCGAGTACTAGGAGCGGTTCAAATACTTGTGCGCCAGCTTTCCCAACCACCAGATCGCGGATGCGCTGCTGATATAGTACTATGAAGGGCTTGTCCTTAGTGATTGAAGTACTATCGATGCAGTCAGTGGTGGCGCCTTGGTTAACAAGACTCCCACGGAGGCTAGGGCACTCATCTCCACCATGGCAGAGAATGCGCAGCAGTTCGAGACGCGAGCTTCCTGTAGTACCACGTCCTCACGAGAGGTAAGTGAAATAAGAGCTGAACTTTCTGAGCTCTCTTCTTTGGTGAAGCAGGTCTTTGTTGCCAGGCAACAACCTCAGAAGCTAGCTAAGGTCAGTTATGTTGGCAATCAGCAAGGTGGGTGGATGTACAACTACAACCGCTGGGGTGGTCAGGCGAACAAAGGCCATGGAAATTCAAGGATGCCCTTAGAGGATATGATGAAGCAGCTGGCCGAGTCCAACGCTCAGATCCAATGCACCCAAAAGCAGTTTATCCAGTTTACCATCTCCCATATTCAGAGCATGACCAACCAGCTCTCCTAGCTAGTTGATAGTGTGAGCAAGCAGGACAGTCAGCCCGGGAAGCTTCCTTCCTAGCCCACACCAAATGTGCGGAACGTGAGTGCCATCTCTGTGAGCTGTGGGATGGATCCCTTGCCTGAAGAGCCTGTAAGCGGACTAGTGGGGACAACGAGCTCACCAAGGAAACATGGGATACGATTCGACCCACCTTTCAATTTTTCCACTAATGTTCCCGTGCTCCCTTCCCTAGCAAGTTGACTGTTGCTCAGGTAGGATCATGCAAAGAAGAGGTGAGGTCTACTTTGTCTCCCAAAATTTAGAAGTCCTCTGTCAAGAGCAAAAAGGTGTGGACCGAAATCCGTCAAGAGGAAAGGAAGGACAAAAATAAACAGGAAGATGAAGTCCGTCAAGAAGTAATTCCTCCAAGTAATTTGCTTGTTAAATAGGACCCGGGTACATTTTCTATTCCTTGTCAGATAGGAAATAAAAAGTTTGAGCATGCCATATTAGAATTAGGGTCTGCAATTAATATCATGCCTGCTCCTCATATTCTGCACCCGGTTGATATTATAGTGCAATTAGCTGATCATTCTCTTGTTATGCCAATTCGTATAGTTAAAAATATCCTAGTTAGAGTCAATGGCCTATGCTTCCCTACTGATTTTTACGTGATCAATATGGACGTTAATTCTACTTCTTCTACTTCTCCTTTGTTTGTGCTATTAGGGAGACCCTTTCTAAAGACCACAAAGGCGGTGATCATTGTGGATGAAAGGTCCCTTTCTCTAAGGCATAAAGAAAAATTTGAAAAATTCTTTATTTCTGTTGATTCCTCCACCACTAATCCTGTGTGTTTTAGCTCTGTGATTTTTCAGGATTGTGGTAAACTCCCTAAGTTGGGGTTGTTGGATGGGGACTCAGCTTTTCCAAGTGGATACGGATGATGAAGCCGAGTACGGTTGAGTATAACAACCTTAAAAAATTGCGCTACCTGGAGGTAGCCAGGATTTATATTTATATTATTTCCTTTTCTAATTTTTGTTTTTATTGAACTTAATGCTTCCTACCTTTCTTGATCTTTTAAGTTTTTCTTGCTTGAAGGGAGTTGGAAAGGAAATTACTTTTACGAGCCAGACGTCACCGCCATCTTTCGTGCCAAATTTCAGGGAAGTTTTTTGTTTCTCTTTTCATTTGACCCTTGTTTTTCTTTTCTTTTCTCATATTGGGGACAATATGAGATTTTAAGTTGGGGGTGGGAAATGTTTGTGTTCTGGCTGGAGTCCCTGAGCATATGAGCTCGGAATAAATATTGTGGGCTTTCATGTTTACTTGCTCTTCTGTGCTTCGTTCGTTATGATGACTGGTTAATGACGCACTCTTGTCGATTCTCTTGCATGATGCAATGTTTGAAGTGATTGATTATGATTTTTAGCCATTTTTAAAAAAAAACTTCTGATTTCTCATGCACGCTTAAGTTCTTTGTCTGCCTAAATTAGGTTCTGCATGCTTAGAATCGTATTACTTAGCTTGTATTTTTGTTGTTACCTCGATAGGCCCCACTGATTGGATAGTGTCTTTTATGATGGGTTGTAACGTAATACTAAGGAAGAAAAAAAATATTTATATGCCTGCTAAAAAAGAGAATGTTGTGCTTTAAAGAAATATATGAAAGAGAAACAAAAAAAAAAAAGCATGAAAAAGAAAGAAAAAGAAAACTTGTAATGATATGCAGGACCAGTGGTAAAAAGAGCTGCATTTGCTATTATTAGTTAGGACACTCACGCGAAAAGAGTGAGTACAGTTCCTTGCGGTAAATGTGTGAAAGCTAATGCCCCTAGGTAAAATAAATGGAAGTTAAGGACCCTAGAGTTTCAATTCAGGCACCTCAATTGAAATATTGTCGCTTTGATTTTTTTGGACACTTGATGATTTGTGCATGAGCCACCATTGAGGGAAAACAAATTGAGAGCAATTTAATGCAATTTCGAGGTGCAAGGAAATTAATTAGAAGGGCTTTGAACTCAACCTTGCATGAACTGTCTAGAATTAGTTTTAATCTGTGCTTCATTGACTGATTATGAACCGATCTCATTGTGAACATGAGTTGACTCTTAGTAGACTGTTGAGACTTGAGTAATGAACCTTGCATGATTGAGTGAGCATAATTTTGTTTGACTATGTGCATTATTATACCTTGCTCGAGCACGATCAAGAATTAAGTTGGGGGTGTTTAATAGCACCCAAAATGTGTTATCTTCCTCAGCTTAACTCGGAATCGTAGTGCTATTTAATGTGTCTATTATACTATTCTGTAGGTTTTGAGCACTTAACAGGTAGAACAGGGTGTTAGCAACAAAATCAAGCTAAAACGAATGAAAACGGAGTTCCACGGCATTCACTGGGAAACAGAACTCCAAAATTACTAAAACGCCCCTAAAGCCATGCAATCGCTGCACTACCTATGCGCAGCCGCGGTGCTTTTTCCCGAGAAGCTCTCCTGGCGAAGCGCAGCACGTGCCGCGGCGCTATAATAGATTCTTTAAAATGAAATTTTCATTTTCTAGGTTAAAAAAAGTCGGACCAGCCGACTTTTAGCTCCATTCTCTCTTCTTTTCTTCTTATCATACCTAGGAACTCGAACCCATTATTGGCTAAAGTAACATTTTTCTAGCTTGAGGATTAGGGATTTTCCATTGTAATTGATGTTCTTTTGAGGTTTTGAACTTGATTCAAGTGTATGCATGATTTAATCCCGAGTTTTTCAAGAATTACGATTAATTTGTAACGATGGTGTTTATTTTCATTATTGCTTTGATTGTATTACAATTCGTGACAATGTGTTGTATGTCAATCATAGGAAGCAATAGGTTAGGTTAGCTTGGAAATCTAGATGGTGATGCACATTGTTCTAATCAACCTAGGATTAAATCGATAGAACATTCAATCTAGGTCTATCCAGTTGAATGTTCCGCTTAATTTTGCATGTTTTTCATCGCTTTGCTTCAAATCTAACTTGTTGACTAGGACAATTCAATTTTGGCTTTTCCAGTTGAATTGATTAGGTGCTAGCTTCAATCAATTTAGTAATGACGAACCTATGATAAGAACATCGAACAAAGCTAAGGCTTCTTTAATTGAATTTTAGTTTTTTTTTTTCATTTGTGCATTTTATTTTCATGCAATTTAAGTTTCTTACAACCAACCTTTCTTAAAACCCTCCTTTTTTGGTTACCTTGAATTGAAACCTTTTCAACTGTGAAATTCGAGGGCTCCCTATGTTTGACCCGGCTTGCCACTACTATGGGTAAGTTAGGAAAATTTATTTGGCACAGAATTGAGCGACAAATTCTGTCCGTTAACTAATGATGAAACCAGAGAGAATTTTTATCGAGAGAAAACTTGCATCTTTTTATTTCTTTTGCAGGCCTATATGGAGAGAGATCAAGAGACGTGGGATTAAACCACGTAAAGAGTAACTCCCACTTGTGGGAGTTCCATTTTTTTCTTTTCTTTTAATTAATTAATTAATTAATTTAACAATTAAATAAATATATAATAGATAATAATTAATTAAATCTAATTTAATTAATTATTTTATTTAAATCATATTTAAATGAACATCTACCATATAACCTATAATTTTAATTCATTTGTTTTAAATAAATCAAATTTAATTAAAATTAATTAAAAAAATTAATTCTTTAATTAATTATTTGTCAAATTAAATATCTAATATTTAATTTAACCTACATTTGAATCATATTCAATTGTTATTCTCTCATAACTTATAGTTTTAATGTGCATCAAATATACATTAATTTTGACTTGTAGTTTTAATATGAATCTAATTCATAGTAATATTTGAACTCCTTCAAATATTTAATTAGCTCAAAAATGAATTTTTTATTATATCCAAAATTAAATTTATATTATAAAGTTCAAAATAAACTTTATATTATAATGTATCATACATTATATTATTTCTCTAAGTAAATTTAAACATTTCAAATTTCTTTCAAGACATAAATACCTCATCACTCTTTACGAGCTAGAAAGGGGACCTAATGGACCTACAGATCAAAAACTCCAACGATGTGAGACTAATCAGCTACACTCATTAAAAACATTAATCAATATTCCTTATCTGTGGATACACTCCTCTAAAGACCCAGAACCACACTTTTCTCACTGCAGATATATTTCTGTGTCCATGAATATAGACCAATAACAGTAAATTAGTCCTTTCCAAGTGTTCGTAACACCATTTTACCCCTTGGTTACTTATAAATCTTCGAGTACTAGTGCTCCTCTGATGAACAACTTATTTATGGTCCAACCATTAAACAGAAACTTCTCTCGAGCTAGTGAGAGGGTAGGGCTGTTTGTTCAAGTCATGGAGATACTACTTAAGGGAACACTTATCTACTTACCCTAAAGTTAGGAATGAGTGAATTTCATCTTATATAATTATGTCCCTAGCTCCCCAGTCGGTCTTGTCCCTAAGATGGTAGGCATATTGAGTCGAAAAATGGCCACTCACACCCATACAAATAAAGGACAATTTCTCATGGACAGAAGTTCATAATATACTCAGGACTAAGACTAAGTTGCCTAGGTCATCCTATTTAAATAGAAATCTAACTAGTCAACAGAGTTACATCTAGTGATCAGTATTTCATGGTCCAGTCTTATGCAAACTCATTGCATAGGATAACCTCACTCCCATATCACTTACAAGAACGTGTTAGATCATTGCATTTGTACCAAATACAAAATGGACCATATCTATAGTGACATCAACATAAGGTACCCAGCCGTATCCCTATACTATAGACCCTTTAGACTGTATCTCAAACATTGATCTCCGTATGTCCCCACATACAGTTCAAGACTCATAAAACAACCTAGGATGTTAGTTTATTGGATTTAGGTTTATTAAGACAAAACATATAAAAACAATCAATAACGGTTATTGAAGTAAGACATCAATAACGCTTTATTGATTAATGATGGTTAAATAATTACATTTACAATCTACGAGTTTTAGGGCATAAAACCCAACAAACTCCCACTTGAACTAAAACTCTAGTGGGTTGTACATAAAAAGCATTGAGAATGGTAAGTATGTAAATACAATAAACTAGGGCATCTATATACCCATTACACACTTGCTACTATTGCTACGTCATATTGCTACGTCATCGTAGTAATAAGAGTAGGATTCAGTATTATAAATTTCTTTTGATGGTTCCTCTTTGAGAATTAAACGACCTCTTAAGAGGAAATCATTTCAATCACGTCTCTACAGAGAAAGGTGTCTCGATCTTAAGGGAAGCCTATGACGTCATTCACCTGAAGGGATTTCATTGAGTCGAGTGAAAGATAATCAAGGTGAGAGGAGTCTCACATGTTGTTGAAGGCAGAAACATCCATCACTAATATCATTACACTTTAGGAGGAGCCTAAGTAATCTTGAGAGGGAGTCTCCCATCTAGGCAAAGCCTAGGTGATTAACATTGTTAAACTCTAGAAGAGTCAGAGCAGAAGTTGCTATTATACAGATAAGTACTTTCTTTTAATCGCTTTAACATCTTAATATTAGTGCATTATCTTTCCTGGGCATACTGACCCCAGACGTAGGTGGTTCATCACCGAACTGGATTACCAACTCTTGTGTGCAATGAAAAGCACTTGAAAAGTGCTTTTTATTCTCTTAAATTAAGGAAGTTTATATCAGATTTCACTTGTTTGCTAGTGGTTTTCAGGTCAAAATAAAGGAAACTAGAATTGAAAGCCAAAAACCAAACCGAGCCAAAATCCAAAGAAAAAGAGAAGGAATCACAAAGCTGCCAAAGACAGGGTAGCGCCGCAGCTCTTTTTCCTGAGAGCAGTATCCAACCTCAGCGTTGCAGCAAGGTGATGAGGGTAGGATTTTATGATGCATAGCACCGCAATACCATTCTACAGCGTGGCGGCGCCACTTTTCGAGGTGAGTCAGCGTTGGGGTGTCATCTTTCTTTAATTAAAAAATCTACATTTTTGGAAAGAATTTTGAGTGGTCAACTCTATAAATTAAAGGGCTTTCACTAGCCTTAAACACACCAAGAGACACAAGAAGAAGAGAATTCAGAGAAAAGTTCATTAGAGAGTCCCAAAGAGTGAGTTAGCTACAAGGAAGAGAGAAAAGAGTTTGAGAGAGAGTTGTGGTGCCATTCAAGTTTTCGACGTGAAGACCAAGGACATCTTGACGGTTCTTCCTCAATCAAGAATTTCTTTTCAGTAGAGTTTCCCTTTCTTTACACTCTTTCTTTGCTCATATTGTTTGTGAACATGTTGCTTAAATCTATGAGTGGCTAAACTCTTTAGTTTTAGGGTATTGATGAATTTTTTATGAAGTTATGTTGATATTGTAGATTATTCATGGTTTTGTTGTAATCATTATGCTTTTCATTGTTATTGTCCTTAAATTATTGTTGAATGGCCATGACTGAATGTTAGGTTAGATGCATGGTTGAGATAATTATATGCCTAACTAGATCTATAACAATGAATTGTTGTTAATCTATCATGAAAATAGTTAGGTTAACAATGAAAGTTGCTAAAGACTACTCTTAATGTCATGTAATTTGTATTGGTTTCAAGAAATTAGTAATCAATTAAGTTGCATGAGGAAAGGTTGTTTTTGAGAGAAAATAACTTGGATTTATTTTTTTAGACTTAAGCATATGAATTGTAATAAAATCCATGAACCCTAGAATATTGCATAATGAAGTAAACAAGGATTCATTACCCCAGAACTCTCTTTGACTCTTGTGTTTCTTATTTATTTGCTTTTTTCTTTAATTTTTCTTTAAATCACAACTCAAGATCGAACCCTCAAATAAAATTGATTCACTTCTAGAATAACTAAGTAACTTAAACCTTCACAATTGGATCCTCAATAGAACGATATTCGAAACTTAACCGTCTTATATTATAACTTGACTCGTACACTTGCGATAAACACAAAAAAGTGTGCATCAAGTTTTTGGCGCCATTGCCGGGGATCCAAATAATTGTTTTTATTGCTTAATATTCATTAGAATTGATAGATCTTAATTTGAGGTATATAATATTTTGGTTGATAATTTTGTCGGTTATGCCTCGTGATAATACTAACCTCCTTCCTTTTGATCCCAAGATAGGACTTATAGAAGGAATCTAAGGGCTCAACACAATCATACCGAGGAGATGGCGAAGGAGATACCAAAGGCAATACAGGATTACTTTCAATGGACATTACTGGCAAATCAACTCCACATTTGAATGTGCCCGTCAATGTCAACAACTTTGAGTTAAAACCGAGGTTGATTCAAATTGCTAGAGAGCTAGCCTTTAGAGGAAGAACTAATGAAGATCCTCATAAGCACTTACGGTCTTCCTTAGAGATATGCGGAACGGTAAAGATGAATGATGTTTCTAACGATGCTATTAAACTAAGACTTTTTACTTTCTATTTACAGGACCGAGCAAAGGATTGGTTGGAAACGATACCTCTAGATAGTATCACTACATGAGAGATCTTGGCTTAAGCTTTCTTGAACAATATTTTCCACTGGCTAAATCTCAAAGGTTAAGAACAGAGATTGGAACATTCCGCCAACTTGAGGATGAACAACTAATGAGGCTTGGGAAAGGTATAAGGATCCCTTGAGAAGGTGCCCTCAACATGGCTACCCGGATTGGTTGCAAATTCAACTTTTCTACAATGGATTGTCAAGCTCAACCAAATACATTCTAGATACTACCGCCGGAGGTTCAATTTTTTCCAAGAATGCTCAAGAGGCTTATACCATACTAGAAGACTTGGCCATTACATCCTACAATTGGCCATGTGAATGGTCTTCTCTAATCATCCCAAAAGTCGCCAGATTGTATGAGGTGGATGAGGTAAATTTTCTTAAAGTTGAAATGGCTTCCCTTACTAATGCTATTTTAAAATTGAATATAGGGACCAAGCTCAAGCAAATCCACCATCCATAACATCCCTTGCCGCCTTGGCGTCAAAGATGTCTACACAAAAGGAGTTGGAACAAGGAGACAATGAGATGACCAATTATATTAATCGAGGACATGATAGAGGCCACCAACGACAACAACTTCCAACTCATTACCATCCTAACTTGAGGAACCATGAAAAATTTTCTTATGCTAACAATAGAAATGTTTTGCAAGGTCCTTTCGGTTTTTCTAATGTAGGTCCATCACACATTGAGAAGAAGTCCAATTTAGAAGACTTGATGGTGGAGTTCATAAATGAGTCAAGAGGAAGGACCACCGCATTGGAGAGCACGATGCAAAGTCATGGCAAGGCTATTCACAACATTGAGGTACAAAGCCAAATAGCCACTTCTCTTCAAAAAATGCAAAGGGGTAAGTTTCCTAGTTGTCCCAAAAGAAATCCAAAAGAGGAGTGCAAAGCCATAACTTTGAAGAGTGGGAAAAATCTATCCACTCCCTTCATCGATGATGAGGATGAGAAGCAAGAGGTAGATGAGACCATCCACGAGCCTACCATAGTAGATGAACCGAAGGAGGTCTTAGAAAAAAGGAAGAGGTAAAGGAGTCGGCATCTTCAAATAAGTCATCTAACCCTCTACCTTTTGTACCTAATACCATCTCCTATCCTCAACGTTTTAAAAAGAAAGAAATAGACTCCAAATTTGCTAAAATTTCTATAATTATTTAAAAAGTTTCATACTAATATCCCATTTGCTGAGGCTTTAGAGCAAATGTCCAACTATGCTAAATTTATGAAAGATGTCTTGTCTAGTAAGAAAAAGTTTGGGCAATATGTAATGATTAGCATCATTGAAGAATGCAGTGTTGTGCTGCAAAAGAAGCTACCACAAAAGTTGAAAGATCCAAAGAGTTTTACTATACCTTGCACTATTGGTTCCTTAAATGTTACTAGAGCTCTTTGTGATCTTGATGTTTCTATTAATTTAATGTCGTTATCTGTTTATAGGAAGCTTGACATTAGAGAAGTGCAACCTACCACTATCACCGTGCAACTAGCTGATAGATCCTTAGCTTATCCTAGAGGTATTGTTGAGGATGTATTAGTTAAAGTTGACAAATTTATCTTCCTTGCAGATTTTGTAGTTTTGGACATAGAGGAGGACTTTGAGATTCCTATCATCCTTGGTTGTCCATTCCTAGCAACTGGGAAGGCCATCATTGATGTCCAACAAGGGAAGTTGACTCTAAGGGTGAATGATCAGAATGTTGTCTTTAATATTTATAAGTCCTTGAGTCATCATGATGAGGGTAGTACTTGCCATGCTATAAACATAATTGATCATACTATTTTTGAGCATGTTGAGATTATGTTGGCTAATGATCATTTAGAACAAAGCATAATTGATGTTGATAATATAGATATCATATTTGATGAAATTGCTTTGTATGCTAAGTGGTTAGATAACATATCAATATGCACTAAAATGTATAAACCAATGCCTCTAGCTCCTTTGCATGCTAGAAATAATGTTGAGAAACCTGCTCTTGAATTAAAGGTATTGCCTCCTCACTTGAAATATGCATTCTTAGATGATTTGTCTTCTTTCCCTGTTATCATATCTTCTGATTTAAATTCTGTGGAAGAAGAAAAATTGTTGAGAGTGTTAAGGGATTGTAAGTCCGCCATTGGTTGGTCTATTGACAATCTTAAAGGTATTAGTCTGTCAGTCTGTATGCACAGAATCTTGATGGAAGATACTTTTAATCCTTCAGTAAAACACCAAAGGAGACTTAACCCCGCCATGAAGAAGGTAGTAAAGAAATAAGTACTCGAATACTGGAATCATTTATGCCATATCTGATAGTTCATGGGTAAGTTCTGTTCAAGTAGTACTCAAGAAAGGTGGTATGATTGTTGTTAAGAATGAAAAAGATGAGTTGATTGCCACTAGAACTGCGACAGAATGGCGTGTGTGCATTGACTATAGGAAGTTGAATAAGGCTACTAGAAAAGATCATTTTTGTCTTCCTTTTGTAGATTAAATGCTTGATAGATTTGCAGGTTATTCTCATTATTGCTTCCTAGATGAATATTCTTGAAAAGACCACATTCACTTTGTCCCTATGGGACATTTGCTTTTAGGAGAATGCCTTTTGGTTTGTGTAATGTCCCTGTTACTTTTCAACATCGTATGATGTCTATTTTTCAAGGGCTCATGGAAGACATAATGGAGATTTTCATGGATGATTTTTATGTATTTAGGTATGTTGGGTTGTATGTCCTAAAACTCGTAGTTTTTTGTAAATAGGTGAATTTTAGTACATATGAAGTTATTCAAGTGAATTAATTATTTATTAACTCTAAATTCAATTAAACTACGAACTATTGGCTACTATCATGAGTTCTTGGATTTTATGTAGAGACATAAACAGGATCAAGTTCGAGTAAGTAGCCTCAATAGTTTATAGTACATGGATCAGGTTGGGTACCTCTTCCTGGAGACACTATTGAATACGACCCGTTTCATGATTGTTACAAATGTTGTAAAGTGTCATAAATGAAGTGATCCTGATTTACTCATGTAGAGACATGTGAGCGGGGGTATTCTACATAATGAGATTGTGTAAGACTAACCTTGAAATAATCACTGTTACGTATTAACACCATTTACGATTAACACTGGTTAATTTCACTTATCAATGACCTAGATAACTTAATCTGAATTTTGAGCTATCTATGAACTCCTGTTTATTCAGAATTATCCCTTGATCTGCATAGGTGAGAGTAAGCTCAATAGCGCTGCTCAACATTCCTCCATTTCAGGGATAAGACCAGGCAGATAGTTGGGGACATAGAATTTGCAAGACGGAATTAACTCCTACCCAACTTAAGGATAGAAGAGAGGTTGTTCTCTTAAATGTTATTCTCAGGACTTGAGCAAGGAACCCCATCCTCTCACTGGCACAAGAGGGAATGGATTTAGTGATCAGATCCTAAATCAATTGTTCATTAGAGGGACAATGGTACTTAAGGAGAAAAGATGTAACTCAGAGGTAAATCGGTATTTGACCTAGCTGAAGTTAAATACCGATTTACCTTTGAGTTACATCTTTTCTCCTCAAGTACCATTGTCCCTCTAATGAACAATTGATTTAAGATCTGATCACTAAATCCATTCTCTCTCGGCCAGTGAGAGGATGGGGCCCCTTATTCAAGTCTTGGGAAAAACACTTAAGAGAACAACCTCTCTTCTATCCCTAAGTTGGGTATGAGTAAATTCTGTCTTGCAAATTCTATGTCCCAAACTATCTTCCCGGTCTTATACCTAAAATGGGAGGAATGTTGAGCAGCGCTATTGAGCTTACTCTCACCTATGTAGATCAATGGATAATTCTGAATAAATAGGAGTTCATAGATAGCTCAAGATTCAGATTAAGTTATCTAGGTCATTGATAAGTTAAATTAATCAATGTTAATCGTAAACGGAGTTAATACGTAACAATGATTATTTCAGGGTCAGTCTTACACAATCTCATTATGTAGAATACCCCCGCTCACATGTCTCTACATGAACAAATCAGGATCACTTCATTTATGACACTTAACAACATTTGTAATAATCATGAAGCAGGTCATATTCAATAGTGTCTCCAAGAAGAGGTACCCAACCTGATCCATGTACTATAGACTATTGAGGCTACTTACTCGAACTTGATCCTGTTTATGTCTCCGTAAAAAGCCCTTTCATTCTGATTTTTTTTAGCGAGTGCCAAGCTAATCTCGTGAGGATTATATTGCCCCCAATTTTTATGAAATACAAGAGTCCAAGTACTCATGATAGTAGCCAAGGGTTCGTAGTTTAATTGGATTTAGAGTTAATAAATAATTAACTCACTTGAATAACTTCATATGTATTAAAATTCACCTATTTACAAAAAACTACGAGTTTTAGGACATACAACCCAACACACTCCCACTTGGACTAAAACTCCTAGTGGGTTACAACAAAGTTGAGTACAGTAAGAGAAATCTAAATACAATAAACTAGGGCATCCCATACCCACAAGGTCTTCATTTGATTCTTGTCTTGCTAATCTTACTCATGTTCTGCAGAAGTGCCAAGATGCTAACCTTGTGTTGAATTGGGAAAAGTGCCACTTCAGCGTCAAGGAGAGCATCGTTCTAGGGCACAAAGTCTCGCAAAGAGGATTGGTGGATAGGGCTAAAATTTCTATCACTGACCAATTGCCACCTCCTACTAATGTGAAGGGAGTCAGAAGCTTCCTAGGGCATGCATGGTTTTATAAGAGATTTATTAAAAAAATTTCAAAATTGCTAAACCCTTGAATAACTTGTAAGAAAAGGAAGCTAAATTTGTGTTTGATGATGCATGTCTACTAGCTTTTAATACTTTAAAGAAAAGATTAATTTATATACCTATTATTGTTGTACCTTAATGGAGTCAGTCTTTTGAGATCATGTGTGATGCTAGTGACTATGCTTTAGGAGCTGTTTTAGGCCAACGTAAAGATAACATATTTAAGGAAATTTACTATGCTAGTAGGACTGATAGCACTCAACAGAAATATACCGCTATTGAAAAAGAACTGCTAGCTGTTGTGTTTACCCTTGATAAATTTAAATCATACTTGCTTGGCTCTAAAATAGTTGTGCATACTGACCATGCTGGTTTGAAGTGTTTGTTTGATAAGAAATATTCTAAACTAGGCTAATGAGATGGATATTATTATTGCAGGAATTTGATCTAGAAATCAAAGATAGAAAAGGATGTGAAAATGTGGTTGTAGACTACCTATCTAGGATTGACAATGGGGATGCTAACTCATGCTCCTCAACTGTTGAGATGTTCCTTGATGAACAACTATATCAGGTAAAAGATAGTTTGCCTTAGTTTGCTGACATAGCTAACAATCTTGCAGGAAGACATTTGTGATAAGCACTTGAAAAGTGCTTTCTATTCTCTTAAATTAAGGGAGTTTATATTAGATCTCACTTGTTTGCTAGTGGTTTTCAGGTTAAAATGATGAAAATTAGAAGAGAGGATCAAAAGATCAAAACCGAACAAGAATACGGTGAAAAAGAGAAGAAAATAACAACGTTGCCAAAATTGGGGCAGTGCCGCGACGCTAAAACCCGAGAGTAGGTCTGCCCATCACAGTCGCAGTGCCGCAGCACTCTCTTTCCATAATTGGCAGCGCCGCGGCACTATAGACCAGCACCATGACGCCAGTTTCCTTTTTTGAAAAAAATGTATTTTTGGAAAGTTTTCTTAGGCGGAATACTCTATAAATTTGAGGGTTTCCAGCAGTCCTAATCAGAAATCAAAGCATGAAATTACAGACCAAAAAAGTCACAAGAAGGAGAGAATTGAGTGAGAGTTCATAAAAGAGTTCAAAGAGTGAGTTAGTTGCAAGGAAGAGGAAAATAGTTCAAGAGAGTCGTGGTGCCGTTCGAGTTCCGACGTGAGAGCCAAGGAGATTGTGACGGTGATACCTCAATCAAGAGCCCATTTTCAGTAGAGTTTTCCTTTCTTTACACTATTTCTTTGTTTATACTGTTTGAACATGTTGCTTCAAGTTATGAGTGGCTAAACTCTTTAGTTTTAGGGTTTTGATGAATTGTTTATGAATTCATGTTGATATTGTAAACTTTCATGGTTTTGTTGGAATGATTATGCTTTTCATTGTTATTGTGTTTAATTCTTGAGGATTGACCACCTCACATGTTAGGTTAGATGTATGATTGAGAGATTGTATGTTTAACTTGATCCATAACAATGAATTGTTGTTAATCTATCACAAGAGTAGTTAGGTTGACAATAAAAGTTGTTAAAGACTAGTAGCAGTAATTTGTATTGGTTTCAAGAGATTAGTAATCAATCGAGTTGCATGAGAAATGGTTGTTTTTTAGAGAAAATAACTTCGAATTAAGTTTCTAGAGTTAGGCATATGAATTACACTAAAATCCACTAATTCTATAATATTGCATGATGAAATAAACAAGGATTTATTACCCTAGAACTCTCTTTGACTCTTGTATTCCTCACTTTATCACTTTCCTTATTTAGTTTGTATTTTCCACAATTCACAAATTAAATTCCTATCCTCAAATAAAATTGATTTTATTCTAGAATAGCTAAGTAACTTTACCTTCGAAATTGGATCTACAGTGGAACGATATTCGGACTTCACCGTCTTATATTATAACTTGACCCGTACACTTGTTGTTAACACTTAAAGTGGCACAATCAATTTGCCACCGATGTGAGCTCTCAACAAAAGAAGAGATTTCTGCACAATGTTAAGGCTTACCCTTGGGAGGACCCATCTCTCTACAAGGTTTATGCTGATAGTATAATAAGGAAGTGTGTGCCTCAAGAAGAAGTGGTAAGTATTTTAAATTCATGCCATGCCTCCCCCTATGGAGGTCACTTTGGACCCACTAGAACTGCATCTAAGGTACTTTAGTCAGGTTTTTATTGGCCTCTCTTTTTAAAGACTGTTATACCTTTGTCAAATCATGTGATAGGTGCCAACATACTGGCAATATTTCTAGACAACATGAGCTTCCAATGAAACCTATCTTGGAGGTAAAGCTCTTTGATGTCTGAGGTATTGACTTTATGGGGCCTTTTCCTTTGTCTTCTGATGGCTACCTGTATATTCTTGTTGCAGTTGATTATGTATCTAAATGGCTAGAAGCCATAGATACAGGACCAATGATGCTCGCACTATTTTAAAATTCTTGCATAAAAACATCTTTACACGTTTTGGTACACTTAGAGCTATTATTAGTAATGAGGGTTCTCACTTTTGCAATAAATTGTTTGAATCCATGATGCAAAAATATAATGTTAATCATAAAATTGCTACATCTTATCATCCTCAAACTACTGGTCTTACTGAGTTATCTAATAGGAAAATCAAGTAGGTTTCGGAAAAGACCATCAAGATCAATAGGAAGAATTGGGCCCATAAGCTCGATGATGCACTGTGGGCCTAACGTACAGCTTTCAAAACCCCAATAGGTACTTCACCGTATAGGTTGGTGTTTGGAAAAGTTTGTCACTTACCGGTAAAGCTCGAGCATAAAGCTTATTGGGCCATGATAAAGCTAAACATGATTTTGAAAAGGCTGGTGAGAAGTGCCTCTTGGAACTCAATGAGATTAAGGAGCAAACCCATGTAATTTCTTAAGGCTTAATTTTTGTATAAAATTTCATATTATGATTGTGCTTCTTCGGATCTTATGTATATTTAGCTGTATGTTCTTGAATGGATTGATGCACCTCCCTTTGAACGTATATCTTGGCTAATTGATTTTGCTAGCGCGTTTCCTTCGTGTTTATCTATGCTTTAAATCGATAAGTAGCAAGGGTCTTTGTATGCATGTTAAGGTGTATTGGCTGTTCATAGGCTTATGTATGCTTAACCTAGATTCATGAAAAATTGGTTAATTAAGTTAGGGCTTTCCCATTAATTAATCGCACATTGGAACTCTTAAACTTAATGCACATGTTCTCGGTTTTGATCATTATCGAACCAAATTAGGACCCATTTTGATTAAGGCTTAGGCTTTAGTTGATAATTAGGGCACTTAGTCACCTTAATTTGATTAGTTGGCTACTATAGCGTCCACGAATCTAATTAAGTTAATTAAGGCTTAGGCTTTAATTGATAATTAGGGCGCTTACCTTAATTCGATTAGTTAGCTGCTTGTAGCATCGGTGAATCTAATTAAGTTAAATAAGTTGGTAAGTAAGCAATCAAATATGTGTTTAATGAAAAGTAAGTCGATGATAAAAATTGCATTGGAATCCAATTGCTCTCAAGAACTTGATTTCCTCATCCTTCATTATATTTACCCATTGCTTTTAGTTTCCTTTGCATGCCTAGTTTAATTCACACCAACCCCCCCCCCCCAATTTATTGCTGTAATTAGTAAATTAGCTTAATGAAACAAAGACTACAGTCCTTGTGGTTCGACCGGAACTTGCTATAAAGGATGAAAACCCTAATGCAGCGGGAACAATACAAAACCAAACTCAAAATTTATTGGGATTTTGAAATATCCATACAATGAAAAAAAAAAGAAAAAACAGAAAACCTATTGTAGTATTAAAGGGTTAAGCATGCTTTTAGAATTAGAAGCCTTACATTTGTTGTCGACTTTGAATCTACGAATCTCCTTTTGGCTTCTAGATCATTAACACCAGCACCACGAACTTCTCCTATTCTCTGAGTGATAAAATGAAGGATTGTGGATCCTTCTTTTGATCTTTGGAAAAAAACTAATGAGAAAACCAGAGAGAATTTTTATCGAGAGAAAACATGCATCTCTTTGTTTCTTTTGGAGGCCTATATGGAGACAGAGATCAAGAGATGTGGAATTAAACCACGTAAAGCATAACTCCCACGTATGGGAGTTACCTTTCTTCTTTTTCTTCTACTTAATTAATTAATTAATTAATTGTTTAATTTAACAATTAAATAAATAATATAATTAATTATTTCATTTAAATCATATTTAAATGAATATCTCCCATATAACCTATAGTTTTAATTCATTTATTTTAATTAAATCAAATTTCAATTAAATAAATTAAGAAAATTAATTCTTTAATTAATTAATTGTCAAATTAAATATCTAATATTTAATTTAACCTACATTTGAATCATATTCAATTGTTATTCTCTCATAACTTATAGTTTTAATGTGCATGAAATACACATTAATTTTAACCTATAGTTTTAATATTAATCTATCCATATTAATATTTGAACTCCTTCAAATATGTAATTTGCTCAAAAATTAATTTTACATCGTATCCAAAATTCAATTTATATTATAAAGTTCAAAATAGACTTTATATTATAATGTATCATCATACATTATATTATTTCCCTAAGTAAAATTTAGACATTTCAAATTTCTTTCAAGACATGAATTAATTCATCACTCTTTACGAGCTAGAAAAGGGACCTAATGGACATACAGATCAGAAGCTCCAATGAAACGAGATTAATCAGCTAAACTCATTAACAACATTAATCAATATTCCTTAACTGTGGGTACACTCCACTAAAGACCCACAACTACACTCTTCTCACTGCAGATATATTTCTATGTCCATGGATATAGACCAATTACAACAAATTAGTCATTCGCAAGTGTTTGTAACACCAACTGGGTCAAATTACTGTTTTACCGATGGCTTAGTTATAAATCCTTAAGTACCAGTGCTCCTCTGATGAACAACCTGTTTATGGTCCAACCATTAAACAGAAACCCCTCTCGGGCTAGTGAGAGGGTAGGGCCCAAGTCCTAGAGACACCACTTAAGAGAACACTTATCTACTTACCCTAAAGTTGAGAATGAGTCAATTCCATCTTGTATAATTATGTCCTCAGCTCCCTAATCAGTCTTGTCCCCAAGATGGTAGGCATATTAAGTCGAAAAATGGCCACTCTCACCCATACAAATCAAAGGACAATCTCTCTTGGACAGGAGTTCATGAAATACTCAGGACTAAAACTAAGTTGCCTAGGTCATCCTATGGAAATAGAAACCTAACTAGTCAACGGAGTTACATCTAGTGATCACTATTTTGTGGTCCGGTCTTATGCAAACTCATTGCATAGGATACCCTCACTCTCATGTAACTTACATGAACGCGTTAGATCATTGTGTTTGTACCAAATACAAAGTAGGCCATGTCCATAGTGTCATCAAGATAAGGTACCCAACCATATCCCTATACTATAGACCGTTTAGACTGTATCTCAAACATTGATCTCTGTATGTTTCCACATACAGTTTAAGACTTATAAAATAGTCTAGGATGTTAGTTTATTGGATTTAGGGTTATTAAGACAAAACAAACAAAAACAATCAATATCGCTTATTGAAGTAACACATCAATAACTCTTTATTTATGATTTAATGACGGCCAAATAATTACATTTACAATCTACGAGTTTTAGGGCATAAAACCCAACAAACTCCCGCTTAAACTAAAACTCTAGAGGAAGTCGTTTCTTAAGTCTCAAATGTGGGTTTAACTAACAAACTAAATGCAATAGTTTCAAAACTGTTTCTAGATTTTATGTCCTTGGCTTTTGGTAAATGTAAAAAAATTCCACATAATATTTTACATCATTTCTAACTAAAACTTAGTTGAAGCAGTTGTTTCCATCGAAACATATTACTTTTGAAATAAGATGATATAAGGATAAAGAAATTGTTGGAGGTGATGTGCTAGATATCTAACGTGATATTGCAGAGTGGAAACATTTTTATTAAGTTTTTCCCCAATTCGCTATCAATCAAAGGAATGTTCGATTGACAATAGCTTTAGATGGGTTTAATCTATTTGGGAAATGAGTACAACGTACAACATGTGGCTCATGATGCTTATTCTGTATGATTTTCCACCTTATTATTGCATGTGTAAGAATCTAAATTTTTTCATATCTTTATTCGTACCTTCACCGAAGTCTTTGAGAAAAAAATTTACATGTATTTGTAGTCGTTGACTGAGAAGTTGAAAGAGTTATTGAATAACGGTGTGTGTACTTATGATTGCATGAGGGGAGAGTTATTTACAACTACACACATGTTTGTTATGGACCATCAATGACCTTTTTGTATATAGAGACTGGTCAGAATTAGAGTATACGAAAGTTTATCAAACATGTCTAATTAAGTTAAAAAAAGATGCATCATTGAAAAGCACCTAAAAAGTGTTTTCTTGTCTTTGATTTAGGGATGTTTTTTATTGGATTTAATGTGGTTGCTAGTGGTTTCCAAGTAATTAAGGATAAATTAAGTGTCCAAGGACAAATGAACGAAATCAAGCCAAACCCAAGCGAAAATAGAAGAAAAGATGGAAAAACCCTATAAATATTGTAGCGCAGCTGAGAGCATCGCTACGCTACCATTTACACTCCAAACCCAAGAGTTTACAATTTGGGACAGCAAGGGAGCATAGCTACACTCTTTGAGAGCACAGCGATGCTCTGGCAAAAATTCCCAGCAAGCTTACTATTTGGGACAGCAGGGGAGTGTAGCTACACTCTCTGAGAGCGCATCGGTGATCTGGCAAAAATTCCCAGAGCATAGCATTACTCTGACAAAAATTCCTAGAGCATAGCTATGCCCTTTTAGAACACAGCTATACTGCCTTTCCAAAAATAAAAGATCTACAAATTTGGAAGTTCTTCTTGAGCAAGCATCTGATTTTCTATAAATTGGGAGGTTTTAAGCCGACTACATCAAGAATTGGAGAATTAGAGACCGAGAGTGAGAGTTTAGTGTAAGATATGATGATTCCATGATGCCAAAAGGTTCGACGATCGTTGGAAAGTTAAATCTATCCCTGAGACGAGCCTGGAAGCCGAATAACTTTCCTTTCCTTCTTTTCTTCTTGGATTATTTCTGGTATTTTGTGATTCTACTGGGATTTTGTCTATGGAAGCCATGATAGGCTAAACTTCTCATAGTTTTAGGGGTAGATGAATTGTTAGGTTTAAAATGTTGAACACTTTGCTTCTTCTTTGTTAATTTGCATTTATGCTTTCTAGCATGAACGTTCTTAATGCTTTTGAATGTTTGATCAACATTTTAATGATTCTATGGTTTAAATCTTGCCTGAAAAAATAAAGTATGTATAAGGTAGATCATACATGATAGACCATCTTTCGAAAACACAAAGCATAGTTGAATAAGGGTAGAGATTGTTGATGAAGATTCTTAATGCTTAGCTTAACCACCTAGTTTCAAAGAGTTCAGTAATTAGGGTTTAAATGAAAGAAAAGATTTATTTTGAAAGATTCAATCCGGATCAAAGACTTCTACATCTAGTTATTGTGTTAATTACTTCAAGAGACAAACAATTGTGTTTAATGATACTTTTGATGAAATCTATTCCCTAAAACGACTCTTAATTACTACTTTCCATATCTTGATCACTTTTATTTTCTATCTTAGATTAGTTTAACTTAAGTAACATTACAAGTCGGTCCCTTAAATAAAATTGGAAAAATCTCTGAATAGCTAAAAGAATAATCAATCCAACTCCCTGAGGACGATACTCGGCCTTTCAAGCCATTTTATTTATATTATAACTTGAGTCATACACTTGCAGAATTCACACATCAAGTTTTTGATGTCATTGCCAGGGAATTGGCTTTTGATTATTTTCATTATGCTATTTAAGAGTTTTGACTAATCTTAATTTAGGGTGTACATTAGTTTGTTTTTGCTCTTATTTTCTTCTTTTTTTTTAGTCTTTCTTTGGTCGATAAATTGTGGTGATTGCATTTATGGACTTCAATAATTTTATATGGCCATGTGGGGAGTTTCAACCTACCCTAGTTCCAACATCACTGCCACCACCACCCTTTAATCCTAAGCCTTATCCTTTTAGATGCCCTAACCATTAGTATGTGAGTCATCCCTACTATGAGTATTAGTACTATGATCCAACACCGAGGGACAAGAAACCTTCCCTGGAAAATGTGTTAAAAGAATATATCTTAGAAAGTAAGGTGAGGGTGGTCATTTGGGAAGAGAGAGAGATATTGGCTAGGGTAGCAGCCCTAAACTTCATATGCAATCAACTTAATCTAATAGTTGATGTCATTAAGGCCTTGAGTGAGGATAATTTTTCTAATGCCACTGAGGTAGGGGAACCTACAGCCATGTACTATGATGACGATGATGAGTTAGAGGTAGGTGAGTTAATTCAAGATGAGGATTGTAGATGTGAGAGTGAAGTTGAGCTTCAATTTAATAAGGAGACCAAAGAGATTAAGGTTGAGATTAAAGAGCCTAGGGTGCCATCTCTAGAGAGTCTTCCCATTAGTTAACCTTCTCGCCCTCTTGAGCCTTGTCTAGCAAAATCAACCAAAGAGTCAATTTGTGAGAATGAGGAAGAAATTGTACTTAATGTCGAGGATGATATTCAAGAGATAAAGTTTGGACTTGAAAAGCCAAATTCCTTATCCCTAGAAGATCCTCCTATTCTTGAAAGTTCTTTCCTTATTTATCATGAGCCTTGTAAATATTTTTATAATTTTAAGTGTTTTTACTTTCCATATATGAAAAATAACAAACATATTTTTCATTTCTAGAGCCCATGAAATGAGAGTAAGCCTACAAGGCATTGTAGCTTACATTGATTCAAGCAAGAAAGGTCTTGAAAAATGGGAGAATTTTTAGGTGCCTTGATAAAGAATCTCCTTTATCGTCTAGTTTGGAAGACGTTAAATCCAATGCTTTTTGGGAGGCAACCCAAGTTTTACTTGCTTTATTGTTATTTCAATTATTTCCCTTCTTGTAATTTTCTTCCTTTCGTAGGTTTCCTTCCATGACATTCCTAATATGTGTCTAGTCTCTCTTGTAGAATTTGTCACACCCCCTCTCTGATTACCTACTTAGCCTGAAAGGAGATGTGAAGACAATATACATCACCCCTCTTGTGACGCATATTGCCCCATCTTACCTAACTTCCTACACAAACATTCCATACATATACATTCATAGAATTCAGCCATATTAACGCATGATCATAATATAATAACCCTTCCTGTACATAGTATACTTTTATAACATACTCTCTCATAACCCACTTATAAACAACTAAATCTACATGCCACCAGTGCTAGGTTATTTACATGTACAACAACGAGAAAATAAACTGTTTCTAGAAACTCGAAGCTTAAGCAAGGCGAGTTGGAGTAAGCAATGCACCAAGAACGTCCTTGCTACCTGGAGGAAAAGAAAACATGGAAAACATGAGCTAAAAGCCCCGTGAGTGACTAATTTTGTAAAACTATCTTTTGTTCGAAAACAGGCATGTTAAAAGTCATAATAACACCATAAACGTAAACGTGATTCAAATAATCATTTCCGTAAAATCATAATTTCAACAACGTAAACAAATCACATATGTTCATGCCAAAATGATCGTACATGAAAAACAGTTCGTTCTCAAAACTTTCCCTTAGTCAGGGCGGAGCAAGACTCAATGCACCCTACGTCGAAAACATCCTTAGTTGAGGTGGAGTAAAACTCATCGCACTCAACGTCGATAAAAATCCTTAGTTGGGGTGGAGCAAGACTCAACACACCCAACGTCACAACCTCTATGTGCACATAGGAATATGGCGGTTGCCCAAGTACCTTCTACGAGTCCTTCAGTACTGGGTCCCGGGGAAACTCACATGCCTTCTCATGTCCTTCAGCATTGAGCCTCCTCTAAAACATTTTAGAAACCAGTATTATACTTGTCACACCCCCTCTCGGATTATCCTTTCTTAACCCGAGAAGAGATGTGAAGACAGCAGCTTTGACTCTTCTGTAAGGTTCACTGTCCAACCATTTCCGTCAAGAACAGCTCAGACGAGGTTTCCGCGTAGGCAAAGCATCCCGAACTCGCTTGCTACCTGGAAAATAAAATAAAATAGAAAAACATGAGCTACAAGCTCCTTAAGTGACTGGCGTTGTAAAAACTATCTTTAGTTCAAACAGAGGCATGTCAAAACAATACCCAAAAACAAGGAATAAGCAAAATAGTTCTTGTCAATCTCGTGAATCCACTCTGAAACATATAGAATCGTTATCAAAATAATTAATCAGAAAATCTTTTGGCATTTCAATCTTTTCCCTTAGTTGAGGCGGAGAAAAACTCAACGCTCTCAACGTCGATATTATCCCTGGCTTGATGCAGAGCAAAACTCGACACACCAACCAACTCAACCTCTATGTGCACATAGGAATATGGCGGGTTGCTCAGGTACCTTCTCTTGTCCTTGATTACTGGGTCCCGGGGAAACTCACATGCCCTATTAGCATTGAGCCTCCTCTAAAACATTTTATAGGCAGGTTGCCCAAGTACTGGGTCCTGGGGAAACTCACATGCCTTACTAACATTGAGACTTCTCTAAAACATTTTCTCCATCAATTTACATAAATAGTTCATCAAAGACTTTTTCAGAAAACAGGATGTTCCTTGATAAATAATATTTTGCAACATGTCTTTTGTTATCATAAAGCAATCAAGTAAAACATGCCTTTCGAACAATATGTTCAAGCATTATGCTTTTCACAGAAACAGTCATCTCAAAGCCATATCACGTAACAACATTTAATAAAATTCATTTTCGAAGAAAGGAAAGGGTCACTCAAAAATCTCTTAAGGAATTTCCTCTTTTCCTTTCATATTCCCATTTTCCGAGCTCCTTAACCAAAGGCTTCAGCTTTTAGATGAAGCCACCTAGCTTTTATAACTTATCTTATTCGTCCATTATTTTCAAATAGACAGCCATTCAATCCATACAGCGCTCTCATGCGTTCATTGAGTTTCCTCTAAGGTTTGAGCTTCCCTACTCACTTGTCTAACTCTTAACTAACTACACTATCGTCTTTGACGCGTAGAGATAACTGTCTCAACGCATAGGGACCTCAATGCATAACAACCTCACCAACGCATGGTAAGTCAAATACGTTTCTTCTCCCATCGACGTGGCGACTACTTCAGCTCACAATAACCATTCGTGATCACTTTCAACGTATAGTCGCACTATTACAATCCAGTGTTTACCCAATACCGCTAAGTGTCAACGAGAACAAATCCTTCTCAAGCTCTTCCTCTATGCGTTGGTCCTGTTGCGTTCACTTCCATCCTGCGTCCATGACCATCTTCCTATCCTTAGTCATTCCTTGATTATTTCCAAGGTTATTCTTTTAAACTTTTCCTTATATTAACTATTTCCTTTTTAGATAAATTGGCATGCGTCCAACACATGTTCTAGTTTTTATGCCTACTTCACAACCTTCTATTTTCCAACACTTAGAAATATCTTATAATAGAAGTCTATGCGTCTTACTACTTCCCCTTAAGTGCTTGAGTACTTCCTATACGTCCACTTTTACTATGCGTTACTTCAGTCTTGACCATGCGTCCAACGTGGTCTTTTATTCCTCTCCTTCGGACTTTTCAACGCATTGGTTGCTAAAAGTTGGGTTGTCACAATACGTAAATAGTTCACATGAAAACCTTTCATGATAAATCAGATATATCACGATAAACAACATTTTACAACATACCATTCAACGTCTTATAGAAAACATATAAAACGTGCCTTGTAAACAATATTATCAAACATCATGCTTTTCAAGAAAACAGTTCATCTCAAAGCCATATCTCATAAGAAAAACCAAACTAAACATTTTCAATAAATTCATTTTCAAAGAGAGAAAAGTGTCACTCACAACTTGTCCTTAGGCCCTGAGCGGATTATATGCCTTTCCGAGCTCTTCTTGGCCTGTAAATACACATTCCTCACGTTACGTTTTCCTTAAACTTCCTTTACATGATCATTAAACGTGCATACTTAAGCTCTAATCATGATTCACCACCAAGACTCCCTTTCTTTCCTAAAATACACATAATAAGCGAGATTCTATGTCACTAGCGAGATTACCAACGAGATTTCACCTTACTAGCGAGCTTACTAACAAAATTAGACAACAGGTCACGGCACTGGCGACACCAGCATAAGCGATACCAGCGAGACTACCTGAGGAGCGATACTGAGCGAGAGCCAGCGAGATTTGTGAGAGAAAATCCTCCTTTACACGACCAGCGAGACCAGTGTCGCTACTCACGCTCCAATTCTCAGCGTTACCTCCCGATAGTAGAGTTTCCTCCTTTTCTGTTTGTTCTCACTTCTGTCAATTCAAAGTCAAAATTTGTTGGCTTAACTCGTCCTGGTTCGTCAGATATTGCAAGCTTTCTCCGCACTACTCCAGATTGCACAGATATTTTGTATCAGTAACTTCCAGCTAAAAGTTTACATGTTTCTAATCCATTTCAACTCAATAATCCTTCACAAAAGTTGTTCAAAATTAAGTTAACTTACTAACCTTAAACTTTCAACTCGAAATTCAATCTCTTCAGCTCAATATTCACCAAACACCAAACTTGGTTCGAGCTGTGCGACAGCAGATGAAGCTTTTGTTTCAGCTTCAGTTTTACCATGAAATCTTCCAAAACCTTGCACGAAATTGCCCTAGAACTCTTCTTCAACCTTTCCACGACGTGCAGCTGAAAAATAACATAGAATTGAGTTTGGAAATGAGTAGAAAGAAGTCGGCAAACTTTCCCTTTCAACTAAAAGCTAAGACCGACTTTCATCCTTATCTTCACTTTTTCTTTTTCTTTTTCTTCTCTTTTCTTTTGTTTACTTCCTTTTTTTTTTTTTTTTTTT